>VWZT01004951.1:304685-397210 GCA_013397055.1 Pachycephala philippinensis | reverse complement strand
TTCCGGCTCTTCCCAGAGCCTTTTGTTTTTTTTTTTTTTTTTTCTTTAATGAGGGGAAGAAGGGGAGAGCCTGGTTCCAGGTAAGGCAGACCTTTCCTTTCCAATAAAATCCGAAGGTTTCCGCCGAATTTGTCGTGCTCCTCTTTCCCAGCGCCCTGTGTCGGAGCGGGCTGCGGGGGCCGGGGCGGGAGCAGGGCCCCCCCGGTGTCGGGAGAGCCCACGGAGGGATTGCGTGGTGGGCTGCGAGCCGGGAGCGCTCCGGGGATGTCGGCGGCTTCTTGGGCTCCGGTGGCGCCGGGTGGTCCTGGCCGGGGGCAGCGCGGGGGAAAAGAGACGGGGAGGGCCAGTTTCCAGCCCGAGTCCTTTTGCTGCGAGCCCACGGGCCGCTCTGGAGAGGGGAAGGGGCGGCGGGGGTCGCTGTGCCCCCCACTCTCGGGGAACCCGGCCCGGTCCCGCTCTCCGCGGGGCCAGACCCCCTCCTTAGTATTTCAACGTGGATCACCATCCCGCTTCTGTCTCGCCCTTCCACAGGGACGGAGACAAAGCTCAGAGCCGGGGTGAATAGCTTGGCCCCCACTGCGGGCGTGAGCACCTCATGGTCCCCGGGGGCACCCCGGCCGGGACACGACCCGCGGGCCGGGCTGGGGCTGGACGGGCCGGGCCGTGGCTGGAGGCGCGGTGGGGCAGGAAGAGAGGCCGGGGCTTGGATCGGGCCCCAACTTTCACTCCTCACCTTGAGGGCCAGGAGGAGGACGCCTGGCAGCTCCCAGGCCGCTAGGTACCAAACAAGCACAAAAGAAGCAAATGGCTCCTCTCCTTAAAGCGCCCTCTTCCCATTTTTTATAGCTCTCTGGGAGTCTCTTTATGCAGTGACCTATTTTTAAAGGCCTATATTGGGTTATTCATCATATCAAATACTGCGAGGAGATGGGGGGAGTCGGTCGGGGGGGAGCGAATTACACTGATTCTAAATCGCCCGGCTTCTTTGCTTTGCTAGGTGGATTATTTGCTTCGCTTTGCTTGGGTTTTATGAAGTGATTTAAACATATTTTAACCAATTAGACCCTTTCCTCCTCTCCCTTGTGTCCCCTCGCATTGTTTTCCAGCGTGGCGTTTTATGTCAGGATCCAGGTTTTATTGAGAACTCAGCCGGGGGTGCTGGTGTTATAATTACAGAAATAAGATTTCAAAAAAATTAAAAGGGGGGGAAAAACACGAAAGAAAAATAGCCTCGTTCCTGGGTGCGAGTTTGGGCGGGCTGGCGGGCTTATGGGATGCTCTGAGGTGCAGCCAGTTACCGGCTGCAGCCTTCCCCGCGGAGCGGAGCGCGGACACGGGCGCAACTTGCGCCCCCATCTCGAGCGCAGCCCGTTCCTCTCAGGGCACGGACAAAAGTGCTTCAGACACAGCGAAATCCTGCAAACGGTTTTGGATCCCCTGTTGTCCCCCAAGTCTGCATCTCTCCTCTCTTCCTGCGGGGGAGGACAGCGCTTTAAAAGCACCCTGCTTTTTTTCTTTTGGCTCCCTAATAGGGGCAGAACCCGGGGGAGGACGGACAGCAGCCTCCGTACGACTCCCCGACACAGAGGGACCCCTCCTCGTTTGCCTCGGCCGCTGCCTGGCAGGGGATAGCCGGGTTCATGCTTTGCATGAGTAGCTCAGCCCGGGGGCTCCAGGCCTGTCGCCTGCCCTTGTGCCCAGCGTCCCTCCCCAGATTGCACCTCACTGAGAAAAGGGGTGGTTGAGACGGAAGCGGGTAGATCCCGACCGCCCTTCCCCGAGTTTCCCGGCTCTCGGTGGTTGTCCCGGCGGGCTCCGACCAACACCTCTCTGCTGTGCTCTCGGCTGCCCGGTGGCGCCTTTGGTGGATTTGGGTTCGTTTGTCCTGTGCTTACTTTGCCTTTGCAACCGCTGCATCTCCCTCGTCGCAAACGACTCCCTCTCTGCGCGCCGGGGGTGGGCTGGGCTGCCCCCGAGCCGGCTTAGGGGGAGAGCTCTGCCTCCCCCCTCCTCATCCTTCGGAATTTAATTATTTTAATTTTCTTTTTTGGCAGCCCGTTTGGCACCCAGCCCCGAATTAGGGACCCTCAGTGCCCCCCGGCGTGTCCTACTGCATCTCACTGTCCTCGGAGGGCCCTGGAGAGCAAGGGAGCCCCGGGGACAGCCGGGGGCCTGCTCCAGCCACTGCCACGGAACTTCGCATCCCGCCGGGCTCTTCTGCCCGTCCCGCCGGGAGGCAGCTGCCAGTCGTGTGTCCCAGCCTTGAGGCCGTTTGGGGAAGAATACCCTCATCCACTGCGCTCCAACATCACCCCGCTTCTGCTTGCTACAGCCCCTCTGAGTGGGAGCTGGAACTGACCTACTCCTGGGGCAGGCAGAAGTTTGAGTCGGGTCCCCGGCCGAGAGGCGGGGGGAAGCAGGGCTGGGGGGAACGAAGGCCCTTGAATGTCCCCGGGGATGGATGACGGGGTCCCCCGAAACATTTGGGGAAGTGTCGCTCCGGGTCCCTGCCTTCCACCGTGGAAGAAAAGCAAGTAGAACTGCGGTATTTCCTCCTCACAGAGGAGAAAACTGCCGCTGAACCGAAACTACTCGTGAGTGGGGACACACGCAAAAAAATATCTCTGGCTGCGAGACGCATCTTTGGAGGCCTCTCCCGCTGCCGTCTCCAGAACCGTATTTCGGGGTGTCGGCGTAGCTGCCCTCCCCGGAACAGTCCCGGGCCCGGCGGGCAGCAGCAGGACTCTCCCGGGGCTGCTCGGCTCTGGCTGTGTGCGGTCCGCTTCTGTCCAGGAAAATGTCACAGGAATATAATTAAAGCAGGCGGCATATATCATTGAAGTGTTGATCACCAAAGTAACTGCGTACAAATGACACCTCCTTTCCCGGCATAGCTGAGCCGTGCATGGCTCCCAGCTATGTCTGCCTAGTTTAAGTGGTCTAAACACGTTACCACTCCCTGTTAGCAGCGTGGAGAGGAGCAAAACTCCGTGCCCTCGAGCTGATAGCTAGTTCTGACACAGCATCTCTCAAAGGCCGGGAGAGCGAGCCGGGAACCTAAGAAATAACTGTTATTTTTGTCTTCAAGCACCCCCCTAAGTTTGGGGCTGCGAGTGCCGAGGGGCGGAGAAACCCCGGTGGGACCCGCGGTGCAGGACGGAGGAGGGAGAGCCACAGCGGGGTCTGTGGTCTCTGTCCCAGTCTTCTCTTCCAAAACGGCCGGTAAAAGGTACCTACGGGTATCCCCCGGTCCCGCCGCCGCCGGGCACTGCTCGGCGTTGCTCCCTTTGGAAAACAACCTCCCCGAGTTGGGCGTCCATCGGCTCCCAGCTGTGATGGGGAGGGGGCGCCGGGGTACCGGGGAGAGCTCTGAGGTTGGGGAGAAGCTCCCCAGCAGATCCCATTTCTGGAGCTCGTTATACAGCTATCGGCCGATCTTTCCTTCTCTCGCAATCACTTCCCTGCAGGGGAAGAAACTTTTCTGCACCAAAAAATAAATGTGACCCGAGTGCTCGCATCCAGCCTGGGAGCCGGGGTCAGGGCCAGTGCGCCCGGCCCGGCCCGGCTGGGACACACCGGCCTCGTGAAGCCCCGAACTTTCCCCGGTAGAGAAAGATGGAGAAGTCGCCGTTCCCTCGGAGGGCTTCGGCGGCGGGAACGGGACCTGAACGGGGCCGACCAGGGACGAAACCTGCGGGCCCAGAAACCCGAGCAGAAGCGGGATGCGAGGAGCAGCCCCCCTCGGGCGGACGGGCGGTGCGGTCCCCTGCTCCCCGACTTCCCCCTGGGATTTTCGTTTGCAAACCAACTCCCGGGGCGACTCAGCGGCCCCGAGACCGGCGGAGCTACAGGGCCCGTGCATTTTCTGCCCACCCCCAGGGCCGATTTGTTTTCCCCCTCAAATTCCCCTCATAGTGGAGCTGGCACGGCTCGCACCGCTCTCGCCGCCCCGCTGTGGGGCCGGGAGAGGGGGCAGCCTCTATTTGGGGGAGTCCCTGGCCCGGTGTAAGTGGGGATGCTCTCGGGCTGGTGTAAAGGAAATAGGGGAGCTCGTTTCCCCCACAAGCCGTTTTAGAGCACAAATTGAAAAGAACGACCGGGGTAGATCAACACCTCCAGCCACCTCAGCACCCTAGGTGGGATCCCCGGGAGCATTCCCCATAGTGGGGGAGAAACGCGGGCGTGCCCGCGTCCTAAATGTGAGGAACCAGGACGTTGTCTCTCAGCACGGCCGGGGACCCTCTCGACCCCCCACTCCTGGTGGATTTTAGGGATTCCCTGGGGTTTGTTGGGGCTAGAGAACCAGTCTGCGTTGACGGCTCCCCAGCCAGACCCCCTACTGGGAACAGAGTAGCCGCTCCAGGGGTTCCCTTGAGAGAAGGGCCAATAGGAGCATTTGAATGTATTCAATCTTTTAAATTCCAGTATTTTATTTTCTAGCCCAAGAAATCCAGTAAGACTCAAGCTCCCTGGCAAGAACACTCGGGACATGCCTGTTCCAGCCCCAGGCAAGGCGAGAACTTGATTTTTATCAATTTATAGTTTTAAACCCCCCTAAATACTCCCATAAATGCCATCTGCAGAACGCCTCTGGAGGGCAGGGAGGTGGGACGGAGCTGGTCGGGGGCATTTCAGGCCTCCTAGCCGTGTCAGGGTCTGTAAATGACAGATTTAGCAGCTCTTGGAACCTCCCTGCACCTTCTCAGTTCCAGGAGAGGCAAGCCCGGGCCGTGGGGCAAGAGGGGAAGACCCTTCAGAGGGGACCGGTGGACCCCCGGCCTGTTCAGAGCCTGTCTGTCCCTTGGGTCACTTTCGTTTTGGGATGGGGAGCAGCCACCGCCTTCTCTCCGGTCCCCCTCGGTTCCAGGGAGGAGGTTGGAAGGAGGGAAGGGGTGGTCCGTGGCCACGGAGCTGACCCTGGGGCGGCGGGGCTGGGCGCTGGGGAGGCGGGGGCAGACGGCGCCCGGCCCGTGCAGCTGCGCCCGGAGGCTGCTGGAAATAGCGCACAGCGCTGGGTTCCACTGTCACCTCTGGGCCCCGCGGGGCTGGTCTGGCGGTGTCGAGTCCTGAGGTGATGCCCACCTCACCCCGGCCCCGGGGATCCCTCACTTCCCCCGGGAGAGGAGCCGCGGAGGGTCTGCCCGCAAGACGCCTCCCTGGCCCGCAACTGCTCTCCAGACTCGGGGCTCCACAAAACTTTGGCTGGTTGATTCGGGGGGGACAAACGACACAGCCACCCAGGACTGTGACAGCCGAGCCGCGCTGGCTCCTCCGAGACCTGTAATATCTCTGCCGCTCCCGGCACGCGTGAATAATTCACCAGGCTGCCAAATGCAAGTAACGTTTGTGGCAGCTATGAAGGAGCCGGGGAGGCGAGGGCTCATTTTTGGGGGGCAGGAGGAGGTGTGGGGAATCAATTGAAACTTAATAAAGGGAGTGGGGGGGGAGAATGGCGGAAATAAGGCAGGCAACTTCTTCTAATAACTACTTGGTGTTAATAATTCAGGAGCAGTCATTGGATTATAGCGCAATATCCGAAGTACATGTTGCCGGCACAGTGCGGGTGGATAATGTAATCGGAGCTCATTTTGCCTTCCAATAAATTACAGCAGCAAAAGTTTCCTGTTAAAGCAGTTATTTGTATTTCTTTTTTGAAGGTGATTCCCCTTCCAACAACTGCAGTAAGAAAATTAATTAAAAACTAATATTTCCATCCATTGCAAGAGCAGCACCAAGACGGAAAGCCAGAGTTTGACTGTGATCTCTTCCAACTTTCAGTGCTGTGAGGTTGCTCCTCCTTCTCACTTCTTTCTTTCAGTCTCCCTGTTTTTTCATCTCTCCTTTTTTTTCATCCTACCCCATCTGGCCTCTCAGGAACCCTCCAAGCTCAGAGAAGTGCTGCTGGAAAGAAAACTCTCCCTAAAATACATCTCTTCATGTTTGACTTGCCCTGTTTTTTCCTCTTGTCCTTCTGAGGTCCTGTTATGAAGGGACAGCAGCTAGAGGTAGGGTCAAACAGCAGTTCACTTGTCTTTCAACTCACACACAAGGTGAGCTTGGAAGGCCTCAGATGACTCTTCTTTTTCTTCCAAACTGC
Organism: Pachycephala philippinensis; assembly: GCA_013397055.1. Taxonomy (NCBI): domain Eukaryota; kingdom Metazoa; phylum Chordata; class Aves; order Passeriformes; genus Pachycephala; species Pachycephala philippinensis. The sequence continues at coordinate 391,113 of VWZT01004951.1, read as the reverse complement.
AGCACCGTTTAGCAGCAGACACAACCCCCAGACCCAGCCAGGGTATTGCAGCTTTCCTCTTCTCTATTCCCCTGTTCCTCTCACCAAAGGCCAGGCTATACTTTTGCCATCTTGTGGCCTCCATCTCCAGCTGGGGTTCACAAGATGATTCTCAAACCTCTCCAGCCTCTGCTGCTGGACACAGGGATCCACTGCACTGCTCTCCAGTGCCAAGCTGCTCTCTGCATCCTCAGACCTGCCTCAGAAAGGAACATTTCCCCAACCGTTTGTCCATGACCAGCAGACATCTCTGATGAGATGCTTTACACATATGTTTGTTTTATTGTGCTTTCTGTTTCAGGAACCTCAGACACATTCCTCAGATGGTCATGTTTCAGGCAGGGCTCTTTCTATGGGTACTTTTAGCATCCTGTAATGGTGACTGGCATTTCCCATCCTGCATAATAGCTGCTGTCAGCTTACAGCATTTCTGTACCGATCGCTGTCAGATCCGGCTGTCTCCCTGTCTCCAGTGCTGCATGGAGGTATGATGGGGAGAGAGAGAAAAGAGCTTCCTGGAGGAGGCTGGAGTGAAAAAAAAAATCTCTCCTGTTAGGCACTTTCCTGATTCCCACTCTTCAGATTCAGACTCTGAACTCTGAGGTTTAATATCACTACAAAAATCTCTCTTGTGATTCTTCCTCCGAGCATCCTGGGGTCCTGTCCACACCCCTTCTCTATTTTGTTCAGTTTGTGATATCTCTTAGCACCAAATTCCCATGTCTTCCCGCCTGGCATGCAGGACCCATTTTCAGCTGATGTACAATCCCCTTGTCACTTGTGGAACTTTACAGCCTGGACTTTTTCTCCTGGGCGCTGAGTAAAGCCTGTGTAGTGAACAGCCTCAAGATTTCTTTAATTTTTCTGCTTGAAATCTCCTTGGGGTCTGCTTAGCTCTGTTGGTTTTTACAGGTGTGGAAAGTGGATCTTCACTAATGCTGAATATGCAGCAACACGTGGGTCTGGATTCTGCCTGGACATGGAAAAAACAGTCAGGTTCTCTGCACTTGCCTGCATTGGTGTTACAGCTTAACAAGGACCTACTCCTCAGTAAGAGCCAAGGGGGTGAGCAAGAGAGGTATTAAGGCTATAGACAGCAGAAATAACCTGGTCTGGGATGTGTAAAGGGGCTGGCTGGCTGTCGTGGGCATCGCTCACCCTCGGGAGAGACTCGAAGTGGTGGGGCCTGAGGGGTCCCCGGCCGGGGAGCCACCACTAGAGGGAGGGCACCGAGGGCAGCGTGGGATCCCGTACCCCTCAGCCAGGAAGTGGGAAAAGGGCTTTCCCGGGGCTCACTGCCTCTCTGGAGATGGGAGAGCAGCCGTGGAGGTGCTAGTTCTGTCTGTCCCAGAGCACAGGTTAACTTCGCAGAATCAACCCCTCTCCCTCACTTTAAATCTTGAGATTTTCTGCTTGGAAAGCTGTGTACCTGCTCCTGCCGGTTTTTGCAGTCTCAGTGAAGCAGTGGGTGTTGAAAGTCTCCTTGCCCTGTGAATTAATCTATTGCCAAACTCCAGAAGGACCTTTATTTACAGCGAAAGGAGTGTTTGTGAATCTTGGAGTACATGGACTCCAAGGACAAGGGAGAAAAACGGTTTTAATTTCACAGTGCTAAATAAACACTTGTTGACTGGTAATGCAATGTAAAAATTACAGAAGTTATGATTTTTTTATTGAGATGTGTACAGATCCCTAAATGGTGACCTCATTACATACAAGGAGTGTTAGCACTGGGTAAGGAGGTGAGAAGTCCAGCAGTGGATCACCCGTGCCCCCCACAGCTATGGGGCAGTGGCAATGTTGTGGGTGCACCAGAGCCTCTCTTCTCTTTGGTCTTTGTCCTTTTGCCCTGTACATGTGTGCAGTCTGCAAACTCACCAGCTCAGCCTAGTGGAGCTGGGCACGCTGTGCTGCAAGAACATGACCTTTTGCTCTGAAGATGGCAACAGCCTTGTGCTGGCAGCAGAACAACATACCCAGTACAAATAGAATCATTCTGATAATAAATCACCATCCATAATAAGAAGACATCGTTAATAATAAGTCATCCAGGGGCCTCTTGAGACCAGAGTACAACTTACTGTAAAAATAGATAGGAAACATGGTGTGATCATTACAAGCAAGATAACAAATAATAGAGAAAATGACTTTTATAGGCATTTAGCTCTTCTTTCCTTCCCCCAGCTTCCAGCCAGTTCTGTTATCAGTCAGGTTGGCTATGATTTAAGTTTGATCACAAACACAGACTGGATTTTTGCAGATGCAGAGCACTGGGTTTACTGCACCTGTGAGCTGGCCAGATCACTACCTGCAAAGGAGCTGCCTGGCAAAAAACCCTCCTTTTTCTCCCTTCTGCTCACAGTGTGATCCCTTAGTTATCCTGATTTCTCCAAAGGTGATGGATACAGGCTCCCTGGTTATGATATATAGAAGTCAGCTGAGGCCTTGCCCATAGATGTCAGTTCTTTCTGTATCTCCTCAGTTGGCAGGATTTGTTGCCCAGCTCCCATGGCTTTGTTTTGGCTCAGCTGATGAGGTACTTCAGAAACCAGAGGATAGTGAGGGGCAAACACATGGCAAAATTTGAGCTTTGGAATGAACGAATGTTTGCTTCGAGAGCTCACCAGACCTAGGAATATTTTCACACATAAACTGTCTGGCATCAAAAGACTCGTGAAAATTGCTCCATGTACAGAAGCGAAGGGAATCTCACACATTTGTTTAAGGACAAATTTGCAAGTCACCCTTGTACTGTTCTGTCAGCTGTAATCTGCTTGGGATATCAGTGCTGCTTCCTTGCAGCAGAGGGGAAAGAGGCTAGGGATGTTCAAATCTTTCTTGGTTTCTCCCCTTGTTTGCGTTTGCCAGGCAAACAATAGCAGATGTTATATAGTCAGTTCAGTTCGCTACTAGTCCCATTATGCTCTATTTATGTTTCACTTTATTGGCTTTTTTTTTTAATTTTCCTATTATTGTTTCACTCTGGGGGAGGCAGAGGATATAATATATTCATCTTTATTATACAAAATCTGTGTGAAGCATTTAATAAAATGCTGTTTCCACACAGCTAGGAATATTACTGTTAGCTGTTCTTAAGTTAATGCTCCTATTAAAAAATGTTTGATGGCTGCAGTGACTGGAACTTGTGTGGACAAAAAGCACACACACCACTAAATAAGGCACTCTTAGCAATTCAGAGATTTCCTGATGCCTTGTGGAAAACTTCTGTTTAGCCAGATTTCTGCTTATTTAGCATATTTCCAGCATTGTTCTTCCCTAGTTTTATATTAGTTGTATTTGAATGGAAAAGAAGTTTTACCTTTTCTCCTCAAAACTTTCCCCTGAGATTGGAGGGGTCAAATCTGGCTCCCATCCCCAGGTCTCTTTCCCAAGCAGGAGTTTTGGCAGACGTAGGGCAAAGGCAAGTCGGGAAGGACACTAATAGGAACACAGTAATGGTTGCTCTCTGGACCAGCTTATGTCAAGTGCAAGGTGCTTTCCTGTCCCAAAGCTGCTGATTCACACCCAAAAATGCCTGCATGAGGTAAGCCAGCTTTATTCTGCTTTACAAGCTGGTGGTCAGGGGCAGAGGGTCTATGCTTGCTCATGGACATGGAGCAGGGCAGTTTTTGAGACCTCCACACCACAACACTTGGCTGTGCCAGGAATGGGGGTGGTTCTCCATGGAGCAGGAGCCCAGGAGATGGTGTTTCTGGGGGTACCCAGGGAATCATGCAAAATAGCAGTGAAAAGTCCATGTTATTGCATCAGATGAGAAGAGAGGAGCAATGGAAAAGAACCTGTTCCTGAGAAACAGAAAGCTATTTTCAGAAAGACCTTTCAGAAAGGTCTTTACCTAACTGATAACTTTCCAGGAAAGACTTAGACATCCACACCCAAAACAACACTGACTCACAGAGTCTGGTTTTAGACCCAGAGCTCAGTCAAACACACAGCTTACCACCATACTTGCACAGGCAGAGGTCTGACACGCAGATCTGGGTCTGCGAACACTCTCAGAATCAGATACTTTATCCCTTGGAAGAGCAACGAGGCAGTTCAGTGACGTGAGTGTTAGGTGTTTGCAGGAGTGCTAATGGCAGCCGGCCCGGCACTGATCCATACAGTGACTGGATGCGAGAGGCTGAGGAAGGCCACACAGGACTTAATGAAATTCTGCCTAGCCCCTTATCCTGACTCCATTGCTGGCTGATGATGATCATCCTGAGAGAGCAAAAGAGCCAACTGTATTATATAATTATGTGTATTATTATCGTCATACAAACATTAGTAAATGTATGTCATGCTTCCCAGGGATACTTTCCCAACCCTCAGCTGATTGTGGTTCAGAGACTCCTGAGCCGGAAGGGATACCTTCCTGTCTTATAGCCCCCGATAGATTGTTCTTCCATGGATGCATCTAACCATGTGTTCTACCCATATAATCTTTTGGCATACACAATATCCTGGGGCAATGGGTTTCATGGCTGATCTACCAGCTATGCAGATAAGATCTTCCTTTCTTTTGTTATGAATCTGCCACCTGATAACTCCACATCCGATTGCACTTGTTCAGGAAGAGGTGGCACACACTTAATCCCTGCTCACCCACTCCTCAGCCTGTCTGACAGCACAGAAGTTCTTTGGTAGAGCCTGTCAGCCTGCATGGAGCTGGCATGGGAGAGGTGAACCTCCTGTCATTTAGGACTGAGTACTCAATGGAGAAGACCAAGGAAAATCAAGACACAACTCAGAGGGAGGATGACATTCATGATGTGGTGGGCAGTGGGGCAGCCTGTGGTGTCCCTGGTTGAGTAAACACCTGAGGAAGGTGTTGGACCACCAGGATGAGTTGGAGGAAGTTTCTTGGCTGATACACGGGGTTGGCTGATGTATGATGGAAGATGGCTGTCAATGTGAAGGGCTGGCTACTGGAGCCACAGTGGTGGAACAGAAACGGTGGGGCAGGGAGCTCATCCCAGTCAGCCAAAATCTCCAGTTTCCTGAGTAGTCAGGAAAAAGCAGACCAGGTGTTTGGTGCTCGCACATCCCCTCTTGGAATGAACCAAATCTGGGCATCACTACACTGAGCAGAGAGCATCCACTGGTAGCACCCAAGACAGCACTGTTTGGACAACAGACTGTCCCTCAGCCTGACCCCACCATGGGCTGCAATGCTCTGGGTTTGTTCCTTTGCCCACCAGGTTTTGGTGCCTTTGTGTACCCCACATTCCCAGGGCTGGGAGGGCTTTGCAGCTGTAAAATTAAATCCAAGGGAGTTTTTGGCCCTGCTATGAAATTACCATGCTTTGGGAGGTTATAGTAGAAGTGTAAGGACAAGTGTACTTCACAAGGTTTTTCTCTAGACATGGCACTGCTGGAGAGGGAGAGGAGCTGGGGGAGGACATGCCTGCTGTCACAGCAGTCATTTCATGACATTGCACTCTCCAGACAAGAGCACCTGCGAGACAGAAAGAGTTTGGTAAGCTTGAGAATGTGGAAATGTTTTATAAAAGCACTATAAACATCTGCTGAGAGGTACCTGGGAACGTGACTGTGAGAGAGAATGAGGAGGTGCAGGGGGGAAGGAAAACAGGTCTTTAAAACAGGTTAAAGCCACCAGCCCTGTGGGGGTGATGTGAAAGGCTCAATGGCACTGTGGGGGACACAAACCCTGCCAGGCTGAGGAGGAAGCCCCTGGGGAGACTTCCTGAGGCTTTTGCAATGTGATAGGAGTGAGGAAAGAGCCAGATCTGCTTGAAATACTTCATTTTAATTGCAGAAGGCTGCCTGCCGTCTCCCTGCTGCCTTGCTGGGATGTGTTTCTGTCTCAACCATATGCATGTGACTTTTGGACTGGTGAATGGTGCCACTGATGGGCAAAGGCCAAAATGTGCTTGCTGTAGGTATCTCCCTCTGTTTAGACAGTCCTCTAGGACTTAAACTCTGACCATTGCCCTGCTGGTCAGACTCTTCAGGTCACCCAGTCTCCCTGCTTCACTGAATTTTTGCAAGTTTTTAACATTTCACTCAAAATATTGCTTTGGGACAGTTTAACTTGCACATGTGGGTTTTCTCATCTGAGACTTGGGGTGACAGAGATACCCTTGAAGGTAAGCGAATGTTAAGAACAAACCACTCAGGGCAAGGGATAAAGACAATCCACCGTTTTTTTTCTTTGGTTTAAAAATTCTCTTGTGATTTCGAACCTGCTTCCCAGTGTTTTTGGCTGCTTGGAGTTGACTGCACAGAAACAGGGTTTGCTGCCAGGATCCAGAGTTCTAGTGATTTTCCCAAATCCCTCAGTCTCCAGAAGCCATTAAACAAAATCACTTTCTTTCCTGCGACCTCCCATTACAGTTCCTGATCTGATGATCTGCAGTGCTGTAACACACAGCTCCCAAGACTGCATCCCAAGGGGACTTCCAAAACCCATCTGTCTGCTGAGCACCTTGCAAATGAACTGCGGGTTCAGCTGTATTTCAAGTGCTCCTTGTTGATGAGGAGTGAAGTATGAAGGGAGCAAATCTGCATGCTCTGGAGGCAAAAATGTGGTGCAGGTGTTTTACCCCACAATGCAGGTCTGGAAGAGCTGGAAGAACCCATGTGCCTATCCAGCCCTTCATCCTGTAACGGTTATCGGTTGATTGGGATTTGTGGAAAATACAGCACTTTTCCCAGCAAGTAATCTGCCATTGCTTTAGGTGGTGAGGACCCCGAGACACAGAGAGGTGATGATACTGGTTTTCCTTTTGTGCTCTTTCCCCAGCTCTTGGTTATCTCCAAGGCTCATATGTTGAAAACCTCCCCTCACTATGATCTCCCAGTTCAGTTTCCCATAACCAGCACTGGATAATCTTTCTCCATCACCTACCTCCTTATATCCCAGACCTTAAACTGCACCCCTGAAACAGTCCACAGGAGACAGCTCTATGCTACTGTATTCCTTTCTGTCAGTTCAAAACCTGCCAAGAAATGAGTGATGAATATCCCTTGTGGGGCCTGTGGTAGGAGCTTCCTCAGCCCCATCCATGTTGGTCTCCTGGTGTGGGTTGTACTGGGGGAGGCCAACTTCCCACTGCAGGGCTGATCCTTCCCCTGGACCCCAAGCTGTGATGCCCTGGGCTCTCTCATGCAGCAGAGCCAGGTGGGATTTGCAGACCTACATGTCCAATCCCCACTGGTAACTGAGTTCAGAGGATGGATGTTGCCCTGGCTGTGGGGCCATGAAGAGCAGGAGTTGTGGCAGTGGGGGACACTCCCCATCCGATGCAGAAACAACTCTGGGGTGCGGAGACAGATGAGGGTATTGGGCAGAGTGTCATGAGCAGGCAGAGCATTGCAGGCAGCCCCTTACCATGGCATTACTGCATGGGAGCAGATCCCTCCCCATCCCATAAAACTTCTCTCCCCTCCCTAGGAAGGCTCTTTTCTTTTCCCTCGCTGTTGGAGGGTTGGGCCAATGTGCATTTGCTGAGCCCTGGCTGCTTGCTGTCTCTGCTGCCATTTGCTCTGGGAACAGCCCACGGCACCGGCACCGTGCTCTGCTGTCTGTCTCGACATCTCTTTAATCCTGTTTCCCTGGTTTCGCATGGCAGCGGCCCATGTTTGCTTGTGCAAAGCCTTCCTCTGGATTGCTGGCAGCCGTGCTTCCAAACCCAGCTTGCCGTTTTCCCCAGAGTGGCGGGATTGATTGGCTCCAGCCGGAATGGGCATGGCTCTCCGCTGCTTGGACCGAAATGCAACCATCTGTTACACCTCTAGTTAAAAGTACATAAAGTTGAGCATTTGCGTGTAGACAATTCCACCCCTGATACGCTTTCCACCGCACATCCCTCTCACACTTTGGCAGGATCTTGCACCGCAATGGGCCCAGTACAGGCAAAACCAACACTTCAGCTCTGCTGGAGCCAAGCAGCGTGGAGATGGTGGGGGCGTAAATCAGCTTTTCCTTCTTCTGCTATAGCAGGCCAGCGACAATTTTGCAGTGTGTTGTGCCCCAGGTTTACCCCTGGTCCTGCTACCTGCTCTGCTCTGGGAAGCCCTGCCCAGGCTGGCAGCCAGGCTGCCTTGTGCCCACTGCACCACCAATGCAGGTGGAAACGGCAATGCATCGCTGAGCCTCAGTCGGGTGTTCCCTTCGAGGGAAGGCACTGAGGATAAACAGGCAGCAGACATGTGGGAAGATGGGACCAGCATACGAGATAGCCCAGAGGGTGGGAGGCGAGCATGGCAGATGCATTGTCTGTATAGCCCTGCACCTGCAAAGGCCTGGACAGCCCACCTGCCTGCTCCCTGCCCCGTGCTGCCAGCCTGGCCTCGTGCTGCCCATTCCCTGTCTGCATGGGCCTGTGCAGCTTTGCCAGAAGGGAAAGGCAGGGAGCGGGGTGGGAACACTGCTAAGCCACTGCCTCCTCCCTGAAAATGTTAGGCAAAACAAGACACTGCTATGGCTATAAGGAGATTTCCATGGGCAAAAGGATTCTGCCTTCTCCAGTGTCGCTTCCCAGTTCCCTCCCTTCCACAGTTTTGAGACTTCCTGTCCCTGAAAGCTACAGAGAGATACTGCTAGGGGAGACAGCTGTTTGCCATGCTGCACCCCAGCAGCAGCTGCTTTCTGTCTGCCCACCTTGCCTCCACCTCCTTGCTGCGGCTTTCCATGCCCACCAGAAAGTCCATGCTCAGAGATCCACAAATCCATCTAGCAGACTCCTACTGAGGCCTGGAATGGGCTCAGTATCCAGCCTATGTTGGTTGGATGTGGGTGGGCAGGGCACCTCCTGCGGGGTGGAGGAAAGCCTGAGTGTGCAGCAACAGCCACAGTTATTGACATTGCTGAGGTAGCAGATATCCCAGCCCAAATCATCCCCTGTTCCTGCTTCTCTCCAAGGAAGCTGTGGCTGCATAAACAAGGCAGAGAAGCAGAGGAGAAATAGAGGCACTGGGGTGGGAAATGGCCCTGCCAAGGCCAGCAGGCAGATCAGAGTCTAAGAAAGGAATTAGTTTGCTCCAGCCCATTTATACCACTCTATCACTGCACCATTTGCTTGACTTTATTTTCACCAAAACACATGGCTGAATTGCTGGGATGGGGTAGCTCCTTTTGGAAAGACCTAGGACAGAGAGAAAGCAAATCTCCCAGCCTGCTGAGGCTCACAAGTGGGGAGTAGTCAGTGACAAGGACCCTCGAAGTGCAGCAGCATCCCCCATCAGTGTCAGTAACTTTCTCTGGAAATGCTGGTCTCTTGATGCTTTCACCAGAGCCATAGCTCAGGTGAAGTGAGAAGGATGTCACCTTTGCGAAGTTCACAAGAGTGATGTCCCAAGGAGCCAATGGATATTGGGTAGCCAAGTCTTCTCTCAGGTCCCTCCTAGATTACAGGGATTACAGACCCCTCCTGGATCACACCAGAGGGACTGGTGGTGATGCATCAGCCATCCCTGACCTTGCTCATCTTTGTGGAGCAGTGAAGGTGATGGGAGAAGGGAAAGGCTAAATGCACATCCCAGGAGCCAGGGTGGCTCTGAAAGCTGAGAGGAGAGCTGGGGGCTGGGGTGGAAGAAGAGACATCTGAGCTCAACACAGGGACAGCAGATGGATTGGAAGGAGCATAACCTCGTGGCAATGCATGCTCTGGTCCCTGCAGCTGGCATTAAGGGTCAATTATTTTCAGTGTAACAACTCATTTCTAACTGGAAAGAGAGTGACCTGATGACACTGATAGAGTCTGCTGACGTCCATCTCCCTGCTGTGGGAGAAGACAGCAGCACAGGTCTTGAGCTTTGCTTGATGTGTGATCACAGACCACTGTGCCTGATTCCCTTCTGAATTCTGCACTCCCAGACCTGCAAAGGAAGTGCTCCTGCACACTGACTTTTGAGGGGGCAGCAGTGTGGTGTTGTTGATGAGCCCATATTTGAGCCCATCCCTTTTAAGAGTTCTAAGAAGTGACATCTCTCTCTTTCAACCCATCCATATCAGCTGGGCTTGGATCCTCTCTCCTGATCCAGGTCAGAGCCAGTTCAGCTGGAGAGGGCTGGGGCAGGACCCTGCCATGGTGAGGGGCTGGATGCAAGCCTGGCCTCTAGTCCCAGTCTCTCACCTGTAAGAGCATGCATGGCTGGACTCTGCTTCTTTTGGAAAAGGAACTCCTTAAGTCCAGAGGGCTTCCCCACTGCAAGGTGCAGCCCAGCCAGGCAGCAGGGTGCGCATCAGTCCTGCTTAGAGGATGCAAGGCAAGGTTGAGGTGCTGTCCTTGCTGTGAAGCATGAGTCACCCATCTGCAGAAGGCCGCTGCTGTGCATGATGCTCCAGCATGAGCTGCCCTTTCATGCCAGCACTGCTTAATTTAACCCCTGGAGCGATAGAGTCTTCATTTTACAAATGCAGACAGCATCAAAGTAACTGTTTCAGGAAAAGCATCTCCCTCCTGCAAGCGTAACAACCTTCCTGGTGGGAAGATCATCCCGCAAGGGCTGCAGTGGAGGACAGCCCTGACACCCTGGCTTTGCCTGTAAAACAGTCTGGGGCATAAGACATCAGGGCACAGTCAGCGCCAGGGCCAGTCATTGCCTTGCTGTGTTTCCCTATGCTGTTCCCAGCAGTGGCTGAGCTCAGGAGCTCTGTGCTCCTTAGGAAGGGGTCCAGCCCACTGAAACGAGTCAAACACCCCCAGCTTGTGCCATCCACGTCTGGGTGTTAAGTGATACCCTGCACTGTGCCAGGTCCTTGACCTGGGAGGAATTGTTTGTGCTGTCAGAGTGCTCTGGGCTGCCCTGGCCACCCGACTCTGGGGGCAACCTGCTGTGAAGGGAATCCACAGCACAGCCTGGGGCAGGTTGGCGTGTCTCCTTTGATCATCCCTCTGACCATCCCTCTCTGGTGCTGCCGCATGACACTGGTGAGGTTCACATGATTCACTTGCCCCACAGTGTGAGGGGGTGGGCACTTCTCGGGGAGGATGCTGAAATAGAGCACCCCCCGAGCTGTCTCCTGCCAAGGTGCAACATGGTCCCAGCTTGGTCCCACAGACTGAGACCCATGGTCACCAGCACATCCCACCATGCCAGAGCAGGTATACACAGCAGTGGATTGAATGACACCCTAAATCACAACAGGGCTGTTCTGGAGTCTACTCCACTTAGGATGGTAGGAAGAGCATCCGTGGAGGGGGAAAGGGGACAGTGAGGAACAGAGAAAAAGACCCCAAAAAGGCACACGGTGAAAATAACCAGAACAGATGGCAAAGGAAAGGGAGTCAGTCAGACCTTCAGAGGCTGGGTGTAAAAGGATCTCAAAGGGAGCGGAGACAGGTCCTGTCAGTCCAAAGCCCAGACAAAGGAGATGATGACAAGCAGCTATTTTAGCTGATGGCCGGAAGCCACCTTGCCTGGTGCACTCCAGTCTCCTAAACTAAGCAAAATTGAGCCTGGGACTGAGAGTTGGGTTGGAAAGCCAAGGTGATGGGATGAAGGGCTGGTCCTGGAGCAGCATCATGAATGAGCCGAGTTCTATGAGACGCAGGGCTATAGGGCACTGCCACCTCCACGGGAGTCACATTTCCAGCACGATGTTTGATGCAGCTTTGTTGCTGGGGACTTCCCTGTCTGTTTTTGCAATGATGGGAATGTGAGCTTCAGTGTCATGTCCCAGTGAGGGGATCCCAGCGGGCACCTGCAGGGGATGCTCCTGGAGCTGGGGTCCCTCTGCTTACTCACCTGTGAGGCTTATGTGGGACTGCTGCTTTCTGAAGGGGCACCTCTCTCCTTCTGTAAAACAGAAGAGAATCAGGTCCATGGTTTTGCTGAGATGCAGAACTTACACCTGCTCACGAGGTGCCTTGGGAACCAGCATGGAGAAAAGATGCTTTTCATCATATTTAAATTTCCTTTATTTTTATATTTTTGGTGGTGTAGCAAAGGTTGTGTGGGAGCGAGGCACACCAGGGGAGCTGCTGGTGTGCCCTGCTCTGTGGCACAGCAGGGAGCTGTTGGGAAAAACAACCAGCAAATACCTGAGTATCTCTTCTAAAGCCTCTCACTGCTGTCTTCAAGGGACCATCATGGGAAGATGGTGCTTCTGTGAAAAGGATGCAGGACTCAATCCACTAAACACCTGCTTTACTTAAAGCACAAGCATAAACTCCTTGAAAGCCAGAGAGATTTAAACACATTTGGAGTGAAGCCTGGCTGCCAGCACGCTTCTTGAATCAGAACGGAATCTGTTATATAAGCATAAAAACTGGTTTGCAAACATGGCTGCTTTAAACTCATCACCCAAATTCACATGTAGGCACCTTTCTGGATGATCTGGTAGCCAGAGCAGAGCTGCTGGGTCATGGGAAGCTGCCATTTATAGAAGCCAGACCCTAAGCTGTGCCAGGCAGGCGTGGAGCAAACCCAAGAATGTCACACATTATTTGAATTGAGACATCATTGACAGGGAGGAAAAAGAACCCAACAACCCAAAGCTCCTAAATCCACCAAGCCTTAAAATGGCAGGAGGAAACAGCCAAGGGAATTACATCCAGGATGAACTTGGCCCTGCTGCTCCTTCAGCAGTGATTTCTGAGGCGATGTTAAGTCTGGCATTTTTATCTCCTTTGGCATTTTTATCTCCTCTGGCATTTTTATCCTATTTCATTCATTCTATTTATTCCTGATCCTGTTAACTTTATCCTATTGATTCAAATGCATTTTCCTACTCCCTTATGGTCCCCTTTTGCATCACTTTCAGCTTTTAGGCAAACAGGATGGGCTTTTTCTGTCCTGGAAAAAAAGTTACCTCAGAAGCACGCTTCTCCCAAACTCCCCTCCTTGGCCTGGAGGACTGGGGTTTATTTATTTATCTTGGTTAGACAAATAGCTTCATTTTCACGCAAAATAGGGTGTGCTTCTGAACGCATACAGAAAAGGTCAAAGGGTTTTAACCATGTAAAGGGCAAAATCTGAGCCTGTTGAAGTGATGTTGGTGCAGTTCAGAATGTCTCTGTGAATGAAGCCATCCCTAAAGGCTGCAAATATATTGGGAGGTGGAGATTTACATACCTGCCAGCCAGCAGATACATTCAAGCCTTCCCCTGCAGAGAGGTCCCAGTGTTACTGCTGCCTTCTGCTTTGTGTTGGCTGCTGGTACTTTGGAAATCATGTTTTTTGGAGATGCTTGATTTTATCATTGCCTATAAAGACATCTTTGGTATTTATAAAGACACCTTTAGTATTTAGATGTATCTGCAGCTGAATGCTGAACATCTTCGAGGCCTAGAGAGAAGCTCTGGTGTGGATTTGGGGATATGAGCACACTTGTTTTGCTGATGGTCAAAGACAAAGGGTGACAGAGGGGCATGGGCATCTGAAACAGAGGTTTTATGCATTTAGATTCCTCAACAGTAGTTTTTGCCCTAGCTCAGCCAAAGGTCTATCTCCAGTGGAACGGTAGATACTTGGTACTATGGGACAGGCAGAATGGAGAAAACAGGGAATTTTGCAGTTGCAAGAGTCATTATTTTCAACAATACTTTCTCCATGTCTGCTGCCTTGACTCTGAGCAAATTGGGAACCTTTAACAAGCATGTCCCAGTGGATCTAGACCTGGGAGCAATAGGTGTCTCCATGGCTTGGACTCATCAGCTTTCATCATCCCCAAATTTTCCTTTTGAATAAAATTTGTGGAAGCTGACTCCCACTGCTTCCAGATTGTGTCTTTGGTAGCACTCTTTTGAGATAAAGACCTGTTTTCTGGCACGCACATTTTGTCTGGAAAGAGGAATAAAAGACCTCACCGTAAATAAATACAAACCTCCAAATGGCATGCACAGTGCCTTGTTCAAAGAGCTTGGCCTGTTTGAAATCAGCAACCCCATAAAATCCGAACGGGTTCAGAAACACTCGGAGTCACGGGATCTCTCTACATGAAGGGCCCGGCTCAGCGGCCGCCCCTCACCGGGGTATCAGGGCTCGTTCCTTGAGCCAGTGAGGCTCCACCGTTCCCCACCTCGCAGCCCGGGGCTGCATCTCGGGACACGTAAATCAGAGCCTTTGCCCTTCGCCGTGGCTCTCGGCAGCGAGGTCGGGGGACACGAGCTCACCTCTCAAAATAATCCTGGACGATCAGGAAGTGTTTCTCGTTTGATGAATTAGGTGTATAAAATCCGTGAAGGGCTCACAAACGGACAGACCTTTTCCTTTCTTCATGGGGATAATATTTCATGATTTGGGGAGGAAAGAGTGCAGAGGGAGGGGGGGAAATAATTAGTAATTTGTGATTAACTCTTTTCATGGGTATTTTGTTTCTTTGTTCTCTGATGCTGCCTGGAGCCATTTAAAAAATGACTTAACGACAACAACCAAACTAATCGCTCTTTGTAACTAATGGCTGTGTCAGAACTTGGAAATCAAACCAAAGAGTCTTGGAGAAGTTGCAAGGGAGATGCTGAGCACAGGAGGTGGAGAGGATTCCCTCCCTGGTATCAGATGGATGCTTAGAAAGGGCCCTGAGATAACAGAGATAAACAGAAAGACAAGAACCCTCCCTAGAAAGCTGGTGGCTGTTCTCACAGATTCAAGTTGATTAGGCTGCCTGTGACACACCCTTTCCTCTCCCCATGGCCAAAAGGTTTTGTTCAGTCACACTTGGAGACAAAGTCCTCAAAAATCTCCACTTCAGCTCTGTCTGATGCATTATATAAGATCACAGAATCACAGAATTATATAGGTTGGAAAAGACCCTTGAGATCATGGAGCCCAACCATTAACCCAACACTGCCAAGTCCACCACTAAACCATACCCATAAGCGCCACACCTATGTCTTTTAAATATTTCTGGGGATGGTGACTCAACCACTGCCCTGGGCAGCCTGTTCCAGTGCTTGACAACCCTTCCTGTGAAGAAATTTTTCCCAATCTAAACCTCCCCTGGCACAGCCTGTTTCCTCTTTTCCTATCATTTGCTCTTTGAGAGAAGAGAGTGACACCCATGAATAACCTGATCCTATGAGTTTTGGCTTCCGGTTAGCACAGATTCCCAACAAGAATGTGAGGGCTTTGGTAGAGTTCTGGTGCTGTCACCAAGGTGAGTCCATCTTCATAAATGATTTGGAGACCTCTTCCCATGTAGATCCTGTGCCTGAATTAAAGACAGAGCAGCACTGACTGCTTCTGGCTTTCTTGAGTTCGGTTTTTGCTGCAGAGTGGGGTGCGTTTCTGGCTGTCAGAAGGTGAGAATCAAGAAGTGCAGGTGGTGGGAAGCAGAGAGGGATGGCATCCACGGTGAGGTCTCCTTCCAGTCTTGAAGGCCACCAACAAGCAGCATGTGTCAATCAGGATAACAGAAGTGACTGGGGCCCAAAGCCTTGTGGTCTCTAATTGGGCCACACATAAAATAGTTTCAGGTTGAAGGCCTTTTGGAGCTATGATTTAGAAAGGCAAATCCATTACGGTATCTGATTATGACACTGACATTAAAAGCACTGTGAATCTCTAATCGATGGAGGTTAATTTATTTAGACCATAAAGCAGGAATTAATTTGAAAGGGGCTGTGGTGGAGCAGCAGCTGAGACTCCAACCATCCCTTGCGTGATGCTGGTGGGGTGACAGGGACATGTTGGCCAAACTGAAGGCAGAGACCACAGTTCTACCGACTCTGTAGAGCTCTGCCAGTCCTCTGTCTTAGCCCTGTGCTGACTGCAGATCAAGGAGCTCTTATTACAGAAAGATGAGAAGTTGAGTCTCAGATGAGCGTTATCTTTGATTTGCCCTACAGTGGACACTGTCCCTCCTTGGGCAGCATATCAGGACCCCAAATCATGGTGAGAGTAGAGTCCTGTTTTCTGAAATGTTACCCTCTGAGCACACAGTGGTATGGCTCAGTCCTCCAGCAGGTACTGATGTGCATTGTGCCCACAACAGAGACCCCTTGGGTAGATGTGGCCAAAGAGCATCAGGTCTGGAGGGGTCTGGACACAAAGGGTCATAGCAAGTAGCTCTGGTCCAGAGGAGTGATTTACAACTCCTGGCTCCTACCTAGGGGAGTGCTGAAGTGGAAGAGATTTCCTTAGCCCGTCACTTTTATTTTCCTTGGTTATTGTTTAAAATGCAGAGATTATGGGGTCAAACTTTCCCAGCCAATATTTTTCCTAATGAAAAATGTAGTAGGGTACGAGTCAGTGATCGAATCTATATGGTGAGTGTTCCACACTACAGTGATTTCCACAGACAGAACTTCAATAAATCTTGTTTTCAGAGAAATTATATGAGGCTGATGCTCTATTTTTGCCAGTTTAAGATCACTTTACCCCTCTGCTGTGCTCTGTCCAAGTGGAACTTTCCTCCAGCTGAGCTGAGTCTTTCCTACAGCAATGCAAAGATCCTCATGGCTGCAATGCGAGCAGGGCAGGGAGATGAAGGTGTCCACCCAAGTCTCTTTGGGGCCACCTCACATGGCAGTGTGATTGTGGGATCCCTTTTACAAAGGGGATCAAAGATGCTACAGGCCCGCCTTAGACTGAACTGTCTCTCAGTATTCCAGCCTGAGTTCTGGCAACCCTGGGTACGTTGCCTTTCCCTTGGGGAGAGAATCGCAGGCATTGGGTAGCGCTCTTCCTGCTACAGACTGCATGGGACATCCATCACTGAGCTGTGAGAGACACGTCTTTGTCCTTCCACCATGCACAGTCCTGCCTCTTGTCAGTATTGTTTAATGCTGGAACTGCCACGGCCGCAGTCAGTGCCCCGCCGTGCTGTGTGAGATGTGATGGTAGCCCTGTCACCCTACACATGCAGGACTGCAAACATCCCTGAAGTACTAATAGCATTAGTATTGGTTGGATGGATGGGAGAATCCTTCAATATCCTCTCTCCACTCAAGCCTAGGAGCTTTTTCCAGATTTCCATCCCAGTTTGGTGTTGCTCATCAGGGAGGCAGATGCACGGGGGCAGCTTGATCCCCATATCGACTGCCCTGCTGTCGAATGCCTCCACTTGCTCGGTGGATTCGGCGACAGCCCGTGTACAACCATATTTCACAGCCTGCCCATAGGATCAATATGACATTTCCATTCATCATTAAATATGTCTTCTTTACTTTGTGCTGCATAAATCAACCTTTCAAACGTGGCTCCTGGAGTAAAGAGTTGATCTCAGAGACCACTGACCAAAACGACGGCTTTTCTAGGTGGCTTCAGAATTATCATGTACTGCTGGTGTAAATGGCACAAACTTTGGGAAGAAACATGGAAATTAGGTGCCCTTTGCAAGTGTTGGGGGAGTTTTAAGCTTCGTGCTGCCTCTGCATGCTTTGCCATGTTGCTCGATGCAGGAGGTAACACACTGCAATAGAATCCGCTTGCCCCAGGGGGTGTGAAGGTACCAAGACCATTTGGTCTCAGGTTGTGCTGGATTTTTTACCCCTTAGACTGATCCCAAACCAGCTTGGTGTGAGCAAGGTCAGATGCACAGGCACTGAGCTCAAGCTCACCCTCAAGATGCTGTTGATCCATACATGGGAGGGCAGGTAGTTCTCTCTGCTGGGGTGAGTTTCCCTGTCATCTGGGGATAGACCAGGAGCTGTAGGGGTCATTACCTCCCCAGATAAGCACAATTCCTGCTTCAACCCACCTGCAGAGAGGTCTGGAGCAGGCTGGAAACAGCCTTTCTCACCTTCTGCCTTAGGTGTGACCCTGGAGAAGCTGGTCTTTGCTCATGTGCTTCTCTTCCAGACATGGATGACCGGCACCCACACCTGCTTGTGCAGCTCTGGCTCGCATAGTGAGGGAGAGTGTGTGACTGGGATTGCTCTGCTGAGATGGTGGGGAAAGACACAAAGCACTCCATCCTTGGTGACACACAGGCGCAAGGATGGTGGATGCATAGGATCCATAGGATGTCTGGGCAGAAAGGTATGTTCAGACCTCTCCAAAGCTATCACAGCCCTCGGTGGCAGTGGAGACAAAGGGAAGGACCGGAAAGGCGCATATGGAGCTGCCTCTGCAGCATGTTCTGATCTCCCCCGTGAGCAGTGGAGCCCTCCCCATGCACTGGCTTTTTGTCAGCCAGCTCCCTTGTCCCTGCCGCACACACACACATTTTAGCACTGTCTGCAAAAGAGTTTGGGAATCGATATTGCAATTGTGTTGTAAGTGAATTAGTTATAGATCAGCTTGGGGTAGGATTAGCTTATAGATCAGCAGGCTGGCAGGTGCAGGGAAGGAGCACAGGCAGACATGCACGCACACACAACCCCCAGCGCGCTCCTCTAACGCCCAGCAAGGAGAGGAAGGTGAGTCAGGGCTCTGCAGGCCTGCGACTGCTGCTCTACAAAGCGCTGCCGTACTCCGGCGTTGAAGGCAGGTGAACGCTTGCTCCTGGGTTTTGCAGTTGTTGGGACACTTGGGCAGGGCTTTAGGAGCAGCAGAGGCGATGTTATAATCCAGTCTTGAGTCTGCAGGTGTGGAACGAGAACTCGTCAGCTGGCTTCATGCACACCTGGCCCCATGGCTTACACCCTTCCTGCAAATGCCCACACCTCCGGCAGGAAGCTGCTGGGGGCCTTTATCCCAACATTTTTGCAAGAAATGCATAAAAATACTCCAAAGACGAACCAGTCCTCAGAGATTTCCTTTAATGTTTTCTCAGAGATTGAAACAAATTGCTCTTTTCCAGTTGCCATCTGCACACCCGGGGTCTTGACTCTTTCTTTTAGTGATCTCACATGAATGCTCTATCCCCCCATAGGGGTGGGGAAACTGAGGCACCGATCATAAGCTGCTTGCTCCAGCCAAAGTGGCTGATTCAGCAGGCTCTCAGCACCACTCCATACACAGCCAGTCCTGGATCCCACTTTCTTCTGGTGCACTGCACACTTCTTAAAGTCCCACAGAGACCCTTGTCACGACTCCAGGATAGTCTGACTTCTAAAATTAGCCCAGTGCCTGGGTCCATGCTCAGGGGTTTTCCCTTTAAATAATCCCTCTGCCTCCCCTCCCGCTTTTGCTTTGACTAAGCATGCTGCAAAAACAACTTGCTTCTAAAATAAGCATCTCCTCTAGCTCCCAGTTTAAACCTGAGTAGCTGAGCATGACATAGCGGAGTTGGGGTGGCAGCTGTGCCATCTCTCAGGCCGCCTTTTGGTGCAATGGCACCTGGAACAGCTGGGGCAAGCACATGTGTGGGTTAGGGCAATGTGGGCTTCAAAGGGGATGGGGGATCTGCTGGGAGTGTAGTGGGATTATGGGGTATGAGAGAGATTGTCCCCATAGTGGTACCCGCTGCTGGACAGTCCATCTTCCCTGAAGAGCACATTTGACATCAGGACGTGTTCATTTGGTGAGATGAAATACAGGCAGACCTCTGAGGAATGCCAGCCCTCTGGGCAAGGGATAGTGAAATGACTTTTCCCTGGCACCTTATGCTGACTTTCCTAAGTAACCCTGTCTCCATCCCTCTTCTCCTTATGTCAATCCATTTTTCAGCTGTGGGGCCAAGTTGCTACAGCTCAGTTTACACCCACAGGATTTGAGCTGGGGCCAGATCCCAAGCTCAGTTTCAGTCATAAATCTGGAGTAGTTCCACTGAAGTCAGGGGAGTTAATTCCAGATTTACACCCGGTGGCACCGAGGTGGGACACGGAGCCTCTCTGGCTTTGGGAGTGAAGGGGGTAAAGTCTATAGAGGATTTACCCTGGCAGGTTGCAGTGCTCAACCCCTGGCAGTGCCTGAGTATCCCATGGTCGGATTTACTAGAGCAAGCCCTCTCTTTATTATTTGATATAATCTACTGCTGTCCCACCGGGTTTCCCTCACTCTGCACTCTGGGAAACCGAGTGGAACTAACCTGAATAGGAGGATTACAGGCTCCAAATGGAAACGGTTGCACCAAGCCGCCAAGTGGAGCTCCTTGCACTGAGCAAAGAGGGCGGCTGACAGCCTCAATGACATGCCAGCACTTAAAATGCTGGATGATGGATGAATGTCATCCTGCTGGGNGTTGGGGGGGGCAAGGAGGGGAGGGAATCCAGCCCGGAGGAGCCAGGGAAGAAGAGCTGGCACCAGAGTTGACGTCTGCACTGATCCTCATCCGTGGGCTGTGATTCATGGGGAGAAGAGAGGGCTGAGCTCCTGTCCGCGGGCCCCACTGCTTTCTGCACGCTGGATTGAAATTTTACTGCTCCTGGCAGCTCTCTTGCCCACAGCACAGGCACAAGCACAGATATATATTCCTATATGCACACATAGGACACACAGGAAGAATGTTTAACAGATGTGTGTGCAAATGTGTGTATATTTATATAAATACCTCCCCTTGACACGCACAGCAAACGTGAGATTTCCTTCAAGACACTTCATTAAAGGCCATCCTTGTCCCCACCTTTCACTGTATATTATAGTTCATCCACAAATCACATCTACTAAATGACTAAAGGTTTTCTGCTAGGTTTTTTTTTTGTAGTCCCCAGATGTCAGGGGATGTCAGTGATATGGCTGCATTACTCAGAATATTGCGGTCCTGTCTCCAGAGTGCCCGAGCAGGGGATTTCTCTCTCCGTCTCCTGTTGTATTCCTGACAGCAAAGTAATTTGCTTATATAGATTCTGGCAACAAGAACAACGCAAAGCCTGGCTGCTTGACAGTGTTGCATTTTTAACTCGAGGTTGAACAACTTCAGTCTGAAGACCTCTGGGATTCCTTTTCCAGGGCTGTTGACTCCTGGGATTTGCTCCAGCATTGGGTGACTGCATAGATGTGACCATGCTGGTGCCTTCCCTGGCACAAGGGCTAGTGAAAGGGGTCCTACTGTTGGCTGTGCCTTGGGCTGAGTGCAGAACAGGACCTTTCCCCTGGGCAAGGGTCCATGATGTGTTTCTGCTCAGAACCTCATACTGCAGGCATAGCACCCTATATGGGGCCCCCAGAGCTGTTCCCACAGGGACAAGTCCTGGAATGGCTAAAAGTCCACAGCTATTCTGCAAAGACATGAGGACTAGCCAGGGGGAGAGGGATCCCGTGCCTCAACATGCCTGTGAGAGGAGCACGTGTTCTCCAGGTGCGTGAGCGCATTGATGCTCCAGCAGCTGGTGCTCGGCCAGGCAGCTGACATGCTGGAAAATGAAGCAAAATCCATCTCGGTGTGTGCAAGTCGTGGTTCTGCAAGGCCGAGTGGGCAGAAGAGGGGGCTAAGCCTGAGAACAGAGCCCTCGGGGGCAGCCCTGTGAGCGGAGCCCTGTCTGGGGCCGAGTGTGACCCCAGGAGCGGCGGTGTTTCGGCAGGCGGCGCTCCCGCCCCCGCGCAGCGCTGACCCCAGCACCCCCGGGATCCATCCTGTCACCCACCTCCGACAGCAGCTGCTTAACCGCGCACAGCAACCCGGCGCAGCAGTTTCGGCAAGAGAGCGAAGAAGCCTGTATCCAATTGAAACCGCAGGGGGGATTTAGGGAGGCAGAAGGTAATTTCCCGAGCTGGAATATGGCCAGCATACAAGGACTAATATCCTGGCTCTTGGGGAAACAGTCATGGGATCTTTGCTTGCTGAGAGTCATCCTGATCTCTGTTTTAAGTCGGATCTGGAAAAAAGGAAAATGAGACAAAGGGAAAAACCCTTCCAAGATGCCAGGGCTTTGGGGCACTGCATAAAGCTGCACTCACCACAGGGAAGATCTTCCTGGCAGCAAAGCTGCCAGGCATCCCCAACACAGAGGACTGGCAGCTGATCCATGCCCCCTTGCCCTGGGGCTCCCTCCTGCTCCCAGATGTGGCCAAGGAGTGCCCTGGCTCCCAGGAGGGAAGTAGGGTGCTAACGTCCATCAGTAGCATCTCACAAAATATTGCTGTAACCTGGTCATGTCCTTGTGCTGGTGTTTCCCTCTGCTGGGAGATACCAGGGAGGCTCAGAAAGGTCTCATGTCAAAGCAAATTTGGGGATAGAGGGTTGTATGCTAGAACCAAGCAGTCCACACTGCAGCTGTGGAAAGACTTCCTGGTTGTGTCCAAAATTTATGCCAACAAAAAGATAACCTGCTGCAGAAACACCACACAGGGTAGAAACTGCTGCAGATAGGATGGGGTGGGAATAGAGGCAGCTGGTGGCCAGAGCAGCGGCAGTGTGGACACTGGAAAATGCTGCTCCCCACACTGGGAGCTCCCTTGCTGTTGGTATCTGCCATTGGGAAGGGATCCCACTCACTGCTTGGTGCCACAGAGCAGGCAGGAAGGAAAAGCATCCCTGACACACTGGGGCAGGTGAGGGCAGACTGCTTTGAGAGCTGGATGAGCTCACATCCCCGGCTTTTATGCTGCTGGTTTGGTTAAGTGCTTTGCTCAGGCAGAGCAAGACAACCCCAACCAGTGCTTGTGTGAAGCCATCTCAGCGAGCAGTGCTGAAATGCTGGTCTAATGGAAGTGAGGGCTGGGTTAGCACTGCTGGGGCAGCCCAACAGCTTCCTGCCTGCGGGAAGGAGAGAAAAGACCTGCTTTAAAATTTAAAACACTTGGAAACAGCACTGGAAGCACTTCTGGTTAAGAATTATTGCTATTCTTACAGTGGCTAGAAAACCTTGAATGTAAGCTATAGGGTAGTGTGTCTTTAATCAGTGTCTGCAGCAGGTTAATAGCTAGTGCTCTCCTCACCTTTACAAGTGATCCTTTCAGGTCATTTTTTTCTTATGGCTGGGCTCCCTGTGATGTGCCTGCCGGCTGGCAGCGACTTCTTGCATCGTCCCCTTGTCTGTTGCTGCGACAGGGCAGGGGATAACAAGCAGCAGCCCATCTCACTGCCCCATACATCACGGCCAAGATCTGTATTCTGACAGTTGCATTTTGTCTCCTACTTTCCGAGCAATGTTCCCTCAGAAAGTCAGGAGACAAAAGTATCCTCAGGTTTGATTGAAGACCCGGGGCAGGCAGACACATCCTCCAGACCACCTCAGGAGATCTGGTTGCTGGGAGTTGTTGTCTTCCTAAATTCTGTCAAGGGAGAGCAAGAAAGCTGCCAGTGCTTTGCTTTTCTGTGTGGTCTCGCTGCCTCACCCGTTCCTCTGCTTGGGTTCCTGCCTGCTGGCAGCCAGGAATGAAACCAGCCAAGACCTGATGTTAACAAGCCCTGACCATTGCATTGTGCTTAATAAGAGTTTGGTCTCTTGTGGCTGGGGTGACTGGGTGACACCCCTCTCAGGTGAAACATGGATGGAAAAACAGAGTCACCCTTCACATGAAGCCAGGGGTGAGCCACAGCATGATTTGAAGGAAACAGTGAGGTTTTGAGGAGAAGTAAACCAAAGATCGTGCCAGGACCTGTGTATCACTGATGCAGTGGCACATCTCTGTGCAGTGATTTCCCCTAGAGCCACAGCCTGCCCTTGGACCTCAGAAAAAGATCATTTTGGCTATTATTAATAAAGCTCTTGGTGGCAGCGTCTTGCCCAACTGTGTCTCCCCTGATGGACCAGCTCTGTGTTACCAAGCCTGGCAGAGAAACCAGCTCCCAGTCTTCCCACCATCCCTGCAAGGAAGCTATGTTTCAGGAGCAGGGGGAGATGCAGCTCCGCCATGCTCAGTGGGAGAAGTTGTGTGCACATGTTTGAGAGCAGGCCTATGCTGGCTGCTTGCAATTCTCTGAGGGTCCCGTGTGTTTGCAAAGGCAGCTCTGTCAATCAATAAAAAGCAATCACAATAATGAAGTATCAAGTAGGAAGAAAAGATTTCAAGCTCTACATTGTTGAGGGATTGGGGGTTTTCTTTAAATGAGGCAAGAGAGGCTGGGAAAGCAGAGCCCATCAGGGATGACAAATCTGTTTCTTTTGCATGGGGGAAGTGGCAGGACCGCAGCCCCTCCGACCAGATCCAATGACAAGGGAAAAGCTGAGAGAGGACCCCCTTTCTGCAGACACAAAGGACAAGCCAGTGGCGGCGACTTTCTCTCTGAAAAGTCACGTTTGCCAGGGGAGGCTGTGAAATCCAAGACGTTCCCAAGAGCTTGTTCCCTTCCCGTCCCCCCAGTCTGGGGAAAGGAATCATTCTGATTTCGTTTTTATTATCCTTATTCCCTCCTGGGTGAGTGCTGGGAAAGTGGTGAATTTTGCAGCTGCCCAAGAGTCAGAGGGAAGGGGGATGTGAGAGATGCATGCCAGAGCAAGGGTCCCTTCTTACCTTTTCCCTGCCTTCCCATGGGACAAGGCATAACTGAAACCAAAGCACCTCTTGTTGTCTTTGCTCTCCAAATCAGTCATCCCCATACACCCTATTTCCACCCCAGTAGGACCTGTGGGGTAGCTTGTGGCATGCAAAGGCATCAGTGCCACAACCATGCAGGAGTGTGCTGGCTGCGTTGGCAAAGGGGTGAGGAAAGGTATTTACCTCAGCAGCTTTTTAAAAAGCAAGTCATGAGCTGCCTTATACTGCAGGAGGAGTTCCTGGGGACTCTGGTTAGCAAGGCTGGTTAGAGATGGAGAGGTCTCTCCTGTCAGTGCTTGCCAAACTGGCCCATCTTCCCAAGGCAAGGCTGGTCCTAACAGGGCTTTTTTAGTGCCGAGGCAGGTCACTCAAATAATCTTCTGTAATTAAACCTTACACAAACTGTAGCAGTCTTTACCTGCAGCCATGCAGTCTCCAATAGGGCAAAAGTCTTTCCTTCCATAGCAACATCAATTAAAAAAAAAAAAAAATCAATGAGATCTCTATGTGGCAACCGAAGTCTCCAATGATCCATAGAGACAAGGGCTGGATGTGATTGCACGTGGTCTGGGAAGGCCTGAGACAGGGTCTGGGATTGCTGTGAAGGGACGTAGGTCAGTCACACTCTGTTCCATGTCTCTGATGCCAGCTTGCGAGGAATTTTAGGGAGAGCTTTATAGGTATGAATTCATTACAGCCACAACCCAGACAGGTGAGTAAGGTAGAGACATGGACACATCCACTGCCACTTTTGCAGAGGGGAGGTGCTCAATGTCCTTGCGCCTGAACTTTCCTGCAGGGTAGCTGTAGTCCCAGCACCAGCTTCACCTCTTGCCTCTTCTCCTTCCTCCACCTTGTGCTCCCTCTCTGCTCTGATTGTACTGATGGCCAGAGAAACACCCATCACAGAACGCCCAGATTCTGACGGCCTTTGAAGCTACTGATAGCATGAACCATTGCAGTGGCTATGGAATGGAAGAGCCACAGGCTGTGGGGCCCTCACCAGTGTCTCCCACACAGATAACAGTCTTGCAGTATAACGTGTGCTGTGGCTCCAAGTGTGGCATATAGAGAACAAAATCCCCTAATTTATTTGATGTCGTAGCAGAGCTGTTTCTTTAACCAGGTGGCAGCACCTTGGGCTTCAGTGCTGCAAGCCCTGGCTATAAGGCAAGCTGCTCCAGTTGGCCTGGCCATGACCTCCCAACTCAGTCCAGGGAGCTGTTGCACCTGCCTGCCTGGAGTCTTTGTTCTCTATCAGCAAAGACCTTGTCTCAGAGACAGCGTCAGCAGCTCCTCCCATCCTCTGTGGGTGTTGTCCTTGCTGGGGAGATGGAGATGTGGAGGGAGAGGTGCCCTCTTGGCAGGATGGGCATAGCTGTACAGGTGCTGTCTGGAAGGCATCTGCATGCCTTTCCAGCAGAGGGAAGAAGACAGAAAATACCATCCAATTCCAACTTTCTTTGTGGAGGGAACATTTGCCATTGTTGTCCACCTTTGTCAAATCAAAGGGACAGTGCTGGTCCTGGAGCTCGCTGAACTTTTAGTAAGGGTCTGAACCAAGAACATCCCTGGTTTTGTTGGGTACTCCCTCCAGTCCAGCAAACAGCCTCCAGCTCGGGCCAGAGGGGATGGGAGGAAGAAAATAGGACAGATTTATTCAGTGAAATTAATGGAGTGACACTGGGTGTTAATGGCCTATTTACCAACATCTCCTCCTCTGTCTTTCACTTAGCCAGAGAAACTGCCCTGCCCTCAGCTGTGCCCATCATGCTTTCCCCCCAGTTTGTTTCAGACTCACAAGGAAGAGCCCCTCTCTAAGGGGAACCCCAGAGCCAGATCCCCCCAGAAGACCTGACTCAGCTTACCTGAGTGTCTCAAGCCCATGTGTTCTCACTCCCACCTTGTCTATACATGCTGGCAGGAAAGATGAAGTTGAACAAACCATTTACACGCCAAGTGGATTAGCCAAATTGTGTTAAGCTCCCGCAGGGACGTCCTTGTTCACAGCCTTCATTTGATTTCTCTTTCAAAAGCCCACCAAGCTGAATGTGATTATGGCCTCTTAATCCTGCCTGCATGTGTCCACGTGGGGTTAATGCAGCGTAATAGATGCCCTTTACAAGTGCACGCTGGTGACCATTGCTGCATGGCTAAACCCTCAAGCCCAGATGTTCAGCAGATGTAAACCCAAAGCACAGACTCTGACTGCTACTCTTTGGCCAAAAAGCTGCTCTCACATGTAAAATATGGAAGGGAAACTCCATCTTCCCAAGGCTGAGCAGCAAATCTGTGTCAGAAGCAAGAACCACTGTTGACGCTCAGATCCAGATTGGTTCAACTCCTGCAGCGCTCAACACCCTTGGCGGGTCCAGCCCGTGATCAGAACTTGCATTTTCCTAGAGGTTAGGAAGTGGTACCAGAGCCCCAGCCCCATCAGGAGTGCTGCCCTTCCAGTCTGATCCCCACTTGTCAGCATCTGCAAGCCCCTGCCCAGGGGTGGCTCTGCTGACAGGCAGATTTGTTTTTGAAAGAGTATCACTTTTCTAAGGCAGAAACTACAACCAAAGTGTCATTGCAGCCAAACAGCAACAGTGGAAATCCATAGTGCTGCTCAGCTAAATATTGCAAAGCTGTCTAGCTCTGCCCAGCCAGGCATGGGAGACTGTAAAACACATGTGAAGAGATTTAAATCGGTCACCTTTTACAAATAAGGAACCAAACTGATGTTGCCTTCAAGTAAGGAGGGCCACAAAGGGCAGAGAGAGGCATTACCCAAATCCTTCCAGTGAATCACACTTAAAAACAAATCCAGGACTTGGCACAGCAGGATTTGCCCTGTCCAGAGCACCTGTCCCTGTTTTCACAGAAAAAGCCACCCCAAGCCATTCACACATTTACAAGGAAGTTTGCCACAGCAAGATGTGCAAGGTGCTCCATTTAGGGAGAGAGACTTGCTGTGCTTCAGTCCTATTCTAAGCAAGAAAAAATAAGAAACTCAAAGACCTTCTTGCCCAGAGACAAGGGGGATGAAACCACAGGGGGTAATTTCCATAACTCTTTCAGCCACCACTCAGCACACAAACTCTCTTTTCTCAAAGTCAGACCGCCTGCCAGGGGAGCAAATCCATTCTCCTGGTGTCTCAGGACTGTATCACATAATCCCCTTAATAAAGCAATCAAGTCCCAGATTAAAAACAGTTAGATCTCTACCCCGCTGAAAGGTTTTTTTCCGAAATATTACTAGGAGGAAACCTCCTTAAAATGTGCTGGTTTTGCTGGACTGACCAAAAATAAAAAATAACATCCCCCCAAACAAGTAAACGGTAAAACTGTTATTTCCCCATGGAAACTGTTGGGTTTGCCAGAATGATATTTTCCATTAAAAATGTTTTGCTGGAGAATTCCCAACAAGTCAGGCTGCTGCATCACTGATTTTAATCGAATTTAGAAATTCTTGTTTCCCTTTGTTCTTAAACTTATATTTAGGAGCAGGGATGGTTACAGACCTGTCTGCCTCCTTCACCAGCAATGTAATGTCACCCACCAAGTGACACGTACGAAGAAAGATAGCAATGAAAAACACAACGTAGCTCTTGCTACAGTCGGTGCTCCCCAGGCAGAGGCATAATCTCTCACAAGGCTGCCGCAGCTCTCAGAGCCCCCTTGATCTCCAGCTGGTTTTTTGGAGATGCTCATTTTCCTAAGCATAGCTCTAACAGTGAGGCTGTGCTGAATTCACAGATAATCAGTACCTAATTGGATTAGGAGCTGATAATATCTTTGACCTTTTTTTAATGGCTTGTCTGGCCTGGCTTTCTGCAAGGCTGAGGCTTAATTTTAGGCAGGAGTTTTTTCCACAAGTGAAGCGTGACCCTGTTAACCTCTGAATCAGAGAGGTGACCTTCCCTCTCCCCAGCCACTGTGGAGCTGATGGAGATTGTGAGGTACACACAGGCTTCACAAAGCTGTGTACAAACAGACTGAACCTACGTACAGAAGTCAGTCAGGACCTGATTTTCAGCCAGAGCTGTGCTGATTTTGGACTAAACCCTCAGATAGAAATGGTGAGTCAAAGGAGTGTGAAGCTCCTGCGAAGTCGGTGTCCCTGCCAGTGTCAACTGCACAAGTCACCTCCCCTCCTCACCAGTTCTTCCATATACAATGTGGGGGAAAAGAACCACCAGTGCAACACAGGATCCGGAGATTCGGATATTGGGTGTTTGTGAGACAAAGACACAAGGATGCTTGTGCATTTGTGTGGTTACCTCTTGCTCTGGCTCACCTTGTCCCATCATTGCAGCTACGTGTGTGCTCCCACACGGGTGAGCAGGTGCATGCACAGGCCCAGCACAGCTGAGAGCAGAGACAGCGTGTTTGAGTTACACCTAGCTCGTGCCCATCACACTTACACTGTATTTTGGGGCACTGGGATTTAAGGAGACGCAGGGAGCAGGAGGGGAGGGAAGGCTGCCTGATGAACAGCAGATGTTGGTGATCATTGGATGGAGCTGTTAATTTAACTGGAGTTTACTGAATAGCAATTAGGTGGGGTCTCATTACTGTAGCCAAGTACACAAAGACGTGCTGTAAAAACCCAGGGAACAGGGATGTGCACCGGCAGAGTGACAACACTGATGGGATATTTAGGACCTGGAGCAGTAAATCTTCTCACTTGTCCAGAGGTCCTTCTCCTGGGTGGTGCTGGCCGGAGCTTGGCACCTGAACCCAGCTGCTGGGCTTGTCTCAAGATGGGAGGCTGCAAACA
This sequence comes from Pachycephala philippinensis, assembly GCA_013397055.1. Classification (NCBI taxonomy): domain Eukaryota; kingdom Metazoa; phylum Chordata; class Aves; order Passeriformes; genus Pachycephala; species Pachycephala philippinensis. The sequence continues at coordinate 362,147 of VWZT01004951.1, read as the reverse complement.
AAGTGAAGGGTAGTGAGTGTGTGTACTCAGGGGAGCAGAGGGCAGGAGAGAAATGAAGGTCTGAAAACAGTGTCAGTGAAGAGGTGTGAGTGACAGCCTGGGTAAGACAGCAGTTCTCTAGCTCAGCCAGGGACAGGGATGGATGCAGGACAAAGGGTGGAAGAAGGGTTTGGATGTCTGTAAGATACATCCAGGTGTCCTAACCTGCCAGGGGATGGGACAGGGTGTTTTGGTGCTTTTAACAGAACATTACCCCAAAACAAGAAGAGCAGCACTACAACAGGACAGGTTTCCATTTCATATGGTAGCCAGAGACCACACATTTAACTGCTGCTTCTCCAGCAAGCTGGGAGTTATGTTTCACACCTCTGCTGTGTAGGGTGGCCCTGACACTGCCAGGGAGGGAAGTCAGTGCTCTGCTCCTGCTGAAGGTGGGCATGAGATCCACTAAGCCTATTTCCCAAGAAAGACCCAAAGGTGCTTGCATCAGCACAGCCTGAGCATTTGGTGTGGCTTAAACAGTGCGGAGAGGGCAAGGGAGCATTCCTACCCCTGCACAGCCTGACCTGAGCCTTTCAGTGTCCAGTGCAGAATAAAACCCAAGGAGAGGATAGAGGTAGGAGAGAAAAGTCCCAAGCAGAGCTTGCTTCTAACACAGGAGACACACACAGACACATACAAAACCACATTCACTCTCCTAATGACATGATTATATCTTGCTTCTGTCTCGGGGGAAAAATCAAATGATCCAGGTTCAAACACAAACAAAAAACTTCCGCTAATGAACGAATTGCCAAACTAGAGCGCAGCAGGGATTTGGAGGGTTAAAATGTTTGGGATTAATTAACTGATTAATTAAGCCCTCACATCAGCCTTCATCCCTGCAGCCCTGCTATTGCATGAGGGATGTACTGGGAATGTGTGATCCTGTCAGCACAGTGCAGGAATGCTGGGGGGAAGGTGCTCAGCAAGGGAATTTTACACACACATTCATGATTGTGGGGTTAAAGTCGGCTATGCCTGCAGACCTCATGTGAGACACCTTCACACCTCTGCTCTGATTGGAGTGGCTGCACATCAGGCTGCTGGTTGCTTTGAGATCTTAAAAGAAAAACATAGTTTTCAAAAGCCAAAGAGATTTCTCTCCCCTGAGGGCATGGGGCTTCCCTTTGCTGTGCCCTGCTGTGAACGTGACAGCAGCCCTGCTCTGCTCAGCAGCCCGTGATTCCCACCGCCTGCTCCTCCTCACCAAAGGGAGCAGTGGGTGTTGCAGTGTGGTCTCAGAGGATGGTAGCTGTGGGGCTTTCTGCGTGGGTCTCTAGCCCCATCTGAGTATTTAATGTTCAAAATTGGGTGGGACCCTTCATTTCATGAATAGCCAATCTTACTGCATGCGGAAAAAAAAGGCATAATGCTTTTAGCTTTTTCTCCCATCCTTACTGACCCACAAAGCAACCAAAGGAAACCTCTCCATGCCATGAGGGCACCTGTCTGATTCCTGCGTCCTGACTTGGTAAAAGTCTATCCACCAAATGTACTATTGGTGGATCTGGAGGATCATCTTCTTTCTGGGTACTAGTACAGCCTTCAAGACTTGAAATACTGCTGTACTCAGTACTTCTAACACTTAAGCTGTTTACAACCCATGCTCTTCTCACAGTCAGTGGGCTCAGTGTCTGGAAGGGTGCAAACGACCTTCGTTCATTAACAAGACCTGGCCTGGGCACTTCTCTTGCAGTTTTACAAAGCTGTGCTAGCAGATCTCTTGTACATCAAGAACAGCTTTGCAACCCTTCCCATCAGAGTAAGTGAGAAAATGAAGAAACTCATATGGGCCTGCACACACAAGAGTTGATCATGAATCTGCAGCAGATATTTTTATGTAAAGCACAAGCAAAAAAAGAGAGTGGTTACAGCAGAGGACAGAGTATGCCCAGGCAGATTAAAATAGCCTGTCTTGGAGATATCCTTCTGAGTGTGGATGACACCAGCTTAGCCTGTCTCACATGTGTTTGTTTTGCTGGGTGCAAGCACAGCAAAGGAAATGGCAACCGGAGCTCAGCCCACCACTGCTTCACAGCTTCACACTATAAATAAGGCATCGAGCTATTGCACCCACCAAATTCTTCTCTGTCTTCCGGTCTATGGCAGTGTAGTGTCTGGGCTATGTATAGCATCAGCCCCTTTGTGGTATCAGGTGTTTTCTCTAAAGCCCTGGCTTTCACATTCTGGGATTATGTGGTCAGCTCTGGATTTTTTCTGAGAAAAACAAATCAGATGCCAGAAAGAAAAATTTAAGATTAGAGTCCAAATGCATCTAAATAGACAGAGCTGATGTGTTTTGCTTAAGAACTTCTTACGGAGAAAAATGTGGTTATTTCAGCATCAAGATCCTTCTGAGGAAAATATTTCGATACAGGTTTTTTATTTTCTGATCAGGAGAATCAAAGCAACAATACAAATCATTCCAGCTTCAAATTCCCAGGCTGAGCAGCAGGCTTCATTTTAAAATATGACAAGAAATTTCCTCTTCCCAAGTTACATTTCCAATGGCAAAAGAGATTTTTCTTGCTGGTGTTTTCACTTTCTAGATTCATGATTTAGCTGCAATCTGCAGTTTGGAGATTTTTTGCTTTTGCTTTCTGACATTTCAACTTTTCCTTCTGATTCCCCACTGAGAACGACTTGGAAACACCAAGATTTCCAGCAAGTGAAAGTTTCTGTTTGTTTTCCTGCATTGCCAGGCTGACAAGACAGAGGGTACACAGAAGTTGCTCCAAGATCCAGGCAGAACCAATGTCTTGGTTCTGTGTATGAATGCTGATGTTTGGTGCTGGCTGCCTCGAAGACCCTGACTCTGTCCCTCGTGAGCACTGTGAGTGTGTGGAAGTACCACAACGGCTCGCCCTGGGAGCTCTGCCTGCAGAACATCTTGTTGCAAAGGCACATGGCTGTTCCACAGAAGATGAACAATTTCCAGATTGCAAACCCCACAAGTGTCACTGTTCATTTGCCACCCGCAAAGGAGATTAAACCACGGATGGAAGAAATGTACTTTTCATCAGGTGGTGAAATGGGTGGCACGGGCTGTAACGTCTGCAACATCCACACTTGAGGTCAGGTGGGCTTACCCAGCAAGATGAGTAATTTCTACTGCCCTCAGAGTGGGATTCTTCAGCAGCTGAACTCACCTGGGGGCACCATGCAGCTCTCCCACAGGGCATAGGCCTGAGCTCACCTGGAAAGAGAAGACACTTTTTGTCATCGGGTGCTGAGCAGCAGCACTGCTTACACGCTTGCTCTGTCCATTCATTCCAGCCATGCCTCTGAGGGTCCTCGTAGTCCACATAGAGTCACACCAAGTTCTTATTCTTTATGAATTTGCTGTGATTGCAGCAGTGCCTGGACAACCCCAGGGAGATGCTTGGTCCAACTGCTGGAGCCATTGCATATCTCCAGGGCACCAGACAGGTCAGGATCTAAGAAGAGAAGATGGATGCACAGTGCAGCAAGAGGAAACACAGTGACTCCTCTTTCAGAGGGAGGTGAAATGGAGCAGAAAAAAAGATTAAGGCCTGGGCTGCCCCAGAAAGTTCTGCTGATGAAAGTTTGAGTGTATCCATGAACTGGCAAATTTCCCAGGTGTGAGTGAACCAGGCAGCAGGGTCAGGCCTCCCCCTTTGCAATCTGTGGCTCCATTGTCATGGGGAAATACCTGGGTTTAGTACATCCTGGGTGGGCACTGAGATATGAAAACTGCTTTTCATCCCAATGGCTCTTAATCTGCAGCTCCAGCTTCCCTGTTGCCCTGGGGAGGGCAGAGCTGAGGGTTTGCTGGTGCTGGTTGGAGGGTGTCCAGCCCCATGCAGGCAGTGTGGGTGCTGCTCACACTGAAAATGGGGTGCTGGGGACAGAGAAGCTCTCCTCACCCAGAGGAACTTGGGGATGCCAGCCAGGATGGCCTGGAGAGCTTGTTGATCATTCAGCCCCGTGGTGCATCAGAGAGGGGTTGAAAGGAGGCAGGAGGCTGCATCAGCCATGAGCTGGACATGTGAATCCAGCAAGTGACCTTGCTGATCTGTTTTTGGGTATAGTGGGAATTTATATGGACTGTGAGATGCACCAGTCTGGTAGGAGGTCAGAGCAGACTCCAGAGTATGTTCCAGCACCCTCTGCACGACACAAAGCACCCATCCACCCAAAGTCACCATGCGAGCCTTTGGGCAGCAGGGTTGGGTGACAGCAGACAGCCCCCAGTGAGGGAGCACTGTGCCGTGCAATTTGGGGAGCGAGGAGGGCAGCTCAGGAGCTGACTCCAGAGGATGCTGCTGCGAGTCGGAAGCAGGATGCTCTGAGCGCGGGGCTGCAGGCAGCGGGGAGCTGCCAGCGCAGCCTCCCGGCGCAGAGCGCTGACACTTCTTTTTGTTCAGCCTGACAGCGAGCACCTGGTGCCCCACGCGCGGAGCCGGCGGCCGCCCGCGCCCGCAGCGAGCGCAGGCACACACACGCGCTCAGCCCCGCAGCTCGGAATCAATGCAAACATATGCTGCCATTAATGTGAAAATCACTTCTGCAAACATGAGGGTCTCTCTATTCACGGCCTTCCCCTCTCCCTGCAGGGAGGAGGGGGGGTCAAGTGCAGACCTTTTATGTGAAATCCCTGAAAGGGACAAGGGGGAGAGAGGGGGAGATGGATGAGGCTGATCGTGATAGGGAAAACGGGACAACAGCCCAGACTAACATACAGGAGCTGCTCTCCTGCCATGAACTGTGCTAAATCTGCAGCGTTGCCTTCCTTTCTCTCTAGCCAAACACCTCCTGGGGCTGCCGATTTCTCCCTTGCCTATTTCTGATAAATGCAGGAGGAGGCTCTGAAGAATGGTGTGACTGGATGCTGCAGTGATGGGTGCTCGTATAGGAACAGAGGGGGTAAATTTCTGAGGGAATGGCAAGCTCCCCTTGCATGGTTAAAAAAATGCCGATGAGGGGTGCTAGCTAGAGTAGTTGTGGTGACCAGCATCGGAGTATCCAGTCCGCCCCTAAAGCACAGCATGTATTTTGGCCAGCCCTGATGTGCACGGCCATATCAACAGAGACTGGTTATCCGCATGCTGCTCCTCTGCCTCATTGCAGTGCTTCAGTCTGCTTGCTGCATACATTTACAGCAGACTCCTCTCCTCTTTGGGCTCAGTGGCTGCTCTGATGTCCTCTATACCACTGCCCACCTGCTGTGAAACACCCGGAGTTGCTTTGCCCCGACAGTGGCAGTGTGGACGTGGGTGGGCAGGTTGGGTTCACAAAGCATCAGGGGTCTGTAAAACAGCTGGAAGGGCTCCCTGTGAATCTGAATGAGAAAAGGGACACAGCTGACGTTAGGAGAACCAAATGGAGTTTCTGAACCTCTCAGTTGTTTGTCAAAGGCTTTAGAGCAACACTGTGAGATGTCACTAAAGTGTCTTGCCCCACTCTGCATCCACTTCCCCTGTGAGACAGGCTATGTCCCTCGTCTATTCTGTACAGAAACAGCTTTATGTCAGCAAGACTCTTCTATGAATCTGTAAAAACCCCACTCTCTTCTGGGCTGTCCTTGGTTGCTGGTCTGATACAAAAAAAATCTTCAAAGCTGTAGTTTTACTGCTTGGAAAAACACCACCTTTCTCTGCATTTTGTTTCTCAGCACTGAGCTTTTCTTTGAGGGGGAAAATTTTCCTGGCTCAGCTTTATGCCCATCTCAGACTCATCTCCAAGCACCTGGTACTTTATAGCATCTCCATTTTGTTTCCTTGTGATGTCCTAGACCAAGCACGTGTGCTGAATTCCCCAGCATCTGGCCTTCGCCCATATCTATCTGTTGGAAGCTGAATGCATCTCTGATTTGGGAAATCAATCACACTTAATTGAAGGGTGATTGTTTTCACATACGAGCCTGCCACATCACTTTCATCTATCACATTCCCTTTCTCTCTGGGTTTTGTGTGACAAGATACTGCAGAGCAGGAGGGAAGAGGTTGCTGACCTTGGACCTGGATATAATTGAAAAAAGGAGGGCAGCGTCTTCCTTTCTTTCCTTGGTGGATCAGTCTGCATTTCCTTCAGCTGTCGGACTGAGCACGTGCATGTGCACCCAGGGCCATATTTAATGCAGCCTCACACACAGCCGTGCTGTGATGCTGCACAGCAGAGAAGCTGGTACCCAGCATGGCCCAGCATTGCTGTGCCATGGAGAAGGTCTGGTGCCTCCGTGCACCACAGCCCGGAAGGGGGAATGACACAGCATTGGTCTGACAGGGTGTTTTGGGTGCCTGGTGTTTCTGGGTGACTCTGAGCATCCTGAAGAGCAGTCCCAGGGAGATCAGCATGGCTTTTTAATGAGATTTTGGGCAAGGCTATTTTCTGTTCCATCTTGTGTTTTGCCTGGCCACACTGGAGGCTGTCTTGAACCAGGAATCAGTCTTCTTTTACTGGAACATTATGTTGTACAGCAGGGCTCTGATTTCCTTCAAGAGCTCCCACAACACAGATGGTAGATGAGCAATCCCTCCCGGTGGGCCTTTGCAAGGACTTGTGCAGTCCAGTCCCATGTGGCCACCTGTCTTGTCACCCCACGGGGATGTACCAGTCCGAACTGCTGATGAGCTCTCAGCTCACAGAGATGTGTTCCTGCCTGTACCAGCAAGCTGAATTGTAAGCTGCTCCCCAGACTCCAGTTTGAAGGTCTCTATAGTATTGACTTTCTCGCACTTGGAAGTGCCTCATTTATCTTATGCTCTGCATTTGTCTTTCCTGCCAGTGTAGTAGTAAGCAACTGAAGCTTACTGCCAGCTTTTCTCCCTTAATGATATTCCACATATGCAGACAAGGATCTGAATCAGAGCTCTGGAGTCAGTCCCTACTTCCTCACTTTGGAGAAATGTATCTTAATGCAGTATCTTTCCTTTGCAGTTTGTCTTGGGGCTTGGCAGTAAAACAGCCCCAATACCTACCTCTGAAGGCTGTGGTCCAGGGCATGTGTCCAGATTTTAGACTCATTTGAAGGCTGATTGTGTCAACAGGAAGGTTCCCGCTGGCTCTGATGGCTCTTGGACTGGGCAGCCCCAACTATCTCCAAATTTGGCTCTTTTCCACTGGGGACAGATTTGTCCTTTCCAGATGTGGGGAGAACCTTTCCCAGCAAAGACCCAATTCAAGCCTTCTACCAGACAAAGGGTCTTTTCTAGTCAGCACGGAAGGACTTTTAAGTTCCTCTGGGTGGATGGTGCCTGTTTTTTCTTACGTACCTTTAGCACAGGCTTCTCTTTCTGACAGGTGCTGATGACTTGCAGCCCAGGAAGACAGGACTGGAAAGGATAGAAGGACTGGAGTTTGTGTGATGGAGCTGTGGGTTTCATTGATTTCTAAATAGAACTTTCATCAAGACACAGAGCCCCACTTCCCTCCCAATTTTATAAAGCTCTTGTCAATCTCTGACACAGCTGCCAGGACAAAAAACCAAAGCTGCTGGCATCACTGTGAAGGTGTGTACAGAAGCAGAGCAATGGGTGGGGAGTTGGATGTCTTCCCTCTGTGGAGAGGAACCAGAGCCCAAGCCCAGTACTCTGCAAGATGCCCACTCCCAGGCTTTCCCTCGGGGCCAAGCCACCCCACTGTGCTGAGCATGCTCTGCATCCTCCGGGCCTGCTCTTGGCCAGACGGGATTTGTGTTTGCAATTAACTTTGTGGTGACTGTATGGGTTACAAATGACGTTTTACAAAGTCCCAGTGGAGCTGGGCAAGGAAGAGTGTGATGCTCACCAAGGCTGGGGGTACATGGGCAGAGCTCTGTGCTGGCCCAGGGATTGAATGAGGTCCCTGAGGTCTCCTCATGACGGTAGCAGGTCACCATCCTCTCCCAGAGCTGCTTTCTGAAAGCTGACAGGAGTGACTGTAGGGACCCAGCAGGACAACCTTTTACTGCAAACTGTGTCTTTGGTGGAGCCTTCCCCATCACTGGGAGGTGGTGGACTTGCTCCTCCCAGGGCTAGGGGAGGACACACAGTCTCCCTGCCCAGAAGCTGCCATGTTCTGGAGCAGGAGGATGGAGAAATCAAGCCAAAAGCAATGATCCAAGCATTATTTGCCTCTTGCACAAAATTTGATGAAAACAGATGGAACATTTGCAGGTTTTTATTTAAAAAAAATCAAAGCCCAAGAATTTGAAAGCAATCTTGTATTTGCCATTAGTCTTTTCAGGCTTTGTTTTTCCCTCTTGGCAAAAAATAATTGATGACATTTTCCATCACCAAAAAAAATCCCCCACTGAGAATTAAGTATAAAGTCTTCTGTGTTGAGCAGAGATGAGAGGAAGGAGAAACCCTTCACATTCTCTTGGCTTAGTCCAAGAGGGATTGGAGATCACCTGCTGAGAGTCTGTCTCTCTGTCCAGCATCCAGAAGGAGCAGAGACTCTCCAAAGTATTCTGAATTGTTGCTGTGCCTCACTAAGGTGGCAAAGCGTTTCCTTTGTGAGCATGAAGAGTATCTGGCATTTTAGCCAGTGCCTGGGAGTCCAGAATGGCCTGAGCAGCCTTTGCTGGCTGGCAGAGGGAGCCACTGGAGCTTTCAGGGAGGACCATCTGTGCTGGAGAAAGGGAGATATCATAGCAGGGATGTATGGGGCAGTGGACCACAGGGTGTCCTGGGGATGACCACAGGATGTCCTGGGGACATCCCCAGGAGAATGAGCAGCACTGCAGTGGCCAGAGCATCTTGCTCTCGGAAGCCCCTTTACCTGCAAGAGTCAAGAGACCGGAGCCAAACACCTTCACTCTCATCCGTCAGCAGGGATGGAGGAGCCCGTGGCCTCCCTCCTCCTTCTTCCACTGGCATTTGATTCAGACATACACTAAAAAAGGAGCTGTCGGTTAAAGTAAGAGCTGCTTTTCCAGCTCCCAGAGGACCCCCCTGGTGTGACCTGCAAGGTGTTGCAATCCCTCTCTGCCACTGGCCTGCCTGGTTTTTGTCACACATGCACACACCTTCCTCCCCCTTCCACAGTGCTTATCACAAGCGTTTTGGTAGAACTGCCCTTGTCATATAAATCTAAACATAATTCTCTCTTTCCTGTTAAGCTAAAGAAAATAAACGTGTAGGGCTGTTACTGGAAGCCAAGCTGTAGGACTGCCCTAAATTCTCTTCTTATTGAGTCTGGGCTGAAAATCACTCAGTTCTGCTGAGGACACACATCTATGCTTGCACACACAGGGAGGGAAGGTGGGAGGGGGGAGGGAGAGAAAGAGAGAGAGAGAAAGAGAGAGAGAGAGAGAGAGAGAGGACACGGTGTGTATAAATATCTCCAGCTCTCTAGATAGTCGGCAGATTTATTCCGCTGCCAAGCCTGCAGAAAATTGACTTGTTTCATGGAGGCAGGCTATTGACACATTACCGCAAGGAGGGTTAGGAGAGAAAGCAGTGCGGCTGGCGCCCCTCTATTATACGATAATGTAATCAGCATTGTGGGAAATGACTGTGGGTAAAATGGCATCGCTGACATTTATATTAGAGGATATTGATGGCAGGAACTGTGACCACATCTATCGTACCTCCCGTTTGCCAGGATTGACACAGACGGCTCTTGTTGGCTGGATTTCCTCTCTCTCTTTCTCTCTCTCTCTCCTTCCTCTTAGCTCCGTTGCTCGCTGCTGTCACTGCAGATAGATAATTGAAAAATGGATCTCACCTTTCCAGCAAACAGGAGTGGTTCAGGCAATTACTGCAGAGGTTATCTACTCAATCTCGAGGCCTCTTCTCAGAGAGAGATTCAGAGGAAATTGGATTTTACATGGATGTTTTATTCTGCAAGGGCTTTAGTATAAACAGAGGCAAGGAGACACCAGCAGACTGTATGAGTGAGAATCACATGCAGAGGGGTAGGGTGAGGTTTTGACAGGGGGCCTGTAGATGTGGTAGTAATACCATGTGGCGGTCCTCTGCAGAATTTCTGATCTCAATTTTTTTTTGAGGTTGCTACTGGTTCTTCTTTTCACATTTTGCAGGGTTTTTTTCAGGTGGAGGCTAAGAGAGGCTATGTCCACCTGCAGCCATTTGGCTACGTTTTGCCCCTGGAATTTTAAAATTAAGGGGAGTTGTTCCCAAAGGAAAGAAAGGCAAAGAGAGAGCAAAATACTCTGAAGATGAGAGGGCAGAGGAGAGCAAGATGTATTAAAAGAGCTCTGGAAACGGTCTGGCTCTGAGAGGAGAGGAATTTTTCCCAGGCAGGGAATATTACCCATAGGCCTATTGTCCATGAGCATCCTTGAAGAGCATTACACCTTGAGATATGTTTTTATATGAGAGGCAAAAATATACCCATGGTCCTTTCGTACGCCCTGCAATGCCAGGCTTTGGGCTGAGCTTGGTGGCAATCCAGCCCTTCAAAGCAATTTGCAGCTGGTATCCTTGCCCTCAGAAACTGCTGAGCCAGGGAGGCCAGAGAAGGACCTTGAGGGTCTTGGTGACCTTGACAGTTTCAGTGAGCACACAGGGAGGCTGTGGGCTGGCCCTCAGAAAGGTTTGGCAGATGTGCCTGATCAGGCACTTTCCCAAGAACAGCAGGGTAAAGTAGGGTCTGCCAGGGAGCATTTGGGAGAAACTCATTCCCTACGTAGGAAATTCACCCATCTTTTCATGTTTTCTATTACCTTTTCGTAGGCAATATATAACATATGGGGTGTTTGCACATGTGGGTAAATACTCATGCACATGGGTAAGAGCAAAGGTCCTTGCACCATCCGACTGGTTTTACTCCCAGCCAGTGCGGGATGCATGGGAGCACAGCTTTGCACTAACAGCTCTTAAACTGTTATCCCAGATGGAAGCAGCAGGGATGGTTTTGCAGGAGAAGAAATTCAGCACAGCATTAGACAGTCTCATCAGCCCCTTGCTGTCCCCAGCAGAGGTCTGTGACATCCATGGGTGCTGCTCTGCAGCCCTGGGTCTCCGCACCCTGCCATCTGCTGCAGTCCCGCTGTCCATCACCAGCTTTTTCGCACTCTCCTCTGTCTGTCCCCTGATGTCAGTGCTAGAGGTGCTCATCTCTCTGGCTGATCAAATCATTCCTGACGTGCACAGTGGCAGACTCTTCCTTGATGAAAGTCTGTCTCCAGGGTCCTAGGTGAGGTCCTGCTCTCTCTTCCCCAGGCAGTGAGAAGGCAGAGATGCGGGAGGGCAGTGAGGAGGGGTAGGATGGGCTCCCCCAGCCCTCACACCTCTTCTCTCCATGATGCTGGAAGCCAGAGGGCCCCCACAGCCTATTGCCTATTCTGGCAGTGAATGCAGAGCTGGAGATGAAGCCAAATGGCTTTGAATGAGCAACAAAATCCACATTTTCAAGTGAAAGAAGAGATGAGCTGCTGGAGCTCAAGCCTAAGGCAGGGATGGCTGTTATGTTCTTTGAGATCCCTGAGTCTGGGAGGGATGTTTTTGGGAAGCCGAGCACAAGTGATGTGGCTGATCCTAACCCAAAATCTCCCAGCACTAAGCTGGCAGGCTGGGATGGGGAGAGGAGGTCCAGGACAAGTAAGGCTTTGTGTTTGCCCTCATCCTGCATCAGTCCTGGGCTTCCAATGGTGGCCGTGAGAAAAGGTCTGGCCTCCTGAAACAGGACCCCAAAGCACAGTCATCCAGGTTCTGTAGAAAGAGGTGGTCAAGCTCTCTGAAAATGGCTCATTATAAAAATTTAAAAAAAAAGCACAGGGTTTCATCTCGATTTTTGCACATCTTTTTGATATAAAGGAAATACTGAGTGATGTGACCCTAACCTGCATCTTTTGAAGAATGACAAAAATCTGCTTTTTGAGCTGCAAATGATGGACCAAAAGAAGGTGAGAAGTCCAGGCAAGAGGAAGAAGTTTTAAAAATCAGCAGCAAAAAATTTCAAATCACAGTGAAATAACACATTGGCTTCATTTCCGTCTGAATTTTTTCATTTAAAGAAAAAGGCAATGAAACGCTGCTGAAATGACATTTTTGACAAAGTGCCATTTTTCAGCATGACCTCTTGGACCCACTCACACCAGTGCTGCTAACTAGTTCTGCATTCATCAAAGCCTGCAGGAGCAGGGGGCAGAGCATCGTGTGCTGATGAGCACAAATGCCTGGGAATTTCATTGCACATGCCTCGGATTTTTCTCCACCAGCACCTCCCAGGTCTAAGTCCCAGAGCAGTTTTCACTGGAGATGTTCAGGCTGGGCTATTGGTGTCTGTGACTTTGAGGCCACAGAAGAAAAGGGGGTGGCTCAAGAGTCTTCCTAGTCATCAAGAACCTTCTCTCGTGGATGTGATTTACTCCTGGGGATTGCCAGTTCCTGGCAGGCTTGTGCTGACACAGCTCTGGAAGGGAACATGGCTTGCAAAGGACATTGAGCTTTCCATCTCTGAGCTGTCAGTCTCAGTGGACAACCCCAACCTAGCACATAAAGAAATGCCTCCTGCAGGGTGGCAGTGAGGCTGTGCTGAGTCACACAGGGGAGACAGCAAGGCTGCTTTCCCTGCTTTCAAAATCAGGAGCATATGGTGCCCAGAGCAGGATGAGAAACCACATTGCTGCCAAAGGTCTTTGTGATTGACCACAGTAGGTTCTGAACACCACGAAAAGTCCCCTAATACATCTAAAAGCCTAGTGGTTGAGCTGAGTGTCCTGGTACACTGTCTCCTCTACAACCCCTGTAATTGCCCTGAATATGGTATTTGCTTTCATTGCTTGGCCTAGATTGCTGTGGACTGTTATTGCCTACTCATAAATAGCTGCTGTGTTCCACCTTGGAGGAGACTACATGCCACAGAAGTGGCGAGAAGCCTTTGCTGCTGTCTAAATAAGCTTTCTTGAAGTGGGATGGATGCCATGAGACTTAATTTCCTTTAAAAGCTTCGAGCTCCTTGGATGGAGGAGCCCAATATTATTTTATTAGCATTACCACAATTGTTAGTGGTATTACTAATATCAATCTTATTATAGACATAATATCTGGTGAGGATCAGAAATTATGAAGCTTGCCTAGCTGATTGCAATGCTGGGTCTCAGGCCACATTTCCCTGGTGGCCACATAGTGATTGTCCACCAGTGATCCCAGGCCCACCGTAGGAGAGGAAATAAGCCCTGGAGATCTTGTAAAATGCAGGACACAAACATGTTGCTCCTTTAGCTAGTTTTCCTTGGTATTACTGTACTGTGGTGAGATATCCACCTTGGATCAGGGTCCTGCCTGTCTCTCCAGCCCCAGAACAAAAAGAACTGTCTTCAAATTGCTCCCAGCCCTGATTTAGAGATGTTTAAGAAGTCCTGTGCTTTGCTCAGCTGGTGTTTAACCTTTTCCCATGTCCTTGCCCTGGCCATGCCACCCTTCATTCCCAAACAGAGCATCTTTTGAGCTTTGCTCTCCTCAGTTCTCTTGGTATGCACCCGTGGGCAGGAGGAAGGTGGGAAGGATTCATGGCATTGATCAATAACTCCTTCCTGTCCAGCCAGGAACCCAACCCGCTCAACTTTATTGCTGCAACCAGATCCCGGCTCGAGGGATGTTACGACAACCGGCTTGGGCCGTGGGGGCCAGAAGAACAAATACCTCCCTAACAGGCATGACTTCAGCCAGCACATGCCCCACTGCCCGGATAGCTCCTCTGACAGAGGAAGGCCCTGTGAGGATTTACAAGTCCCAACCACTTCCTGAAATCACCACTCTTGCTTGTTATCTCGCCCTCCCATCACCTGCAGGGTCCGGATACTGTTTGAAGGGAAAGGAGAGCCCTGAGAAGGAAGAGGAGGAGGTGTGCGAGTCCTGGTGATCTGGGCATTAGGCTGGGGGATGGCGATGGACCCCGACGATGAAATATCTGAGCACTCTGGCTCAGTCTTTTTATTACCTGCAATGGAAAATGAGTGCCAGCTGCAAATCAGGGATTTCAACAGCCTCTCTGAAGGCACGTCAAGCATTTTATGGCTGGAAATACATTTAGGGTTTATTATGGGCTGCCCACTGATCTTTCCTGCATGCATGCAGTGGCTGGACCCTGTTCCCACCCTGCCTTTGGATGGGAAGGGGTCCCCACGAATTGATCGGTTTTCGGATGGCAAATTGATTGGTTCCATCTGCTGCTTCTCTACTTTCTTGCTCCTGAGCAAGGATTTAACCTCACATTGAGACAGGCTGGAAGCTGATTTGGAGGGCAGCCTCAGCCTGCAGTGGGATGCAGCATATGTTGCAGACCTGTCAAATGTCACACAGAGTAACACTTGCCCCATGGGTCCCTCCGCAGTGGGAACAGGCTCTGCCCTTCCCAGCACTCTGCCACCACCTCCTCCTACTCCAGCACTCGACATGTGTAAACTCCACACCTTCCTGAGAGGAGCACCTCAAACATCCAGTCCCATGCTGGGGTCTTGGGAAAGTGAGCCAAGTAATGGAAACTGGACCACTTGGAAGTGGGAAGTGGCTAAGTAGCAACACAGCTTTGCAAACCAGCCTGCAAGCTCTACAGGAGCCTGGGCACAGCCTGGGCTGTTGGAGAAAACCTTGCTTGGCTTCACTTCTAGTCATGCTACAGCCATGTCTTCATCGCACCATGCACATCTCAACCATCCAAGTCCTTCTGTTTAACTGAGTGTTGAATGGCTCATTTCAATTTCTTTTTGACTGGCCTCCGCTCTTCCCGTTACACTAACATCACATTTTCAAACTTTCTCCATGAAAAAAATGAAGGGAAATTTCCTTCCAGTGTCCTGGTGTTAAGAATTTATATCTTCAAGGCCTGCAGAAAGTCATCACCACTGGCGATGAAAGAGGAGAAAGAACAAAGGAAGGAAACAGGGAGGGCCACTGGAATGAACCTGAGGAGCTGTGGGGAGGGTCAAGGTCTGCTATTTTGTCACCCCTGAGAGAACAGGGTTGCAAGGTCTTAAACGGAAGAACCACAGTCCAAAAGCAAGCTGGGAACAATAGGGCTGTAAATCAGTTCCTGCCCAGTGCTGTGACAGCTGCCTTGGCCTGAGCCATGGCTGACATCTTGCCTGATGCCATGGCAGCCATTCTGGCCTGTGCCATGGCCGTCACCTTGGCTAACCCACCCCAGCTGGCCACTGAGTCTACAAGCACATCCCCCTGCCATTTCGTATTTGCATTCACTGTGGGAATGGCGAGTCCTTCATTAAACTCATGCTGCCCATGGCCTTGTCAATAAGGAAGGGCTGTAGCAGCCCATGGTGCCTTGGCTCTGGGTGCTGCTTGCTTGGCAGCCTTTCTCTCTGGACATGAGGAGCAACATTGCGGTGTCCAGCCGGGGATCCCAGTGTGGATGCCCATCCCCTTGTTTACTCCTGCTACCATCTGCTGGAAGGAATCAGCCTGTGCGCTTGCCTGCCGCATGGAAACTCTGTTGGGAGCCATAACGGGGACAGCACAAGGACAAGTGCAGCGCTGGGGTGAATCTGTCCATGGACAGCACAAGGACAAGGGCAGTCCTGGGGTGAATCTGTCCATGGACAGCACAAGGACAAGTGCAGCACTGGGGTGAATCTGTCCATGGACAGCACAAGGACAAGGGCAGCGCTGGGGTGAATCTGCCCACGGACAGCACAAGGACCAGGGCAGTCCTGGGGTGAATCTGCCCACTCTCTGCCTTCCCACCCTGAGTTCAGAGAGACCAGGACCCCCACGTATCTCTCCTAGCACTGTTCAAAGACTGCAGTTTTGGAGGCTTCCTTGACTCTGACACCATCCCGCTCCACAGCCTGGCACAAGGCATTGGTTTGGTCTGTACCTCAGTTTCCTTGTTGCTACTTAAAACACTAACCCTTGGTGTGGCTCAGTCCCCTCCATTTGGCTTACTGTGACTACAAGCATTGTCCCTTCCTAGATAGGTGCCGTCAGCTTCACCATGTTCCCATCCCTTCTCCCCACCATTCCCAAAACATTTCCCATTGAGCAGCACTCCCCTGTCACAGAAACACAGCCACACCTTGAATGGGGCATGAGGCCTGCTCATCTGTGACCATCTGGGGAAAAAAACTGTGCTGAAATCCAAAATACCTGCTCAACACACTCTCCTGTGCAAGCTGGGCTGGGGACCAAAGACAGTCAGTACCAGGCTGGAAGCTTCTATATTTTGGTATGGGTTGTTGAACAAACCACACAGTTTTACCCCACAGGGTATCATAAATAAGCAATGAAAAAGCAGAGAAGTGAAAAGGAAAAGTATTTGCCTACAAAAATACGCTACAAAGCAAATGAGTCAGAAGGACGTGGACTGAAGCGTGCAGGGCCTGCTATGTCTAAAAGCAAAGCTTTTATAAGGTAGGGGAAGTGATTTAAGAGTCTGCAGGTAAACATGGGCTGCCACGTATTGTTCTGGGGAAAAGTGGCAGAATAAATATGCAAATCCTTCTTATGTGACAGCCAGAATGGTGGAAATGATTATGAAATAGACCTGAAGAAGTCTGATTAATAATTTATCCTCAAATGGAAGTTGATTCTTGGCTGAACAGCAAGGATAATAAGGCTGAGGGATCAATAAGGGCATTTACAACTCTGTAAAATGCGTTTACAAGTACAAAAAGATGGGTTGCTTTGTGGCCATGCCTTGCATGAGCTAGGAGAGAGGGAAGGGAGAGCTCACAACAGTGACTGTGCAGCACCGGCCACACAGGCAAATCTGGAGAGGGAGCTGAGCATCGTCTCTGGATCGTTACTGCTACCTGAGTGATTCTCCACCACTAACACATGTCCTGACAGCCCATGGAGGACACATTAATTAAGCTCAGTCACTTATGAAGGTTCACATCATGAATGCAGTGTTGACAGAGCAGTTCAGTGGTACCTTCAGCCAGAATGTGACTGTCCTCAGGGACACAGAGTGAAAGTGACTGCCTGGACACCATGCCCTTGGCTGGCCTGTGCACATCTGGCCTAGCTAATCCCCCTCCTCACCACACCTGTACCACAGCATGCATTGGTAGGCAACTCACCCTGCTCTCACAGAGAAACACGCGGCCATCAGCAGCCTCCGTTGATGTAAACTCTAAAAACTTTCTGCTTCAGATTTCTAACAGTGTCCTCAGTGAGATCCATGGGGCAACTGGAGGTTCACTGCTTGTCCGCCCCACCTTCCCTGGGCAGCTAAGGAATTGGTGCCTTAACAGCAGCCCTGCTCTGTGAAATGACAGAACTGGAGGCATTTTTACATGGCCTGATGCAGAGCTGTAAGCAGGCACCTCTGCCTCGAGGCAGATGAGAAGGATGGGGTCTCTCAGCTTGGCTCCAGACTCTGTGACCCTGGAAGGGACATGAACCCATGACATGTAATTGCCACAAACATCTTCCAGCCTGTGGTCCATGGGTTCCCAAAATGTCCCTGAAAAATGAGAAAGAAAAGCCAGTGGGGCTGCAAATGACCAAAATCCACACTGTCCCTGCCAAGTTTTTCATTGTGATGTCTTCTGTAATGAGAGCAGTGACATTTTGGGGGAGCAGAGGGAGGTGAGAAGGCAGTTCCCACTGGGGATGTGCCTGATACTGAGACCCTCCCTGCCTTCGGCAGAGAGTACAGATAATAGATTTGCACAGATTTCCTCTTAGTGCTGCTCCTCCCCTGAGGGCGTTGGCAGAGCGTCTCCAGCGCCCGGATGGCACGGTCTGTCCCAGCCGAATGGTTCGACAGTGGGAACACGAAGGGAGAAATGTGAGGCTGAAGGCACCCTGACAGACAATCTTGCAAGACAGCTCTCCCCAAACCCTTCCAACAGATGGGTGTCCAACCTGCTTGTAAATACTGCCAGTGAAAGAGGCTCCATCCCTTCCTGACAGCTTGTTCCAGGGTTCGTGTGTGCTCAGAGCCGGAGGAGTTTCCTAACATCCGACCTAAATCATCTCTGCTGCAAATGGGGTCTTGCTCTCCTTATTTTGTTCCCATGCTGAATATGGAGAGCAATTCATCCTTATCCTTGCATAAAAACCTTATATACAGAAATATATTTTAGTAGCTTTCATTTTCTGGACAAAATAAGCCTGGTTCCTTCAATTTTCCTTCAAGGTCAGATTTTCAGCATTTATCTTTGTTACAGTATGGTGCCAAGAGTGGCATGCAGCACTCTGGATGTCCCACCTGCTGTGAGCAAAGAGGAATAGCAAGCTCCGGGGTCACTCCTGGTCTTCCCCCTCACAGGGCATCAGCAGAAGGGCTACAAGGATGGTCAGAGGGCTGACACTGTCAAGTGTGAGCTGGGACCCTTCAGCTGGTGAAAGACTAGAGGCAGGCTAGGTGATAGAGGTGAATGTTATTGAACGGGTAAATAAGGAATGACTGTTCACTGTTTCTTTCAATGTAAGAACTGAGGCTGCCAAGTGAAAGCAGCAGGAGAACAAACGGAAAGATAAACACTGTGCTGTGTACAACTAACCGGAGAGACTCCTTACCTTGGGATATGTGGAGATTACTTGTTTGAAGAAAGTAAAAAAGGAACTCAAAAATTATTGGGAAAAAATCCACAACAGCTGCTGTTAAATGCAAAGCCACAAAGTTTGACTGAGGAAGTCCCCCATCAAAGATCACTGAAGACTGGGAAACTGTTCTAAAGAAACATCATAGCACACCACCCCCTTCTCACACGTTAGGTATCCTCTCAGACATGGTGCAGGAGTGCATGGACCTTAGATATAACCCAATCAGGCCTTCTCCTGTTCTGGCTCCCACCATGCCTTTGCTGAACATCCCAGAACTCTGGTTACTTTAGTGAACAACAGGCCTTGCTAAAAAATGGGTTCAGCATCAGCTGTCAGAAGGGCACCTTGGCTGTCTCAGTCATTTAGAGTCTCTCAATAGCTAAAGAGAGGAGACCTGAGGAACATGAAGAAAGAGAGAAAAAAAGGGCATCAGTGAGTCTTGCAGAAACTCACACGAGAGCAGACCAAACTTACTGGTCCTATTTAGAAGTTTGTCCTGTAGCATAATGCACTGTGATCCTGAAAACATTGCTCATCTGAAAGCGTCTGCTGGGCTCTGAGGTGGGGGAATGCTGACCTGCCCCGCAGCCTTGTGTAGCCACAGCTTCCTTTAAGTCTCTGCCCTGGGCTTAAGGCAGTTTACAGTAAGATTTCACACATCCCATCCCAGCCAGGTGTGAGATCAATTTACTGTCTGGAGCAAAGGTCGAGCATCCTGAAGGGTGAAGGCCAATGCAAAGCAGTGTCTTGGCTCATCTAGGCTGAAGCTGTTGGCAGCCATGGCTTTTGTGTCTGTAATTTAAGCCTGAACAGACAGAAAGACCAAACTTTGTGAAGGAGCTCTCAGCCTTTTTCACTTCTATCAAGTTTGGTACTGGAGTACTCAAGAGCAGGAGATCTCTTTTGATATTAAAGTCCTTCTGGCATGGGTTGAAAGATGCCTTTTGCAGGTAGAGGACACTCAAGGCTTTAGAGGGCCCCGGTTTGTAAATGGTTTACTTCTACAGCAGCTCCTTCCAGGGAACAGTGCAGACTGATCTACCACACAGCTCAGATGGTGTGAGCAGCATCTGATGAGACCCAGAGCAGGGCAGCTGAGAAGAACATGAGTTTTTGCTCTGTCTTCCTGCCCAGCGTGTGCCTCGTGGTTTCTCTGGTTCCTTCCTTAGTAAAGATCATGGATGACTTTGTCCAGTGCTGAGACAGGGCACAGGCTGTATCCAGGTCCTCCATCTACACACATCTCCACTTCCAGGGTGCTCAAAAACATTGAGGATGGTATTTCGTGTGGGAGACAGTGTGTAGCTGCTCTTATGGAGGCTGATGGCACTAGCAGGAAGGAGAGAGCAATTACTTAGATTAACAAGGCCCCAACACATGGACAGACAGGAAGGGTGGGCACATTTGTGGGTTTTCAACGCTTTATTTATTTTTGTAATCCTCCTGTTTCCCACCTCCCCCTCCATGGTGTGTTGGAAGTCAAGACTGACACCTGCCAGGATATGAGAAGTCCAGACAAAATCAGAATGATCCTCTCCAAAGCTGAAGTGGAGAGGAACTTTTTTCAGCCCCCACAGAGATCAAAGAGCCAGCTGGGTCTGGGGTTGCAGGGCTGGGCAATTCCCAGGTGCAGGAGACTGGCGAGGTGTCAGTCATGTCCCCCTGCACATGCTCCTGCAGACGCTCAGCATATGACTTTGGGGCAGCTGGTGGCAGCTAAAGCTCGGCCCGCACACCCCCTTTCTTGAGAAGCATGACGGAAGGGATTAAGTGGCTTGTAAGGTGACACGGGGTTGATCAGCTCTCAGTGGCGTGGTGGGAGGGGAGGTGCTGAAGTGGCTTTCCATCTCTGCTCCCGGTCTCCTGTCCAGTCACTACCCAAGCCCAGAAATCTGTCCTCCTGCAGGAGGAACAGCAGCTCCTATATCTGTCACCCACTTTTCAGACTTTACCTCTACACCCTTTTCTCTCTAGGGGGGCAGGATTTGTTCCTCCAATCTCTTCTCTATGTCCTAAGCAGTGGCATTCCCAATGGAGTGTCTCCAGGAGCTGGAGGTGCAGAGGATGAAAGGGGGCAAGCAGATGTTGTTCAAGCACAGATGTGACAATTTGATGGGACGGACTCTGCAGATCCCTGTCTCCTTCCTGTCCTCGCAGACCTGTGGCAAGGCTTCTGCATTGCTCAGAAGACAAGGAATGATTTGCAGCACAAAACTGCTCCTGCATTGATCCCTGTGTCTGCTCCACTGCAGGGACACATCCAACCAGCCCAGCACCCACAAGCAGATTAACCATTGCACACCCCAGCACACAGAGCTTCCCAGGGGCTTGAGGATGGATGTTGTCTGGCTGTTAGGGAGGGAAATCTCTGAATGCAGCCCTGTCATGAAGGTGTGAGCTTCACTGATTTTGATCACCTCTTCCTCACCACGGGTCAGTTCTACCATGGTCACTTTTCCCCCACAAGGGACACAGAAACCTTGTGGGACCCTACCACCATCAGCAGACACCAAAGAAAGAGCTGTGCCATGTGAAGAGCTCTTCTTCCAAGCACAGATGGCTCCAGCATCTCCCTGTAATCCCCCTGCTCTGCCCTCTCCTTCTTCCTGCCCTCAGCCAGCCCCCTCGACAGGCATTTCTGGATGACTCCTGTGCTCCACACTGGACCAACTCCTGTAACCCCCACTGCTGCTGCCAGACGTGGGATGCCAGCACTTGGGTCTTGCTGGCAGGGTCCTAACAGCCATAGGGAGTGGGATTAGCAGCTCCTGTGGTGTTCCTGTATTATCATATGCACTGACAGCTTTGTTATTCCTCTGCAGCCTTCCCACCCTCCAGGGACACCCAGACTTTGTGTAACACAGATTCCTCTCATAGGGAGGCACCAGAGAGCAGGGAATAGATTTATAAGATTAGTTCATGCGGTCAGGGCTGCAGCTGAACAGATTTTTTCCATCTAATTAGTTCACATCCCTGCAGCACCTATAGAGCCCTCTGAGGTCAGGCACTCTGCACCTAATCAGTGGATCTTCAGAAGACCTGCTGAATTTTACAGGAAGAAGAAACACTTTTGATTATCCAGACTTCTCTACTGGCTCAGGGTCAGTTGCTGAGCTTTCCTTTCCTATGGCACGTGATGTCAGCTCAGGTGTTGGAGCACAGAGCAAGGCACGGGGATACTGCTGGCATGGAGACTCTCTCTCATGGTCCCCGTGAGCTTTGTTTCCCTGCTGCATCCCTCCAGGCTCCTTCCCGATCCAGGGGACTGTATGTCAGGCATGGCTGTGTCAGTAGTAGGGGTCAAAAAGCAGGGGAGACACTCGGTGCTGTGCACAAGTGATATCCAGAGTGGCTGCAGGGCAGGAAACAAGGCTGTACACTTAATCTTCGAGGCATGACAGCGTGGCACTGCCCTGTAACAGGGATTTCCCTTCATTGTGAGAGCCCACTGGTGGCGGCTTAATCCAAGAGAGGTAAAAAGGCTCATAACTGGCATCGGTAGTGGAAAAAACCGCATCCTTAAGTGGCATCTCTAGTGGAAAATATTGCATCTCTAGAGTGGAAAAAATCCAGGCCAGTTCCTCTGGAGAAGAAAGCTCAGAGAGTACGGCTCTCTAAATACATGTCTCTCTCTGTGAAGGTCCCACAGCAGTCTCAAGGCTGTCCCGAGGTGATGGAAGAGCCGGAGGCAGAGGGTGCAATACAGACCTGGCAACATTAGAGGGAGCTTGGGGAAGGGGCCTGGGAAGAGTAGGAAACAATAACTAGATGTAAATTACATTTTGTGAGTTTGTTTAAATAAGGGATCCAGTTTAATCCCATCGACTGTTTGCTTAGTGTACAGCTGAAAATTAGCATCAACAATTTTATGCACACTAATAAATTTAAGCCATTACTCTCTCCATCTGCAGCTTCATTCATATAGTTTAAGAATCAAAGTGATTTCCCTGTAAATTTCTAAGCCTCAGTAATTTACTCCAAAGAATGTAAATAGAAAGAGCCTGAAGGCCCAGAGAGACAGTCTTACAAACCCTCCCTCCCCTCCCTCCTCTTCTCACTCATCTCAGGTGAGAATGATGGGAGATGTCCAGCGTGGTGAGCAAACGTGGATACCACACTGCAGTCCCTGACTGCCCACTGGTGTTATCCTGCATCTGGACAGAGAATGCATCAGCTAGGGAAAGGGACCCCTGCACATTGGGATGCTTGGTGTGGGTATGGCACTGTGCTCCGAGGCGGCTGCGAGGAAATCAATCATCTTTTATTGTTCTTTGCTCCTCCGGTCGGGGTGGAACATTCCTCCTAAAGAGAAACTTGTTATCCTCCCCGGCAGCGTCCCTGCCGAATTCCTGGCATCAGAGGCTATAAATAACCCCCTGTAGATGAGAACAGCATGTGGGCAAGGCTCCCAGGGACTGCAGGCAGCACAGGATCCATCCTACACACACACTGGGCCCTGCCATCAAACCCCCAGGAGAGCTCTCCAGCCGGCTGGGGAGGTTGTTCCCCCATTCTTCGCTTAAAAGCCAAGGCAAAAGAGGCAAAAGACTGCAAGGAAACCAGCTGGCTGGGAATTCTCACTCCAGGGTTTTGGGCTAGGCCTGTCCAGCTGGGGCAGAGACAAAGTTAGGATAAAGTTTTATATCTTTATGAGTTTTACAGTCTGAGGCCTTGAAATGTGGCTGGAATTAAGATTAGAAAGTCTTGCTTTTTTTTTTTTTCCTGAGAATTGCAGAAGCATCCCATACCCAAGTCAGAATAAAACCCACCCCAACCGTCACAGCAGCCCCCTTCCCATCCTCACAACTGTGTGGTCAGAAACCTGGATGAACATTTTTGTATGTGCCACTTCAAACCACTGGCTTTCAGTTTCCAACATTTCATCAAACTATTTTACATTTGTAAATGTAAAAGCTCCTTTTAAGCAGAAAACATCTACTTTTTTTTTTATTATAGAGCCTGTAAACTGCTTTTAAAATGTTTCCACTTTTCTTTTTTTAATAAAATAGGAAGCATGTCCAAACTAGCCCATTGAACAGTCTAGCTACAGCAAATTAAAAGATGAAAATTAATAAACCACTATTCTGCTTAGGCAAGGTGTCTATGTTTTACAGCCAAGGAATTGGTGGATTGTGCAAGAGGTCTAGGACAGAGCAAGGGCATTTTTGGAGGAAACTAGGGGTGGCAGACTAAAGTGCAATGGATGCTGCACAAAGATATGGCAAGAAACAGCTTTGGAGGAGAAAATCCATGCTTGTAAATGAAAAACATTTGGCTACATAAGAACTGATGCTCTGGGATTTGAACTGACATTGGGGCTACCATTTTTAAATGCTTCTATAGCATTGAGCACAATAAAGAGCTGGACAGAGCTCTGCAAAGTGCAGAAGTTTGCAAAATCCAGAGGGGAGAAAGAATGCTGAGAGTTCCAGATGTTCAACACTTAATTAGAAATGTCCATCTTGTTCCCTCTCTCCTTTCACTGATCTCAAAATTATCTGCAAAGGAAAGTCCTCAAGGAACACTCTTTTCAGATCAGATTAATTAATTTCATTTTAATGTCAAGGTTTAAAAGCATCATACTGCTAAAATGTTAAAACAAAAAAGCTGTGTCTAAGCATAGCAATTTTTGAAAATACGGAAGTGAGGTCTTTAAACATTGACCAAATGTTTCCTTTGTATTTTCTTTCAAATGAAAATCCTGGTAAAATTAGGCACCACTCTGTCCTTTTCCTTAAAGTTCAGGGGACCAAAGTGTCAGGAGGAAGAAGCCTTCTTTCAATAGGCATAGAAAACATGTGTTTTAAAACATTATTTTATTACTCTTGTAAAGCTTTACTGACAAGTCTAAAAAATAATCTTTTGTGGGTGGAAAACAATATTATTTCTAAGGAGAAATAAACCATAACAGCCAGATAGTTGTTCCAAATAATTAACTAAGAAGTCTTCCAGTAATGGAAAACACCAAAAAACTTAACATTTGGGATGAAGCACACTGATTGATTCATTTGACCTCAATCAGGGTGTTGCACCGCTCTTTTCAAAAATCCAAGGGGAGAAGCAGGGAAGATATAAAAGGGAAGCACAACATGAAGCCCCTCTGCAAAGCTAGAGAAGGGATCCTCCTCACACATGTTGGGTGGACAGACACTAGCTTATCCAGTTTTTCCCTATTTCCCTACTAATATTCCCCAGGAGTAAACAAGGCTTCAGACTGTCCCTAGAGAAGACCTTGGAAGTGCCTGTCTTGTTCAGGATGACTCCTGGACATGCATCTCTGTTTTGGAGGGGACAGGCGAGGCACAGCCTCTGTCCCCATTCCTAGCAAGGCCGTGGCAGCAAGCGAGGCACAGGGGCTGGGGTGGTATGAATCCAACCCAGATGTGCTCCCACCTGGCTGCAGAAGCAAAGCAGCTGCACTGCTTCAGTGCAGGATGTCCTTATCACTTCTGGAAAGGGGAGGCTGAGAGAGCTCGGCTTGTTTAGCCCAGCATGACACCCGCTGAGAGGGGATCTGATTGCTGTCCATAAATACGTCAACAGGGCTAACAGCAGGGAAGAGCCACTGAAGCTAAAAGAGGACACTGGCACTGGAGCAAACAGGGCTAAAGCAGAAGGAAAGAAAATGTAGGCTGGAAATTAGCAGCAGATTTGTAGCCAGCAAAGAGAGGCTGGATTAGGCATCCCACAGGGCCAGAGTGGGCCAAAGTCAATGTTTGTGTAAGACAGGGCCTGCTCAGTCCATGAAGGAGCTGCTGTGCTGGATGTTCTCAAAGCATTATTCCCCAGCCCCAGCAATGTTTTATATGCAAGTCAGGTGTGGCTGGTGAGAGGCACCTTTCTTTGGCTTGTCTCTCTCTCAGTGGAGATGATGGCACTGGGAGTCCCCCTTTCTCAACAGGTGGACCAGCTTCTCTAGTGGGATGTGCTCCATCTTCCAGGTGCCACAGGGCAGATGAATGTTCAGTTTTCCACATGGGGTCCAACCCATCTAAGCCACAACTTAACCTGTGCCCGTTCTCTGTGCTAGCAAGACCACACTGAGGCCATTTAGCACAGTTAAACTTGGGTTGACTGAGCCACAACAACGTTATCCCTGCCACCCTCCCTGCTCCTGCTGGAGAGACCAGCCCTGGGGTGGTCAGCAGAAGACACTGACAGCATAACCCACTGCTGAAGATGAATTTGCAGATTCGTGATTGGGGTGGTAGCAGTGAAGGCCATGTTCTCTTCTGCCCTTTCTGCTCCAAGAATAGAAACATCCAGCAGAAGGGCAGGGCAGCCAGCAAGGGACAGCAAGGGACAGCAAGGGACAACCCAAGTACTGCAGGCCAAGGTCAGACGTGTCGTAGCCCTCACCCTCTGACTGGGCCAAGCCCCAAAGCTGCCCCTTTGCAGCACAGCAGCTGAGTGGCTGTGTATTTGCTTCCAAAGTGCCACAGCCTAAACCCTGTCTGCAGATTTCCCTCTGTGCTGAAGCAGTGGTGTCTAAAAGCTTGTGGTGGATTGGGATGGCTCTGGGCTGGATGCGTGGTGTGTTCAGCTGTCCCGGCTGTGGAGGGCAGCAACATCTGGGAGAGCATGAGGGAATGGCTGCAAATTGATGTATCACACATGCCTCCCATTCGTGTTGGGAGCTCGAATGCACCGTGCTGACGGAGCCTGATGTGTTCGGGCTGCAGCCAGCCAGCTGGAGCCCAGGGACAGCAAACTGACAGGTTTCAGCCATCAGCTGGGCACAAGGAACCTGGATCTGGTCCAGTTTCTGTCCAGTCCCAGAGCAGGGATAACCGACAGCTCTGCTGGAGGCCCTGTGACGTCAGTGGCTCAGGCAGTGTTTGGGTCTCAAGGGGATTTGAAGTGGGCAGTGCAAGCTCAGCAGGTTTACACTGGGTGACCTACTTTGCCCCAGGCTAGATGTGAACTGTGTGACTGGCCATGGAGCTCCTCCAGTTCCCGCTATCCGCTTGGGCCAGACTTCCCTTTTCTCCTCCACGCCCAGTGCAGCTCGTGTTTTATGACAAATTGAATTTCGTTATGTGGTTCATTGACTCTGTGCCCTGGAATTCCCTCACCCCAAGTACCTCCTCCCTCCAGCATGTGCTGGGAATCTGCTCTGAAGCAAATCCCCTCTGATATTGGCTAATCCTTTTTGTCTCACTCCACACCACCATGACCTGAGCTGATACTGCTTTCCCCTCAGGGGAGCAGACCCTTCCCCAGTGACCTGCTTAACTGAAACTGCTGCAGCCTTTTGCAGCCAAATACATGCTCAGCAATGTGCTGTCCTCTCTTATCTGGGCGGTGGTACTGATTTTGGCTGATGGCAACTGGAACTGGAACTGGCATCCATAACACTCCTCTCCAAACAACAGGTTCCCAGGCAGCAGCAAACCTTGAAAGCTGAGAGCAGTGCTTCCCCTGAGCTCGATGACTGCCACGAAGTTTAGATCCTTGTGCAAACATCTCTTGAAGTGAAAGCCACCCCTGCACCTGCAGCAGCATCACCTTCCCAGGCACCTTGCCTGATGACAAATAGCTGCCTCATGCAGGCACATGACTAAGAGACGATGCCCAGTAGTTGTCTTTTCCCCAGCAAATGTTGTGACAGTGGCTCTGGGGCAGGCAGGGGAGGGACACAGCCCCGGTCCCTCTCCTGGTCCGCTCTCTTGACGACAGTGTTGTGTAAATGTTGAAATATGGCTCTTTTGTACTTCCAGTTATGAGAGGTGGGTATCCTGCTTTGATCTGTCTCTCTCATACACATTCATAACATTCAAATTTATAATGTAATCTTACTCGCCGTTCCATATTTATGAGAAGTTTTGATGGGTGTTTCTTTATGTGATAATATCAAGCAGAATGCTAACCCATTGCCTCAAACCACTGTAAAGTCGTTTTCTTACATAATTGACACCAGCATATTCTTTCATTATACAAGATTTAGCATGCATCTGCTCCACCATTGCACGGCAATAGATGACTTTTTCCAGAGTCTCCTATTATCAATTCAAATTAGCCCCATTTCCCGAAGCTACTGTATGGATTTTACAGTTGACAGTAAGGGAAAAACACAGGAGCATAATGACTCTATTAAATTATTCAGGCCTAGTTAAACCCAGTTCGGTCTGAACTGGAGAGCAAGGAAACAGGGAAGAGGGGGAGACAGGCAAAAAAAAGCCCTTAACTCCACACAACTCATTGGTTATAAAATGCAGCCACCTTTACAATGAGTTATAGAGTGCATCACCTGCAAGAAGCCTGGAAGTCCTTAATCAAAGAGAAAAGTCTGTCATACGACAGAACATTCATTTTAGTTAGGGTAATTGGGTTCAGCGAGAGGCTAAGAAGAAAAGTTTGGTGAAGAGATGGACATTTATCACCTTTTATCTTCCCAAAATTTTGGTCTTGCTTGCTTTTATTTCCAAACTGTCTCATGGGGCTTCCTGCCCCACCTCAATGCTTTCCCTTCTGTAAGGACAGGCAGCTGGACAAGGTGCTATCGGGTTTTGCCATCTGATTCCATCCTAACCAAACTCACTGTCCTTTGTTCCCTTGTTGGACGGACAGACAGGTAGAGAAGGGGGGACCTATGACTTTGGAGAGGGAGATACTGTGTAGGAATGGACAGGTAAAGGGGTGAGCACTTGGCTGCTCATGAATGGATTACTGGAAAGAAAGAAATGGGATTAGGTGTTCTGACAGGAACACATTTAAAAATGGAGGACAGATGTATCAGGCTACCTGAGACGTGGAAAAAGAAGGCTCAGAGACTACTCAAAATACAGGTAGATGCAAAGTTCCTGAATAGTTTTCCAGGGTCTCACACTAAAAATGTATATATTGGACATGATCAGCTGTAAATGTTAGACAAACAAGACCTTTCAACCACCTTTCCTTCTCTTGGCAGGCCACTACTTGGTCTTCTTGGCCAGTTGTACCTCCAGGTTTGGCTTTGTGCTGCAGAAACTTTGAGCTCAGTGCAGACAAATGGAAAACAATGGCTTCAGGTGTAGTGATGTTCCTGCCACTTTGCCTGGATTATCAACGAGCCCCAATGCTTATCTATATCCTGTAGAGTCTGCACAGTGAGATGGTAACAGTTTCTGGCTTGCCCAGCTATGCCTTTTAACAAACAGCACTAAGCCTGCAGCACTCTATTCCCAACCAGACCCTGCCACAGCATCAAGACTTTTGTCTCCATGAGCAAAACCTTGCTCTAACCCATGGTCGTGAAAGAATGCATGAGCAGTGGAGCAAAATCCCCCTGCTGTACCATTTTTTGCAGGAGGAGCAGGAATGAGTCACTCAGAGATTGCTGTTTTTTTTCTTTTTTTTTTGGCGGGGCGGGGGAAGACAGAGGCAGAAAAGCAGCAGGGAAGAAGACAAAGGCCAGAAGGAGCTTTCCAGGAGACATTCTGCATCCCTGGGTTGAGGTTGCAAAAGGCATAAATGACCTTTTGTCAGCTGCCCTCTTCTGCTTGGACATATTTGCCCAGGCTCAAAGTGGTGAGTCCAGTACAGTGTAAACTTGTTCCCTGAAAGATTGATATAATGCAGTGTATTCTCTCACTGCTGGCGGCTTTACCTCACAGATTGGCTGCTTGGTCTTTCAGAGAGTAAAGATTGTTCTTCAAATCCAAAGGCCTTGGACTGAGTTCCTGCAAGGAGTGTCACAGGGAAGTGATAATTCCTCTCCTGCAAGGAAAATCCCTTTCCCGTTCTGTTGCAAACAAGTATTGTGGCAGCTCTGAAATGTTTGCCAGCTCTAGAAAACCTAGCAAAGATTTTCTGTGGAACAAACCACGGTGCTTGGTCCAGCAGCTGTGCTCTGTCAGTCCCCCCAGTGCCTTGCTGATAGTTGAGGCACCATGTGTGGATTCCAGGCTTGCAGTGCCCTGGAACGTCTGGTGAGCATAGGAACAAGATGGAGCTGGCATCACTTTGAGAACCCTGGCCAACCCAAACTGTTCTCCATTAGCAGAAAGGAGCCTTTGGGATCAGGATGGAGAGCAGCAGTAGCCCTTATGCCCAAGGTGGGCTCCGAGGAGCTTGTAGACTAGTCTCATTTGGGGTTTCCTCTCAAATTGGGTCCTTATCCTCTTTTCTTCTTTCCATTCAGGCTGTACTCAGGCTTTTCTCACTCTGCCTTTTTCATCCTTTGCTATTTGCTCCAGAAGCTGTTTCTTGCTGTCTCTACAGCAGTGTGTCCCTGGGGTCTCACTGACTGCTGGGGGTTGCTTTCGCTTTTGCTTTATAGCCACAGGTGATAAAGCCCAAAGAGAACACACCCTGGGGAACTGTGCCCAGTAAATTGCTGGTTGAATTGGAGAGGATCGTTTAACAAAGCAGGGAATTGAGAGGATGGCTGAAATCACAGGAACTGAGGAGCAGCCACTGGAGCCAGGCTGAGGACCCATGTGCCAAATTCCTGCTGTCCTTGTGCTCAGCAGATCCCAAAATGTTTTAGAGCCGATTCCGATGCCACTGCCTGGTTTAACAGAGCCAGGCAGATCAGAAGAGACCCAGTAGCAGGGCTGGGGGTATAACCTTTCCAGATACATGAGCGCTGTAGCTGTTAAATGGCTTGGTGCTCTTAGAGCAATGGCTGGACTGGGCTCCCCATGCTGCGAGTGGCACAGAGTTTAGTCCAGCTGGCTGGGTGTGTGGGTCCACAGGTCCTGTTCTCCAGCTGCTCTTTAGTCTGTGGGGTTGCAGGGTGGGCTGCCCTGACCATCCCTAGTCTGGCTTCAGGGTGTGCAGGAGCCCAGCTCCAAATTCCCCCCCCCCCGGATCATGGCTGATCTTTTCAGAGAATTTGCGTGGAAGGGCAAAGTCTCTGCATAGTTTAGTAGCAGCTGTTTTGCCTGATTTATTGGCTGTTGCAAAGGCCTGTGCAAATGTAGCAAAGTGGTCTATTATCGCAAGATATATCCAGTGCCCCCTGCCTTGCTGATGACTGATGCCCTGATCCAGCAGCTTATTTAACACCTGTTCAGTTTTAAGCACGTGGGCCAGCCCTTTGAAGTCCTCTGGGAGCAGTGGCAGAGCTCATGTGGTCATGGTTTGAGTGTGTGCTTCAATATCTGCATGAGTTGGGGTCCCAGTGGGGCTTAGCTTTGAAAACAGCAAGGGCCAGGACATAAACCAATCTCTGTGAAGAGTTTTACCTACTTACAGGGTGCAGAGAGTTGGATAGGATTAGGGTACACATGAAGAATGGCTCTTCTCTTCGTGTCAGTGGGGACAGGGACATGGCTGCTCTCACAGACTGCAAAATCCCAGGAAAATGGGGTATGACAATCCACAAATGGGGGCTAGCACAGAGCAGGGAAGGTGAAGCAGTCGGGTAAAACCCAAAATATCTTGCACAGGCCCCTGTCAACAGTTTTTGTTCCTAATGAATGAAAGTGAAGCAAAACCAAGAGCACCCATTGATTATTCTCACCTCCCTTTTCTAGAGGGAGTTTTCTGGATGTAGAGTTACTGTGAGATGGTGCTTTTGGAACCCAAATAGCCTCAGATAAGAACAAAGCCTGCTTTGAGCCCTTTTTTTACAAAACCTATGGAACTTTCCGGCCTGGCTGTGCCTGACATTTCTGTCTGCCTGACATCTAAATCTAAGGAAGTTTTTTTGTGGATATTGGGAAAGCACTTCATCCCTTCCTCAAACCCTCTAATGAGAATATTGCTTTAAAACTCCAAAATATCTCACCACGGTAAATACTCCAGAGGAGATAGTGATGGGACAGAAACAACCTGTAATATTTTGTTTCATCAGTCCTGCATTCTTCATTTCAAAGCGGCACTTTCAATTTTAAAAATTGGTCAAAACTCTAAGAAGGGCAGAAAAGGTTACAGGCACAAGTTGTTAAAATGAGTTGGAGTCACAATGAGTCCTGGAGTCAGTGATAAAAAAAGCATGTTCTTGATGGGGAAACGAGAACAGCGTGACCCTGTCACCCAGCTGCAAAGTGGACTACCATTTTCCAGCAATGATGCCTGGTGTTATGACAGCTTTTAATTAAGCTCCCTGTTAATGATCTGGGAAGAGGCTGCTTCATTCCTGAAGCCTGTAGGTGGTGGCAAAGACAGGAACAGATAGCAAAATGACACCAAAATATTTAGCACCCGGTTTCATTCCCAGTGGGAGCTGGATGAAGCCCATGGGAACTCTGACCTGGGGTTTGAAATTGCAGATGAAGGTCAGCTTGGGAAAACACAGCTGATCTGTAAAGGGAAAAGTAACAGATGGGCCCCATCGGGTTCATTCCAGCCCCAAACCTCAAATACCCATTGGTGGCTTGGTTTCTCATTGGGGGAAAGAATCCTGATCCATTTTCACCTGCTCCACTTTTCATGTGAGTCGCCACCTCTTCCCTTATGAGATTAAAGGAAAACAGTCTGGCTTTTTTCCAAATGGAATGAGCAGAATAGAATGTTAGTCTTTTTTTTTTTTTTTTCCCAGCCTGCATTCATTCAGCTGGTATTGGAACACAGGCACAGCCATGAGTAGCCGGTAGAGATGAGATTGTCATGGGAAAGGTGTTGATGTGATTTGGGACTGAGCACAGATGCACAGAGGGAAGGATCAGCCTGGAAAACCCCTCAGCAGCTTTGCCTTTGGCCCAAGTAGAATTCCAAGGGTCATTTCCAGGCCTATGACCCGAAAGCCATTGGCATGATTGGAAGACATTCAGGAAAGGCTATGAAAACAAGCAGAGGTGTAAAGGGAAAGATTTACAAGGAACTTTTGAAGGAGCTAACTGCAAGAGCTTAGCCTAATGATGACACACTGAGGACACGATGATAGCTTGCAAATATCTGAGGGGTATTAGCACTAGGAGCCAGTCCTGGGGGACTGAAAGGGTATAATTTAGAAGGACAGGCATCAGGGAAGGGAGGCAAAGAAGGAGCTTCAAGATAGCTTCCAGAGAACCAGGAGCATTAAGAAATCGGATGTGCCTTTCAGGCAGTGGTTGGAAGCAATCTGGGACCTACAAACAGCCTGAACAAGGAGCTGGAATGTGTGCTGGGGAGCACACCTGGCATGAGGGGCAAGACAGGGGCAAGCTCATGGGCTTTTCACATTGCTGGCCCATGTGATCCCTGGTGTGACAGGCTGGTGCATTGCTGGGGAGCAATAGAGCACTGGGCACTAGAGGCAAGCATTTGTGGAAGTTCTGGGAGCCAGTGCCAGCTGGCCATGGCTGGAAGCCAGTTGAATCCATGCCTTAGTCACACTCACACATCAGCTGGGGTACACAGTCCAGGCCTTTGATGTCCCCTTTGCCTGTGCCCTCCATGCCTTCTGCATCTCTCCCAAAGCTCCCCAGTGCCAGCTCTGCCACTGCTGCTCAGGCACCAGGCTCAGGCACCCTTTGCTCTCTCTGTATCCTTGGGCTCTCCCTGCACCTTTGGGCTCTCCCTGCATCCCACCTTTCCTCCTTGCCGCTTCTCAGGGACCTCTGCACATCCTCCATGTCATGGCATGCCTGACCTTTCCCACCTCTGTTATTTCAGCCCTCTGTCTTTCCAAGGCAAGGATTCCCAACCATCCTAAGTAGCACATCGAGAGATCTTTCCTTTTTTTTTTTGATACTGAATATCCACTGGCAGCAGGCTCTGGAGAGCATGAGCACACTGAGCCACCTCCCTGCATGTCCCCATGTGTCCTAGCAGTGTCAGATACAAGGTCACCTCTGGAGATGGGGTGCCATGTGGCACAGAGAAGTGCCAGCCCTGTCAGCTGATGCAAATGCTGCTCCTGCTCCAAGGGAGCAGCGCCAGCCACAGAGGAGGGAGGGAATGGAGGAACAGGGGAAGACTGATTGCAGGGCCTGAACTTACACTTGGCCCTCGCAGAAACTCTGCCAAGGTTGCCCCCATATGCTTTCCTTATGAGCCCTGTCTCTCCCCCTGCATCCCTCCCGGGCAGGATGAGGCCTCAGAGACAGGAGCCCCTCAATCACATCTTGCTGCCATCCACATACGGCTGGGCTGACAGGTCCTGCTTCTTGCAAAAACCCCTCAGCATGTCTTTGAACACAGACACTCTTCCTCTGGAGCAGGAACCCCTTAGAGATGGGGATAGGGTGGGCCATGCCGAGGGGAGCAGTGCTGCAAGTGGCACATCACAAAAGTGGCACAGGAAGCGTGACGGATCACCCAGTGTCTCTGCTGCTGGACAATCACAGAATTCCTCCAACTGGCTGGATTTATCCAGAAGTGACATGCATCTGGGCTGGGGGCGGGGAGAGGGGGCTGGTGAGGGAGTCTCCTTATGGTAGCAGCTGGGACCAGGCCTAAATATGATTAATTAACATTGGAAAAAAAAAGAAAGATTAAGACTGAAAGAGAGCAAGAGAAAGGGGAAACGAAAACCCAAGTCACAGACACAATTATGATTTATGGACCCAGAAGGATGAGGGGACTGGGGATGGAGAAGAACAAGGAGGGAAGGAGAAAGAGTGCCAAGAAGGTAGATTACAATTTAATGCTTCTTCATGCTCAAAAAATACAAGAAGGGGCTGAGTGTTGTTCTCCAGGATGGGGACTGCTGGAGCTTGGTTGGGCAGGAGTAGGGAGGAGGGGGGGTGCAGGCTTGCTATACTTTTTGAGTGGGGGACGTGTCCTGAGAGAAATGCCACCGAAGGAATGTGCAGGCATGATTTACAGCCCACAGGACAGCCTGCCCGGCTGCACCGTGCCAGTGCTTGTTTGGCTCACAGGGACTCAATGCCATGGGATCCTGAAGGATGTGGGACAAGGGGGGCGGCTGCCTCCATCCCCCCGGCTCTACCCACCCCACAAATGTCCCCTCAGAAAGGCAAGGGGGCGAGATCAAAGGGCCACAGCATGGTGCCCACCACCACCCAAAGACTTTTGCTAGATGATGCCAGGTCTGAAATCGAGAGGGAACAGGAGGTGGGGCAGGTGACCCACTTTGGATGAAATAGGAACCATCTGGGACCTCTTCCCAAAACCGCTGACCAGTCCAGCATTGCTCTACCCCCGTCAACTCAGCTGTAATTTATGGAATGGAGGGTACATGATCCCAAACAGCCTTTTCACATCTCTGTTTAAGAGCTGTCTTTTACCAGCTAGAGTTGTGACATAGCATTGACATTTTCCTTCTGCCTTTCCAAGTTTGTGTGCAACTGCCAATGGCTTCACTTTTCCCCCTTTTTTTTTCCTATGGATTAGTGACTGGAAGCAACCTGTCCTCCCTCTCTTCCAAAATCAACTTTCAAAGCCAAATTTTGTAAAATGTTCTTGGCTTTCCAAGAAGTACAAAATAACACTGGTTGTAATTTTTTTATTTTGCCTTGCTAAGACCCAAATTGGACACAAGAGCTTTGCAGGACTATAAACAAAACGTTAACTAGGGGAGTTTTACTGAAGTGAAAAGTTTCTGCAAAGGGCTTGGTCTGCTTTAAAAAATGTTTTGTCCAAAAATATTTTGTCACCCAGCTCCATCAGCATTTGCTGCAGATGTGCAGAGCTCATGGGCAGGGTTATCCTTTGCTCTTCCCTGCTAAGTCATCAGCGTTATTAGTTCTGTTGTGTCTCATCTCATAAGGAAAATAAGGCTATGAGTCCACCGACTCCATCCAAATAACATCTTGTTGCTTTCCCCAAAACCACTCGTAGAATGCAAAGCACCACTCTCCCAGGATCTCTGTGTGCCCTCTGACCAGTTGGCTCCTGCAGCAGGCAGCAGATGTGAGGTGTGGAGAGCCAAGGGGTTGAAATCTAGTAAAGTGCTGCTGTCTTGTGCCCATGGACGGCGTCCCTGGGTAACTCCAGCCATGCTGCTGACCAGTGAAGGAAAATTTCCTTCACAACACAGAGGTCCACAGACTTTCCTGATGGTGTGCAAATCACACAGTGTTTGGGGAAGACAGGGACTAGCAACCTCTGTTTCCCGAAGTCCTGGAATGTTCATACCTGTTCCATGGAATTATTTGGGTTGGAAGGGACCTTAAACTTCATCTAGTTCCAACCCCCGTGCCAAGGGCAGGGATGCCATCAACTAGACCAGGTTGCTCAAAGCCTCATCCAGTCTGTCCTTGAACACTTCTAGGGTGCAGAAGATCAGTGCAGAGGTCTTGGTGGCTGATCAGACTGCACAGTGTCACAGGTGGGACAGCGGAAATACAGACTCAGGAGTATCTGGTATCTGGCCCTGAGGGAAGGATGCTCTTGTGGGAAGGATGTTAATCCTGGCTACTTCACTGGAGCGCTTCATGCCATGCAGAAAGGGACTGGCAAGCAAAGCACCAACAGAATGGCATCAAATTGATGTCAGAAAGTTGGGAAACTGTGGAATAAGTAAAAGTTGGGGGTGTTTGGTTTCACTACAGCAGATGGAAAAGTAAATTAATATAAGGAATTTGGGAATTTAGACCAGAACCTTGACTGGACTCACCACCCATCTGGGCTGTCCTTCATCCATCCCTCCATCCCAGGATCTTCCATGAACCACCCATTCATCCGTTTATCTTCCTCTTCCTGCCTGCAGTAATTGTTGGCACATGGCATTGCACAGAGGAAACCAGCTGCAGAGCGCAGTGTCAATTTGTGTCGGTACTAATTCCCCAGGAATGATGCTCCATGGTCTCACAGGCTTCTGAGCTGCCCTCTACGCATTAACCATTTGCGTGTAACAGAACAGCCACCTCAGAATTTCCGTGGCACAGGGCCTGCTCTGAGAGGAGCGTTGCACCCTGTCTGCTCCCCATTATATCAGGACACAGGGATGCAGGGAGGCTGGTGGTGAGGCCAGCAGGACCTGGAGCAAGCAGAGAAGAGATGGAAGCAGAGAGGCAGGGTTTGGATGCAGGCTGATAGGAGATAGCCAGTGGGGAGAGGTGAGGACAGGAGAAATAGGGGCTGTTTGCTGAAAAATGAGGAAGAGAGAGAGGAGCAAAGAGTCAGCAGCTGCAGTGCTGGGAGCAGATGGAGTTGTGCTGTGCGCGGCTGTCTTGAAGGGGTCCTCCAGGGAAAGATGGAGCTGAGAGAGGGAATAAGAGAGGCAGCAAGACCTGGTGCCCACATCCCTTGGAATGGGTGGTGGTAGCTCCCCAGCCTGGCAGGCTGCTCTGTCCCATGCTGTTCCACATCCCCACCAGCGTTTTTCCAGCTGTGTCCCCTCTCCAGGGAAAACCCTGATTTCAGCAGGAAAATGGCAAGAGAGCACACTCCAAAGCGGTATGTTCATAGTAATTCACCCTTCACAGCCCTGGAACTGCTGAGGGCAACAGTGGCTGGCATGCTGACAGTGAGCCCCATGTCAGTCCCATCAGGAATGAGGCAGACAGCATCCTGTCCCAGGTGGTTATCCTGTTCCTGTGGCACTGGGAGGCTGCCCTGATGCTGTGTCCAGTTAGGGAGGGCAGAGGAGGAGCTGGGTAGGGTCTGGTGGCCAGGACCATGGCAGGGACCAGTGAGAACACAGCGGATCATTCCTGTGCTGTGAGAGGTTTTTTACTGCATTACCCAAATGTGTCCCTGTGTTTCTGCAGCTTGGACTAGACTTGCAAGAAAGCTGAGTTGTTATTTATTTGAGGCAAATGTGAAACATCTCTGTCCCTTTTCTCTGGGATCTATCCTCAGATGCCTCTTGATGCATCTTAAATCTGATCCAAAATGCTTCACACTGGTGAGCTTGGAAAAGGGACCAGGTGCTCTGAGCTCATGATAAGCTCTGTTTGGGCAAGTCATCAACAAACGTTTTTCTAGTGCTTTGGATCAAGGCACCTTTCTCTTCACTCCTCTCCCCTGCAGTGCAGATCACATTGGGGTCAGCCTCACTGCTCCTGGTTGACAGGCTACATAACCAGGGGAGTCCTCTGGAAACCAAATCCCCCGGGATCTCGGGAACACATGCTGAGAGAAGCTAGAGGGGGGTCTACATGCTGGAGCCTGTGAAGCAGTTTCCCCTTTGGAAATATATACGCTGGTGTGTTCATCTCTGGTCTCAGCATCATCACGTGTCAGTAAGGTACAAACTCCTTGTGTCACCCCCATGTGCTCTGCTGTTTGGTTCCCCTGGAAGCCCCTTGAATTTTGTGTGGCAAGGCTGGGAGAAGACACAGCAGCTGCCTTTGCTATTCTGCACACTGTATTCTCCTCTCCCTCACATTCTTCTTCATATTCGCTACTTCCCTGTTCTCTCCAGCTTTTCTACAAAGGAAAGCCTTTCCAGTCTCCCTGTCAGAGGCTCAGCCAGACATACCTAGGCAGGAAAAGCTGCAGTTTTCAGAATCCTTGTAGGGAAAAGAAATGGCTTAATGCTTAAATACCCTCCCTGCCATGTCGACACCTTCCCCCCCCCCGACCTGGTGCATGTTGAGCGAGCAGCAGGGTACCCCAGGGAGCTCTGCTCCAGCTGCACGCTCATCAGCCATACGGGGAGCACGCAGCGGTGCTTCACCACTAACGCTCGCCGTGTTTAATCACACATCTGTGGGTTCAAACAGACTTAGCCAGCATGGGAAGGGATGCACCAGGTAGCAGCAGGTGACAGAAGTTGCTGATTCTGGTTAAACTGTGAAAAACTGATAAGCTAGGGACAAGAAAGAGGGAGTGCCATGGGAAGCAGGGAGCTACAGGCACCCTGGCCTAGGCAGCTGGGGTAACAAAACATCTGTGTGTGTGTGCACACCCATGTTCATATGGGAATATCCTGATGTTTGTACCACTTTGGTCACTGTAGGCTGCACAGCCTGGGTCTGCCATGCACCCACTACCTGGCTCACACATGGGTTGGCAGTGCCTGACCACGTGGGTGATGTCTCCACACACAGAACAAACCCCACATAGGTTTGGGCTGAGATGTTTGTGAAGCAGTCGGCGCTGGCTGCAATGATCCCACGTGGGTGTGTTGGGACAACAGTGTATTCCTGTGTGTGACAGAGCTCTGTGTGGGTGTTTGGCAGGAGGAGACCTTCAGTTTCCTGTAGGTGTTTGCTGAGGTCTGTGTCTACGAGACATCATTTCTTTGTTTGTTTGCATGCACCAGCAAAAAAAAAAAAAAATGAGCAGGGGTGCCATGTCTCAAGCACTGGGAAATGAAGAAATGAAGTTTTTGGAGCTTGGGCTCCTGCTTCTTGCATGTGGGTGTGCTTGTTCTCCTTAAGTGCATGTGTGCAAGGACTGTGTGTGTGCCCCACACTTGTTCAACAAAATGCCTGCACGCAGGCTCCTGAGGAAGGAGGTGAGTGGGCTGTGGTCTCCGGCTGTCAGCCATGGCAGAGCCTGCATGGCACAAAGGCAGCTCAGAGCAGCCCCTCTCTCCTTGTGTCCCTGGCACAGCCTCTCCTGCAGCTGGGGAGGGGAGGAGATGTCAGCCTGGTGGCAGACTCAGGCACAGCTGGCACTGCCATGCCCAGTGATGAGGAGCTGGGCATGGGGACCTGATGCTGCAGCTCACAAGCAGCTATTTAGGCAGTTCCCACGAGCCATCAGCACAGGCAGTCACGAGGTACCCCAGGCTGCATTTTACCCCAGGGATGCTCCCTGGCTGCCTGTACGCATGGTCTGACCTTCACTCTGCCTCTGCTGTCCCTGTCCCTAGTTCCACAGTGCCCTGCAGCCTCCTCTCCTCCTGCTTCCGAGCCCAGCTGGCAGCCTTCATGCTCTCCTGTTTCTGAGTGTCTCCAGCCAGCCCCTTGCTGCCTCCTGCCCATCCCAGCTCACCGTCCTTTGGTCCCAGCCTACCCTGTGTCAGATACACGGAGTGTCCTGGCTGGCAGCCACGCTGTGACGGCTGCTGGAGGGGACAGGTGGGGTCACAGGCAGTCTCTGCTCTGCAGCATGGCACATTCTGGAGCTGCATTTGACTCCCTCAGTGGGAGGGAGGCGGACGAGGTAATGGCTGCTCTTTCGGGAACATGAGCATCCATCTGGTGTGCTGAGGGCACAGGGGGTTTGGCACCCAGGAGCTGGCTCTGCCACCACGTGTCATGGAAGGGCCAGGTCTGAGCTCTGCCTGGAGTGGAAAACTTGTCCTTCCCTCTGACCTTGGTGCTGAGCAGGCCCTGTGGAGCAACTGCATCCCTCAGTCCCTCTGCTCTGCAGCAGCTCTCCACATAGGCCGGGCACAATCCAGACTTTTCCTGTCCCCTCCCAGGCTGTGTCATGCCCTGAACTGCGAGAGAAAATCTGGGCGACACTGCTCTGGGCGCTACACCTTGTGCCGTTTGCATCAGTGCAAAATGTGAGTGAAAGAGCATTTCATACACGAGGCGTGTTTGCAAATGACTGTATAGCACACTAAAGGGTGAGGAGTCTGGAGAGGCACAGGAAATTCCCACCACAGTGCTGCAGGTCCTCATGGGGGTTTGAAAAGAAAATGCAACAGCAAGATGGGAGGCACAGAGCTGAGCTGACTAAGAAGGCTCTCCACTGGGAGTGGAGCACATTTAGGCTTGCTATAAACCCTACTGAAAGAAAGAAGGAACAGGATTTAGCGTATTTCTCTGCTCTTCCCACTTCTTCAATATCTGCCTCACTTTACCTCTGCAACACTGGCTGTATTTATTTCCCTCTTTTGTTGTTTAATAGCTTGCCCTCTGTTTCCCTCAAACTTTGATTTTTGTTAGTCTCTCAAACTGTGCCCAGAAACACAAGGTAAATGCACCCCTTGGATGCCAACACATCTCTGCAGATGCAGGAGCCTGCTGGAAAGTGTGTCCTTGGGAGGAGAACTCAGGGACACCAGGATGCCAGTATAACCTCAGTGTTACTGCTGACAGATGCACAGTTCATGGTCTGTCTTTTTAATGTATGTCACTTTGGGATCCAAAAATCCAAACTGGTGAGTGGAAGTTGCCTTGTGCTGCAATATCGGGGCACTTGCTTGAGTCCCAAGCAGAGCAGTAACTTTCCCCCCATGGATCTCCTCTCTGTGACTGCCTGGGGGAAGTTGGTGATCATGGAATGTCCTTATCCCACAGGATGTTTCCCAAGTGCTGCTGTATGATGGATAGCAGCTCCTGGACTGGAACATGCTCCTGGCCTTACAGGCTCTCCAGGATGCCGGGGGCAGGATGGGACCAGGACCTACAGCAGTGAGACATGAGTGACAAGGTTGGCAGAAGAGAAGTGAGGGTGGAGGTTTTTGAGCATCATCCTTTTCTTTGCATGGATTTATTCTGGAAGGACTCACCTACATCCCCACTACCTGCTGCTGCACAGACACCCAGCACTGTCCCAGCTGTAGAGCTGAAGCTGGAGTTCGGAGTAGGAAGGTCCAAGGCTGCTCCTTCACCCAAGAAATCTTTGGGGGACGAGGGGGAAAGTTGGCTAATGGATGGGACATGCAGAGGCCGCAGGTTGTCACGCTGACTCTCCATTTCACAGAAATACTAGGGGCATCAATACTCACATCCCCAAATCCCTTGCAGCCTGCTGCAGCCTGCAAACAGCACCACGACATTTACATTGATCCCCTTCTCTCTCTGCTCTGCACCCTCCATCACTCTGGATCCTCAAAACTGAAACTGCGGCTCAGTTTCCCCGGCATCACGAACAACCAGGGCTGCGAGACTGACTCACAGGCACACGCAACCAGGTGCTCACACCCACTGCCCCCATCCCATCCCATCCCATCCCATCCCATCCCATCCCATCCCATCCCATCCCATCCCATCCCATCCCATCCCATCCCATCCCATCCCATCCCATCCCATCCCATCCCATNCGGGAGCGCGCTGGGCAGCACAAACCATCTCTGCCCGCGGCCCCGCACGGCGGGAGCCCCCACGCCTGCTCAGCAGTCCCGGCTGCTCTTAGTTTCTCCCTACTGAAGAATTATGTAGCATGAAGAAGCAGGCTCCACCATCTTGAACTGGCAGTGAACTTTGCTTTCTACATATAAATACAGATAGCAATCACACCCCAATCAGCACACAAGCTTCAGGGCATCATCACGGCAACTCTAACTTTCCCATTACGATAATGTGATTTTCACTCAGTCTATAATATCACCAGCCATGAATAAAACAACTGGCTTTTTCTCTCTTTCTCTCTCCCTTCCCTCTCTCCCCCCTCCCTCCCTCTCCCTTTCTCTCTCCCCCTCTCTCGGATCACAGTCTTTGCATACTAATGATGGCTGAATAAGGCTTCCAGGGTGCGATCTCTGACGGATAGGGAGGTCAGGCTCCAGATGGATCCTCGGTGCTCTCCAGTCCTCACACACACGGCTTCATCTCTCTTTGACCTCCTGGGTATGTGGAACCCGACTGGACTGACAGACCTGGTTGGACAGACAGGCAGTCGCTTGCTTCTTGTCCCATCTGCATCATGCCCCTAGAGTGGGGCAGGGACATGCTGCAGTTTGTGTGACTGGGTAGAGGGGACGTCCTGGTCCCTGAAGCCTACTAGCCCCTGCCCGACTCCCTGGAGCATCTCCATCTCAGCTCGAATGCTCTGGTGTGTGGGAAATGTGTCAAGCCGGGATTAATCCTGCCCCAGGGCACCCTCACCCCTGCTGCTCAGCCAAGCTGTTTGTCTAACCCCGTTCAGGTCTGCTGTCCCTGAGGATGTATGGAGGCTAGAACAGGGAAGCAATCTGATTGAAAACAACCCTACCACAAAAAAAAAAAAAAATTCCCAAAGGGATCAGGTACCTGCTTCAACCCACTACACAGAGCAGCACAGTTGCAGGGAATTGACTGGATTTTCCCACTGAGAGGCAACTTGCTGGATTAGACCCATCCTCTTCTGGTTCCCAACATGATTAACAGCTACTGCAGAGGAGAAACCCCTTTTGCAGGCTTCTCAGGAATAACCCTGACCAGGAGTTCCTGCTTGTTTCAGCAGCTCCAAAATTGCAGCCTGATGAGTTTAAACCAGCCAGAAAGGGTCCATGACTGATTTTGGCGATTTCTGGCAGACTGAGCATCACTGTGCATGTTCTGGTGCAGCTGGGGCACCACTGTCTCTGTACTACATGCCCTGCTCTGCATTCAGCCCCAGCAAACATCCCGTGCCTGCTCTGCATGCCTCTAGCTGAAACTGGCACCCAGCTGTCACAGGAATGGCATGGTAGGGAGCACTCCCATATGCAGGGACTAAAACAAGATATGTCAGTTTGATTTTGTTTCCCATTCTCACTCCAGAAATTGTCACGTCAAGGCACAGAAACCCAGGAACAATTTTGCCCTTTCCAGACCGTGCTGATCCAACTTGCAAAGCCAAAGCTCAATTCCCT
Organism: Pachycephala philippinensis; assembly: GCA_013397055.1. NCBI lineage: Eukaryota > Metazoa > Chordata > Aves > Passeriformes > Pachycephala > Pachycephala philippinensis. The sequence goes on along the minus strand of VWZT01004951.1, from coordinate 319,460 downwards.
TGCATCCTCCCCACACTTGTCTGCTTTCAAAGTTTTCAGAAGTCTCTTGTTTGAGAGCAGTGGTGGAGCACTGTGAGGTTTTCTAAACCCAGACTCTATCTCAGAGACAAAAGCACTGCTCCTTTAACTCGTCTCTACCCAGTGCTTTGCCTAGGATTATTATCTCATGTGGATAATTAATTCTCTTGAGCATCAGCATCTGGCCCTGGGTGGGAGCTGTGCTGGAGAGAGCAGCAGAGCACAGGATTGGGTTATAAGGTGCTAGAACACCTGTTTGTGCCTTTTGTGTTCTTCCTCAAATCTATAAAGCAGGAGAGGGAAGGAGATAGGGTCCCTGCTCTGCCCCAGAAAGGTGCCCTGCGGGCAAGCTGCATTGTGGAAGAGACTGGTTCTCCTTTTTGCACGATAAAGGAATGTATTGAGTACTAATTGCTCAAGTGGCTGTTGAAATGTCAGTGTTCCTCATGAGCACTCCTTGCTGTGTCAGGAGAGTTGCAGGGTGAGTGTTGATTTACCGGGGCCCTGCAAAGGCTGAAGCAGCAATAAAAGGCATTAGGAGCAGAATTGGGATAGGATGGTGCCTAGACTTTGCAGTGGCTGAAATTGTGGATGTTAAGCATGTGCTTTCAAGTTTCTGGTGCTCAAAGGGGAAAAACAGGCAGGAAAACACAAAGGAGCAGCAACAGCCTGCATGGGGCAGACTCTGATGCTGTTAACCTGTGCCAATTCCTCGGTGGGCTGTGGCTGAGCTGGCAGGATGGTGCATGCACAACTAGCCCTGAGCACCCTGAGCCTGAAAGCACATGGCCAGGAGCTGCCACGTCCATGGCACTGCTGTGCAGCACTGCCACTGCTCCTGACTGCTTTGCTGGAGAGCCGCACGGGGAGATGGAAGAATCGGTCCCTGCAGCTTGTCTCTGGAACTGGATAAGCAGGGAAGGTGCATATTACAGATGCTTGGATCCTGGTTAATATGTGCCATGGGGTGGCAGACAGGGCATCTCTCAAAATGAAAGACTGGGACAGGCTACCTGTTCACTCCTGCCTGCGAGCACTCACGACTTGTAAGTGTCCTTACATAAATCAAGCTTCTTTCCCAGCTGATGGCTGTCCTTGCAGTATAAGTGGCTTTGGGGATGGCTCTGTCTCTGCCATCTCTCAGATGTGATATAGGCTGATTCAGAAAATGTAATGGGTCCTGCTGCAAGCTGCCTGGAAGGTGCCCTCTGCAGAAGAGAAAAGTGTGCTGGAGCGGTGTAGCCCAGAAATCCATGCTGGCATCTATCGCATTTCCTTTCCCCACCCCCAGCAGTAGTCTGGGATATGGGATGCTATGGAGTTTCAGAGTAAGGGAGGGATGAGTCCTCAGCTTTGCAGCTGCTTTTGCTTCTCTAGCTGGAAAAGGCTCCCTTGCCTTCCCTGACATAAACAGAAGAGCAGAAGTGCTCCAAAAACTAGTAGGTACCTGTGCCTACTGATCCCCGCACAGGGCTCACCCCACACAGCAGGCTACGAGTCCCCTGGTGGGTGACAGAGCTGGCTGAAATGGATGGGGCTGTAATGGAGCTACCTGCTGGCAGGGCTACCTGGGAGACGCTCTTATCTGTCATCTGATTTATCCAGGTTAAAAGGCTGCAATCAGTCACCAAGGTAGATTCATTCCCCAGTAAATAGTGCCCGAGGGCTTCCAGGACCTATTTTACTGCTAAGCACTCTCTTTCCAATGCTTGAATACCTTTGTTCCCGATGGAGCTGTTGCTGGCTGATATATATATGATATGGGGAGTCCCGGTGACTTTTTTATTTTTGCTCTGTACAGCTCCTGGCCTTGTCTCGGCTGCGTTGGGCTGCACGATGAATTATCTGTCCAAGGCTTTCTTGCGTCTGGGGGCAAATCCAGCCGAGACTGCTCTCGGCTGCCGGGAGAGCTGTCTCTATGAATCAGCTCTGCCTGAAGCCTGGGCGATTGGCACAGCAAGAGGAGAGGTTTGCAGGGAAGGGAAGTGATGCTCTGAGTGCTGGTGGGCTGGCCCAGGTTTTGGGTTGGGGGCTGGGAGGGACCCACCTCTCCTGCCCTTGCTTCTGTTGCTGGGGCACTTTGTGACAGGGTGACAGAGCTGGGCTGAGGGACAGCCATATGCTGTGGTGCCCAAACAGTTGTTTTCTCCTGTGACTTTTTCCTGCTGGATTTGCCAGAGCCTGTCCCCTGTCACAGGTGAGTCCTTTCCAGGTTTGGGTACTTCCAGGGTCAGGGAGGTTTCTCGAGTTGTGAAGAACAGTGACTGACATTACTCAGACAGTGGTACCTGGACCCCAGTGATCCCCAGAAAAAGGACCCTCTCTGCCCTCTGGGGTTCAGCTGTCACCTCTCATGACATGTCACAAAGCCAATCTGATTTCTTCTGAGCACTGAGGTCCCCTGCCCTGCTCCTGCTCTTTGGGGACATGTTTGTATTTGACTTGGTGGTGGAGAAGAGGAAATCTCTATCAAGAAGACTGTGGACATAATAGCAGTTTCTATCCTCATTTTAATTTTTTACCTCTTCTTTTCATCCTGGTTGAACCCAACAACAGATCCCCTGAACTGCTGGCAATGGGCTGCCATTCCCATCCAAGCTCCAGGTGTTACCTGCCTCCCCATCCCAAGGGGGAAAGAAAGGCTGCATCCTGCCCCCTCCTTTGGGGAGAGCTCAGGAGCCCTCTTCTACTACACCTTGTTCTTTTATACCTTCGAGCACTTGTCCTGCAAACATTTGACGTTTGACTGCTTTTATTCCTTTTCCTGCCTTTGACAAACCTCTTATGTAGTTTATCATCCCAAATCAGTTTGTTAACTTCCTCTTGCTCTTCCCATCCCCTCCCACTCCTCCTCCCACTAATTAGAGTGAGGGACTAATGGAGTATTACTGTGAGGGACTAGGCAAGCTTCCCAAAGTGCTTACCTAAGAGGAGAGCACTTTGACTAATAGATGCGCATTAAGGCTGTGCATCCTCTTGTCTTGAGAGTGGGAGGAGGGGGCCAAGAGTACAGAGCAGAGCTCCAGATAAGGGTATCACTGGCTCTCTTCAGATATCCAGACTGTACAGCTGGACTGTACAATTTCTGCTCTCAGATTCACCCTTAGGGATGGGTTTCAGACCTAACCTGCCTTTGGTAACACCCCAGCCAGGTGGATTTGACTCCCAGTAGGTGCAACACGGTCCTTTGCCAGTTACAGATATCAGCTTTCCTCCTTGGGCAGAAGAGGACTTTTCCCGCATGCTGTGCTTGTACAGCACCCAGCACAGGAGGGCTCTTTCAGTCCCCCAGGGGATCTTTTAAAAAACCAGCACCAGTACTTTGAGCATTGGATCACCCAAAACTGCCCCGGGACAAGACACTGGGACAGCCAGAAGGAGAGCAGGAGGGGTCTGTCTGGAGGCACAAGAGCACTTTAGGAGCTGCTGTATACCTAGACCTTCCATCCATGAACGTAATGAGAGTTTTTTTCCTGCTAGTCGTTTGGCTTTGAAGCCTCCTATGCATTTTCCAGGGGCAATACCCAGCAATGGAGGAGGGTTTGAAGTTGGAACTATGCAGAACCGCACAAGCTGGATTTTGGGGATGCACTGGGATGATAGGCAGTGGTGATCAGCATGTGTCTCTATCCTTGCTCCTGCAATTTGGTTTCTGAACCTATGCTAGGGTGCAGAACCAATTGGATCACCATCACCAACATCATCTGCAACCTTCAAGTGTTTTGTAGCTCAATCCTCTGGACCCCTGGAGGGCATCATACTGACATTTAAACATTGTAAATGGCAGCAGTGCTCAAAGGCACCAGGAGAAAGGTCAAGTGCTTCAGTAAGAGGTGGGTCTGCACATGAGTGCTTGCTGGTTAAGTGTCTGGAGATATCTAATCTTGGGAGAGAGGTAGCAAAGGTAGATGGATGCAAACTGGGGGTGGGCAGGGTGGATGGGAGAGGACATAAAAATGGAGAAGAGTGAGCTGTGGCTATCATGGGCCTTTGGGGAGGAAGAAAGTATTTCCAGAAGCTAGGTTTGGAGAAGTAAAGCCATGATGTTTATGAAATGTGGGTGCCCAGGTTCAGCAGACTCCTGATGACTCGGTTGGGAGATAGCATCAGGGGACAGCTTACGGCATGTTTCTGAGACTCCTTGTTTCACCAGGGAAAGTGCAACTTGCTGAGTGGACGCAGGATGTGCATGTGGCCAGCCCTACCTTTGTTTCACTTGGGCTCTCCAGGTGTCCCTGGCAGGTTTCTCTTGGCCACTTCTTACTGGGAGCCACCCTTAGGGTGTCTGACCTCTCAGCAATCTCACCTAGGAAGTGCTGGCTCTTTGGAAAGCTCTTGTGTGTTCCTGGCTTTGCTCCCTGATTAGCAGTAGAATTATAACAGGAGAGATGTAGTGATAAACACAGGACAGGTTCAACTTGTCCAGCTTCACTCCCCATAGTCAGCACCTGCTGAGTCACCCAGACTCCTGATACTCTTCATCAGGAGGCTTCAGGAGGAACCTCGGCCAAACTGAGCCTGAGCACCTGCAGCCTATGGACAGTGATGGAAATGGCTCTGTGCATCTCATTCATCTCCTCTTTTGCTGGGCAAGGGCATGAAACTCGCAAGTGCAGACACTGATATGAGAACTGAGTTTGGCCCAGCTGCAGCATGGATTGCAGTTTGTGTCCCTGGCTCTCGGGCTCTGGGCTTTCAAGCACTGGTACCTGACACAGTGTGTGCTGGGAGAATGAGGAATCCACCACAGCAAGAAGAGCGTTCTCAGGACAACTGCCCATGTGAATGTAAGGATGAGGGGGAGGGATAAAACAGCTCCCTGATGCAGGGAGGGGGGTGGTCATCATCCTGGCCACACCCATGCAAGGGGAACCTTCGATCTATTTATGTGAGCACGGGGGAGGAGGAATATCAGAGGTCCCCACGAGCTGGACACCACTCCCTCCCTGCCCCAGTGAAGGCACAACGAGCGGCCACAGAGCGGGGTCACTCGGTAGTGCTCCCATCAGGGAAGAAGCCTTCCTGTGCCCTGGCAAACCCCTAGTGAAAGACAATCAGGCTCGCTGTCACCAAGCTAATTCCGATGGCATAAAAGCAGTAATGAAATTCACGGCAGGATTAGCCTCTCCATCCAATGGGCCGGCGCCACAGTGACATATCGTGCTTCTTGCCCGAATGTAACACACCATCTAATTTACGTCGTGTAGCGAGCGGGAATGAAATGTTCATAAAGAATTGCTGAATCTTGTCACCTTAACTGCGGCCCCGGGCTCTGAGGCATCTGTCAGGGAGAGGAGAGCGGAGAAGGAGGCTCCTGCCTTGCAAAGCTGCGACCAGGGCTTTGGGAAAGGGGAGATGGCTGCATTAATCTTCTGGGTCTGTGCATTGGAGATGTAGCACGTGGGGATGAGGACTCTAGGCTGGAGGAGGGGGGCTGTAGAGCTCCCTTACGTGTGCATGCTGTACTGAGTGGTGCCAGCAACAAGAAAGGGGCTGTTAGAGCCTCCCCGTCCAGAGAACTGCATGTCTGGGATGCATGAAAAAGGACCTGTGGTGGCGTGGAAATAAGGGGCAGCGTCCTTGGAGATATACATGCTCACAGCAGAACACAAGTTCCCAAATTCCATGTTGGGTCCCATGTGCAGCTGCACACTGGTCAGCAACTGCAGGTGTTCACCTGTCTCAGGAAGCATGTGGCTTGGCAGCCTCATTCCCCCTCCCCTCCCCAAATGTTTATTTGCAGTTAATTTTCATGGATTCTAATGGCTCAGATCCTGCTAGGGGGGATCGTGCCTGCCTCTTCAGTCAGAAAGTTTGCAGAAAAAAATAGCCCTTTCCTGTTGTGTTTGGAGTAATAGCGTCTTGGTGTCCGGAGGGGAGTTGGCAAGGAAACAGGGAAGTTTATTAAGAGTAAGAGATTGAATTCCACAGGGTTTAATTGGAAGTGCTTGAGCAAACAGGGGAGGAAGCCGTCCAGTCCAGCTCTCTGGAAACAGCAGTACTGGCCCCAGGCTTCATGCCCATGGAGCTGACTAGTCCCAGGGCCACCTTACCCTCTTGACTGCTGCGGAAGCTGCAAGGTCTGGCTTGTTTTATTCCTTGGGGTCATCTGTGCACCTCAGCCTTGGCTTCCTACTCCCTCAGTTTCTAGGATCCTACATGGGAGCTGGAAATGCTGGGTCAGGAGGGATGCAGCTTTGAAGTGTCTGGAAAGACGTAGTATTTGGGACTGTATTTTACTTTGGAAGCTGGTTCAGGGCACAAAGTGCGCAAATGAGGCATAGGTCCTGTCCCTCCTGTGCTGCCCAGTCCTCTCCCATGAAAATCTGGCTTTTCTCCCTTGACAGGGACAGCACAGCTCCAGGCTGGGACTCCGCAGGCATTGGGTATGCAATTTGCAACTGCAATGTATTTTGGAAGAGTAACCTAAACTTAAGGGGCCTGCTCTGCTCTCCCATTTTAAAGCCAAAATGGAGCAAATCCACTTTTGGATCCTAATCCCCACGCCATACTTCAGGGCACAGAAAAGTCTCCAAGTCAGATTCCCATGGATGAAACCATCCGCCTGCCTTGGGCTGGTCTGGATGCTGCCTGCAGAACGCACTGCAGCACCTTTGTGCCTCCCCTGCACCGATAATCACAGGTATGCAAAGCAGTATGGAAACGTGCCTTTGTGGTTGCAAAAGGAGCTGAGTGCCAAAAGTCTTATTCCCTCCTAGAAAAGCCTCTCCTTCAAGACCTTCTCCCACACCACACTGAGTTGAAAGAGGCATCAAGTATTCTCCTTGCAGACGAAGGTAAATGGGGGCTCAGACATTTGTTTCGCCTTGAATTCAGCTGATCGTTCTGCTGAAAAATTCAAAATTAAAGAACAATAAATAATTTATTACTTTATTTACTTTAATTCAATAAATTGCTTCCCCACAAATTAAGATATATTGCTTCAAATTAAATGTTTCATTAAATCTGAGATTAAACTTTTGGGGGCTGGGGAAAGTAAGACTTTTTTAATTTGGCTGAAAACATGAAAACTGCCGTTTCCCATTGCTTTAATTGCAAACTCTAGAACCAAAGTGACACAAATTTTACAAAGCGTGGCTGTGCTGGTTTGGTCTCTGCTCCCACTCCTCTGGGAGATCAGTGGGTCTCTCTTTCTGACTCTCCTAGGGTGACACATGGCTGCAGACTTTCAGCTGCAAATCCAAACCTCACACAAACGTCCTCTAATTGAAACATTTTGTGTCTTCTAGGCTTTGCAGGGTCTTGTTTCTCCATAACCTTGCTTCATGGGTGAAATTGCCAGAGTGGCTGGCTGTGCTCCAGCCACGCTCTATGCTCTTTGTTTCAAATATATATAAGTTAAATATATATATATGTTAAATATATATTTATAAGTTAAATATATATATTTAACTTCCTTTTGGTTTATGTCCTGTGCTGGGACTCTCAAAGGTGGGATTTCAGCCATATGCTATTTCCCAGTCTCCAAATATGGCCTTCACCTCTAATGAATATGAGATAAAACCTCGTGTCTCTGTTTTCTGGTGGTTTTATACATGCAGAACTCTTCTACAGCTTTTCACCAGTATAATGGCCTAGCCATAGAGATGAATGAGACAGACAGACTTACAAACATGGAAATCTATGTAGACTGAAATGAAGGAGTTGCTAGTTTCCTGGGCAGTGATCCTCTTGGTAGCACACCTAGCATGGTTGAATCCGCTACAGAGCGGGATCTCTGGGGCCTGTCTGGCTGCTGGATGTTAGTACCAGCTTTTGCAATTTATTAGGGACTGCTGGAGGGACTTCCAGCCAGTTCAGCACATCCCTCCCTAGGTACTCAAGCACCTGTGCACCAATACAGCCACTGCAGAGCACCTCAGCGCTCTGTGACAAAGTCTATGCTTCTCAATTTAGGAACAACCTGCACAAACACAGTTGCAGGAACAAATAATTGTTAAAGGGCTTCTATTTTTTCCCTCAGACTCTGCAAGCAGATGAACTGCAGGTGCTATGAAACAGTGCTGGAGGAATACTCCCTCCCTTGTCTAACCCCTGGTTGGAAGGCTTCGAATGACAGAAGAACTCAAAGTAGTTGCTTGTGACTGTGCCCTTTCTGGTGCCCTCTTCTCCCATGGCTGCAGGTTCACGGCTCTGGATACTTCATTGTAATGGTATCTGCTGCAGGTTTGCAAAACTGGGACCATGGTTGTCTTTCACAGGAAGGCTAGAGCAGCAAAAGGAGTGTTTGAGACATTGGGAGATGGAGGGAGAAGGCCTTGTGTTGCCTACTCTGGGCTGCTCTGAAGAGGATTGGTAGGAACCAGGGCAGAGACAAGGCTGTGTGCTTCATTTCCCTTTGGGTTTAAAAGGTTTTCCTAGGGGGAAATCTTTCCTGTGAGGGCCTTTTTGCTTTCAAGAGAGGTGTCCCTCTAGGGAGTATGTTCAAGGGCTGGGAAAATCTCCTTTGCTGGGTTGTCCTTCAGGCACCAAATGGCAGGGAAATGCCGCATGAGGAATGGGGTGCACTTGAATGAAGGGGTTACCTCTTCAGGCAATATCCCAAACTCGTCCTCTGAGCAGTGAATGATGCTGGAGAAGCAACCTCTAAGAACTGCATGTCTGTCAGCTCCTGGAACCCAGGTCACCCTTGGACTCACTGGGTCCATGGCAGACAGCAATTGCTTTTGGATCCATGAACTGTAATGTCCCTCTGCGATATGGAGAAAGGCACAGTCACTGCAGCAAGTGGGCTTTTGCCAGGAAAACTCTCTTATGTACTTACTGTGTAAGTCAAGAGTATTTACAGGAGATCTTGCTGCCTGTAACTTAAAGCTTTAGCGAAACAAATTGGAATTGCCTTCTGGAGGCCATTGTTATAAATTACAGCCCCAACATCTGTCCACATCTGCAATGTCTAGACAACCCGTCTCGGCTAGAAGAGCGAGCATGGGGGATGCTGTGATCACAGTGGGGAGGGGAAGCAAAGGGTTTGCGCTGGGGCTTGTGCCAAGCACCCTGGCTCATGCTGCCCCTCTGCTTTGAGCATGACGCTCGAAGCAGGGTCCATCCCAGCCTGGCCAGGAGGGGCTTCAGGGGCATCCAAGGCAGGAGGAGAAACATCTGCCTTCCCCCATTGCAGATTGATGCCAGCAACAAATTTGGCCCTTGGAAGTCTTGACTGCTGTTGCCTCATTTATTGCATGTTGAAGGATGTGAGGGAAGGCAGTGCCTTCAGCCAGGCTTGTTCCTGGTTTTCCCTGGCCCCTGTGCAGCACTTTCGATAAAGAGGCCAGGCCCGTCAGCTGAACGATTGTATTTTTTTTACAGTTCCTAGCGCAAACCTTCTCATTTATATGTAAAGTAGCCATTAGTCATAGCTCTGTTCCCTCACACTGCCTGATGTACAATCACATTTTGCAGTGGATGAATCTTTCCACACAGCTGCTCTGCTATGAATAATCCGTTGCTGGGCCCATAAATCAGAAAAAAATCATGCACCTCCTTTGCCTGATCCTTACACAAAGTCATATATTTTACATGAGGACAAACTAAATATTCATGAGGCTTTAAAAGGCTGTTCTGACTACAAGGTACTTGTTGGGATTGTTTTTGTTCTGTCAGGCCAGGTTTGGTGGTTCGGGTTTGTTTTTTGTCCTTGTAAGAAGAAATCCTTCTTTCCCCTTTGCACCCTTCAGGCAGCAGCACTGAGCTCCCAGCAATGCCCCTCTGGACTCGTGTTTGCCAAAGGACTGATCAATTTGTCATTGCTGCTGTCTCAAGGACAGGCTGATGGAAGGTGCTGCAAACACCAAAGGACACATCCTCGGGGAGGTGGCCAGGCCTCAGAGAGCGAAGGAGCTGCTCTAAGGGTAAAGAGGCATTTCCAGATCTGTGCTGGGGGCACCTGGCTGTCTGGGAGTTGGGGTGCGTGTTTCTGTGTGTGCCTCAGCCTGGTGCTCCACACCAGGGCCCCGGCAAGACCATGGAGACTGGGAAGGCTGCTGACAGTGGCTATAGTCCCTGTTCAAGAATGTTGTCACCCTGATTGCTTTTAATCCATACTTTAAACAAAGCACCTACAGAGCCTATGGAGAGGACTGGGACCAGGGCTTCAGCATCTCCTGCTTCCCAGTGGCCAAGTGAAGCTGGTGGGGGAACAGCACCATGCAGCCACAGTGGTAAGATGGGAAACTGGGAAATGAGCTCAGGTTTAATCTGCTCAGGATCCCCGTAAGGTTCACAAACTCTCAGGATCTGGCCTGCCCAACACACTCTGCCTTGGCCATCCAGAGCCAGTGATGATGCTATTCGTGCAGGGAGGGCTCTCAACCCCCAGGAGGGTCAGGAGACCCTGACAAGTGTGAAGACAAGAGGTTTTCCACCTTCTATTTGCTGAATTAGCAGCTTTCAATAACTGAGACTGACCAGTCTCATCCTTCCCTGCCCTGGTCCCACCTGTTCTTACAGTAGCTTTGCCATTTGTGTGGCCACAAGAAAAAAACAGTTTGACTTGCTAGCAAAAAAGTGTTTAGTTTATACATCCTGAGTATAATTTTCCTGCCGCTGTAGTGAACTAAAACAGCTCACTGTGCTAGCAAACAGGTTTCAGAGCCAGCAGAGAGTGAGAGGAGGAAACACATGGCTGTCAGAGACAGGAGAGAAGATGCAGCTCCCCTTTTCAGCAGCACAAGGGATGCAATCAGCTCAACCTGTAATGTTAATCTACAGCCCACACTATTGTGGTTTCTCTGCAGACAAGCCCTTCTCTCTGGTCATCCCCTCCATACGTGCAGCCTTGCACATCTCCTCATACCAGGTAATGAGTACTGTCCTGCTCAGTGAACATAATTCATACTGTGTGGTCTGGGACTCTCTCCTTTTGCTCTTGCCTGACTGAGTGTCCCTTTGTCCTGAAAAAGCCCCTTTGCCCACAGGCTGCAGGGAGCCATTCTGCCCTCAGTTTCCCCAGGCCACTGCACACCAAGCCCCTTTAGCTGAGATGCCAGAGCCCTGTGTGAAACATGCCACCATCATGGATGAGTTGGGCTGGAGAGGCTGAGCTGAACCACTGGGATGTCTCTGGGCGCAGGGGTCCCTGTCACCTTCTCACAAGCTCTTATGCTATCAGAGATTGCCTGTGTGCTCACCACTGTGAAACACACCCCCAGTAACAGCTGCTGCCACTGCTGCCGCCAAGTTCTTGCAGGACACAGCGAACAACAATAGATTCTTCCACCAGTGAACTCCCTTCTTTTCACTTCCCTTCTTTTTTGCTCCAACTTGGAAAGAATGAAGCCAAGGCACTGCCAAAGTAGAGGAAAACAAGGCCAAGCACACACAGATGGTGACTCCACAAATTTAATTTAAAATCATCCTTTATTATTCAAAATATTAAAATTCAGGCGATAATGCCCAAAGGAACAGCACTGATTAAAGTTCCCTAATGTTTCATGGCCAAATCTTGCTGCTTCCACCAAGGGTCACTGGGACAAGAACTGAAACCCCTCTGGAGCACAGAGAAAGGTAGGACTGTACCTGCTGTATATGGCTTAACCAGTTACTTACTGACCCAATCAGCTTCACTTGAAGCAAAGCACCAGCTGTTCCTTACCCAATTAATGATTGCCACAGCAAATTAACATGGCGTTACACCAGGCGTGGATGTGGTCCGCAGAGTCCAGAATGCACAGAGCAATATGCTATTGCAAAAATAATCACAGTAATATCTTTACCGTTAGGTAGCATCCTTCATCTGGAAGGATGGTGAGGTCCCTGAGCACTATATGGCTCGTTTCATGCAACGTGCTCTGCAGTGAGGGGGTGGAGGGCAGGGAGGGGGGGCATGGTTGCTGTTCCAAGGAAAAGTAAAGAGGAGCTGGTCAGGGTGGCTCTACTGTGGCAGAGAGAGCACTGACTACACATGTCCAGTTCCTTCAGTCCAAACAAATGTTTGTTTGGTTGTAAATCTGTTGAAATGTGCCTTCTCCCTGCCTTATGCACCACAGATCTTCCCAACGTCTCTTCGCCTGCTGTGTGATGTGACACCTTGATGGTGTCACAGCTTGGTGTGCTGGCTACAGAGGACATAGCAAGCTGGTGGGTGCAGAGCTGGCCATCCAGCTGCAGGGAGCATCCCACAGTGTGAAGAGGCCACAGGTTCGGGCTGCAGATGCAGAGATCCAGGTGAGGTTCCCACAACAAGGTGTTATTCCATGCTCAGTGCTGCTGGGCCAAGTGCTGCTTCTCCGAGTCCTTCCTCAGTCACTCTGTGCTGTGGTAGAGGCTCTTGCCCTGTCCCTCTGCAGTGGTTCTGCATTGTGGGTCCTGCTGGCAGTGTGGCAGAAAAACCAAGCCATGATCTTCTTCTTCCACCAAGTTGAAGGCCAGCACCTAAACACTCATTAGTTTTGGCTCCACATAGTTCAGGGACATTAATCCCCTATGAGTTACAGTCCAGACAGATCAATCAGCCCGGAGGGCTTTGGGACACTGGTGTCTAGTGCTGAAGCATTACACTTTCCAATTTTCCAACAATTAGGCCAGCATCAGATATTATTGACAAATAAACCATGCAATCAAAGCCCTGAGCCTGCCACGCTGCTACCAGGAGGATCCATTTACATCCCAAGCCAGCTGCAGGATGCCTGGAGGGAGGAGACTCGGGAGAGCCCTGCCTCAAGCACCAGCAGCCCCTGGTTGCCTTCAGTACTGTTACAGGAGCCCTCCCTTTGTAATTATAGGATTCCCTCATTATAATTACTGTTATTTATATAATCGTGGTGAGTGTTTTCAGTGCTGTCAGCAGTCTGGAAAGTGCCCAGCCCCACTAGAGCCAAGCATTTCAGGCATTTCACTGCTAAGAGTCTGGGCTTAAAGTATGATGGCCAGGAGCACGGCTGGGCCAGTCCAAGAATGGCAGCCTCTTGTCCTGGTGACATGGAAGCTTTATTTGGAAGATTTCTGTGCCCTGGGATTGTAGAGGCAGAACATCAGGTTATCTTTACCTCCTTCTCTCAGACCACTGCTCTGGGAGGGTAGATCACGCCAGCATCACACCCTGCAAAGGCTGACATTCCCTGTCACCTCTGCTGGGTCACTGGCTGCAGGAGACACTCCTGGCACTGGATCACGAGGCTCCACCTAGGTCACATGTCCCTGGGAGGAATCCAGTAATGGGCACATTCTCTGCATCCTCTGTTTTCTCTCTGATTATCTTGTCTGAAAATCTGGAGGAAATGCAGTGTTTAGAGAAAATGAGGGAAGGGACTGGTACTGAGGAGATACAGGTTTTGTACCTGCTTGAAGGTTCACTTTTGTACCTGTGTCAAACACAGGAATGAAAAGAATGGGTTTGAGCTGCATATGGGCAAGCAAGTGCTGATGTTTGTGGCTGGCTTCTTTGCACTTGAATAGGAAGAAATTCAGGGTATCTCACTTAAAATGCAGAGCCAAATATATAAATGCAGCAAGGAAAAGAACCTGAGTGTTTCACTAGATGACAAACCGGCTAGGAATCAGTGTTGTGTTTGCTACAAAGAAGTGAAAACCTACCAGGGTCTCATAGTTGGTATTAAAAACACAGGAAGTAATTCCTCTCTACTGCTCCATACGAGGAGGCTTCAGTTTTTGGGCACTGTGAAAAATGTCGGAAAACTGGAAAGAGATGAGACAAATTTAATAAACAAGAAGCAATGGCTGCCACGGGAGCTGGTCTTGTAGGGTGTGCAAAAGAGAAACAGAGGGGATATGGTAAATATTCTCTAGTCTATGTGCAGCTGCTAGTCAAGGAATGCTGATCAATTCTTTTTTCTCTTTGCTGCTTACTACAGCAAAGAAAACTTGGTCCAATTTTCAGGGGAAATTGATCAAGAAACATTATTAGAAAAAAGGGCACCAAAGCACCACGGGAGGCTTTTTATGTACAGGATGGCTTTGAACAAACATCTCACAAGTATGATGTCAGCCTACTTGATCCATTCCAGTGATGCAAATGTTCCTGTTTCACGTCCCCTTCGGACTGGTGACTTCCAAGTCAGCAGACATTTTTGGCACCCCCGCACGGAGGGGTGCGCCAGTGCCCGGGCTCAGTTTAGGTTTACCAGCAACAATCGGCTCCAACACCGACAGTGCGCGAGCACCGAGCGCGACCGGAGCCAAGCGTGCGAGCAGCCGAGCCCTCCTGCGGGGGCATTTGAGAGCGCGGGGCTGTGACTCAGGAGCCAGCCGCACCTTCCACCCCAGGGAACGTCTAGAGCTGGAAACCGCCCACACGGCACCTGCGGGACGCGCCTCCTCATCTCCCTCCCTCGCCCGCCCACAGCGGCCGTGTCCATCCCACACCTGCCCGCACCCCGCACCGTCACGGCCCCATGTTACTACAACTCCCGTCGGCCCCTGGTACCGCACAAAACGCACGCGCCAGCGGCTTCCCAGCGTGCCCCCGGCTCCGAGACCTGTCGGGACTTGTAGTTTTAACTGGTAGGTAAGGCCCTTGCCAGGGATGCGGCCGGGGACTCCATTTCCCGTGGGCCTGCGGAGCTGCGCATGCGCCTTGCGGGCAGCGGGGCGAGGTGGGGGGGCGCGGGGCAGCGCAGGTTCCCGTCTGCGCTCGCTGCGGCCTTCACTGAGCGGGGGGGCGGCCCCGGCCCGGCCCCGCAGGACGATGGACCCGGCCGAGGCCGTCCTGCAGGAGAAGGCGCTCAAGTTCATGGTGAGGGGCCGCGGGGGTTGGCGGAGGCGGCGGGGGAGGGTGGG
>VWZT01004951.1:227290-304652 GCA_013397055.1 Pachycephala philippinensis | reverse complement strand
GAGGGGGCGTCCTGCCTGCGGGGAGGGCAGTGAGCGGGGTCCCCAGATCCGGGAAAAGGGAGCATTGGGAAGAGGGGGAGGGGGCTGCAGGTGCCACCTGGGAGCAGGAGAAGTTAAACTGGAGTGAGGCAGGACCTGGCAGAGGGGCCCACAGGCACCGGCAGGCTTTGCGCATGTAATTCTTGGGCTTTTTCTTTATTTGTGCATCTTAGACTATCCTATACTGCTCACTATCCCTCTGTAATTTTGTTTTTCCTCCCATTCTACTGCGAGATCTCTAAATACTGGCACTTGAGTGTTTCACCTGCTGCTGCAGCAATGTATCAGTGATAGCGACTGCGGGGAGCACGTACATTGTTTAGGTTTGTGAGTTGGCCTTTGGTATGGAAAACAGTACAGGCATCCAAGATGCTCTTCAAATGTGGCTGATTTCCATAGATTTGAGGCACTGTGCACTTAAATGTATGTACTTGAATGTGGCTTCATTCTCTTTTTCTTCATTTGTTGCTATTTCTAAGCGTTTTGGCCAGAAATGTAAGATTTAGAAATGAAAACAAAGTGTTGCCAACTCAATTGAATGTAAATTTCAGGTGCCCCAAACTGTTCTTTCCCTAAGGATATAATTTAAATGACTGGCAACACTTGCTAAAAGTTTGTTTTGGATTAGTGCTTCTAGTGGCACAGAATTAAATTTGAGCTCATCAGGAAGAAGGAATTCTATTAAATCTTCAGAACATATGCCCAAAATGAAATTGAGGAAACACTAGTTGCAAATTTTAGTTTTTAATTGAGCTTCAAAACATTTGTTTGGCTGTTGTTTTCTAATCTGGAAGAACTTGTTTCTCTATTGAGACTTTTTGACCCGTCTGCTAGTAATCTCCAAGTTTGTCAGATTTATAGACTCTCAGCTCGGTGAAGTGGAAAAATGCTATGGACACCTAAATAGACAAGGTAGCAATTAGTAATAACGAATGGCCGTCTTTGGTGTGGGGTTGGCCAAAGGAGTGTCCCAGATCCTGCTGCACTTGTGTTTGGCCAAGCTTGGTAATTACGACCTGCCTCTAGATAGTGAGTTTCGCATCCTGAAAAGTTTCTGCTGAAACATTCTTGTCTGCTGCCAGACAGCATTGTGAACATGCTACGTTGGCTTCTCATACATTACTTTTTTCACCCCCTGTGCTAAGATTCTCGTTCAGGGGCTTAGTCCAGGTGGTTTGAGATCATCTGTAAGACTGGGCCTGGAGGCTGAGGGAATCCCTGTCCATCCTGCAGCTGGCAGTGTCCCACTCAAGCAATAAAGCTCCCTGACACTGGGGAGAGGCATGAGGATTAGAGGAAGCTGCTCTTCTGGGAGATGCATCTATTGAGAGCACCAGATAAAGGGAAAAATTATCAAGACCAGGCTGCACTGAGAGCTAAAAGCTAACCCACGTTCTTTCATGTTCTATTAAAATGTCTCTTGCATGCAAAATGCTTGTAAAACATGCAGTGAAAATGTGGCTTCCCTCGGTCCACTTTGAACTTGTTAGGGTATTTCTGCTTACAGGTTGAGAGTAGAGTAGGCAAAGGTTTTGTTAAGCACATCTCAGGCTTTTGCTTTAGCGCACATCAGTCGAGAACGTGGCTCTTACTTTAATTCTGCTGATGAAGTAAAGTGTTTGTCAGACTTGGTGGGGTCTTCTGGTGGTCCTGGGAGGGTGGCACAGACAGATACATCAGGATACGTAAGGTATCAGTTGCAAGTATCATCTTGGCCCTCCTAGGAAATGTCTTTTCTGTGCCTTGTAGCACTCAGACAGTGCTCAGGCACTGCAGTAATGGCACTGGTGCAGTTGTCCACACAGAGGTAGCAGATCAGCTCGTGCATCCTCTCAGCTAATGCTGAATCATTCACAGTGGATTACCTTGTCCATCTCAGTGTGTGCTACGCTTCATTTGCATCTTCCTTGTTAGGTGGCTTACAGTTTGGCTTGAGGTGGGCTTTGCTATTAATTATTGATTTTCCCTGAGAGCTTCCTAAGGAGCATTGTAAGTAAATGTTCAAAGACGTTTTGGAGGTATGAGGCCTGTTATCAAAGGCAGGAGAGACAGTTTTGGTTTTCATATGTGTTTGGGGTAGGTTTCATTTCATATTGAAAAGCAACCCTCTAGGTGGTAGTATGTTTGTGCTTCTCTAGAAAATAATACTTTTTTCCACTTAAAAATATCAGTACCTAATTTTTGACATTGACTTTGAGCAGCTCTTGAATCACAAGGTATCAGGCAAGATGGACCTGGTGATTTGATTTTCATTTCAATGTCCAGCTCTTAACAGAAAAATGTTGTGGGGAAGCTTCATCCAGTGCTAATATTATGAATGAAATTATTTTGCTTTAAAGCATCTATATTTGATGCTTTGAAAGACAAACAATACTTTGTTGTTTTTCTGTATGCTTACATCTGTGCAACTTTTTGATAGCAGTAGAAGACAGCTGCCTTCTCACTGGCTGGTGTTGGCTGGATTACTTTCCAATGAAGCAGTATTGCATTTAACTGGTATCTGCTACCAGTTTCCTGGTTATCTGCGGTCAGGTGCAATGTGTATAATCTAATACTTTAAGGTTTAAGTAATTTATTTAATTTCATTTGCTTACTCAATTTACCTCTATGTGTTAATAAGACCTAATTTATTCCTGATATTAAATTGCTGTATATTAACACTACACAATACTAAGCAACTGCTCACCAGGGAAGACTGTTTTTGCTGGTGAATGAGGGTCTTGTATCATGTGTTCTTTTCAAAAGTTTTGTTGGGATTTTTTTTGGGTTTTGGTTTTTTTTTGGGTTTTTTTGAATGAAAGATTGTTCATAAATTTAAAATACAATCTTTTAAACGATATAGTCCAGTGTTCTGCAGCTACAGCAAGAATTTTACCAGAGTGGAGCCCATCTTAGTTCACTTCAGCCTCTTTTCTTTTTTGTACAGTACTAGTGATGAAACTACACTCTTTATAAAGTACAAGGTATAAGAGACTGATGCACAAGCTAAAGAGAGAGGTGAACGTGCCCATTAACCTGAAAAAATGCACACAAAAGTCCCACCCAAAACCCCTTGCCTTGCAGAGCTCTGCTTTTATGCATTCAGGAATATGGGATTTCCATAGTCAAAGTCATTTACAAAAGAACAAGAAGTCGAGGTGCTCAATAAGTAACTTTCATGTTCCAGTAAGTGTTTGAAACTGTAGATACAGTATTTAAAGTATGAGTGTGATAGGCTCAACTGAGACTTTGATTAAATGTCATATAAAGTAAACTACATAAGCCTGCATAGAATAGTAGATATTTTTTCAAAGTAGCTTCAAATGGTTCTGTTAAGTATACGAATGTTCTGATGATTATCTTTTTAATTAAAATGAGAAATCTTTGTTTAAAGTGGCATTCTTTTTTACGGCCTGTTACAGTCTCTGTAACAATCATTTCTTAAGTCTGAACGTTTTTAATTCCAGGAATCCATTTATATAAAACTATGTTTAGACTTAATTAAGGAACGATTCTTACAAAGCTTGTAAATAGCCAGGAAAAAAGGGACAGAAAATAAAACTGACATTCACACTTAACAGAATGATTGTTACAAGGTATGTAATATGCTATAAAAATACAATAAAGCCCTTTTTATAAGAGTTCATATTTTTTGTTCCTCATTTTGAAAGGTATTTAAGAAAAATATCAAAGCTCTATGAAGCGACATCTGTTTTCTTGAATGGACTAGTGACAACTTCAGTTGTATTTAATCAGCAGTGCTTGGAACAGTACCTGACCAGTTTGGGGTCCCATCTAGGACCATTTGAGAGGCAAAAGCTTGATACTTGAAAAAGTTTCACTTTCTCAGTTTTTATGAATTAATTAATTTGCAATAATTCATTTAATTTCCTGGATCATGAGTAGGAAGAAGTCAGTCTGAGTGTTCTTTGTAGTTTTTTTTCTGTTTCACCCTCCAAAATACCATTTTCCTTTTGATTTTGGATGATAGGGTTCTAGGAGCTGCTGATGGGTCTTCCGGTTTCACAGGAGAACCAGAGCCTTCTGGTTGTGTTTTTGTTCATTGTTTTTTGGTTTGTTTTGGTTTTTTTTTGTTTTTGTTTTTGTTTGGTTTGATTTTTTGGTTGTGGTGTTTTGGTTTTTTTTTTTTTTGTGCTTGGGGATTGTTTTGGTTGTGGGTTGTTTTATTTTTTAATGAGGGAAAACTGTGAAGTTCATTAATTTTTACATTTGCATGTTTGTAGGAGCTCCCACATAACTGGCAGGTAATAATAAAGAATAGTCAGTGTAATTGAAGGCTAAAGGGTGATAAAGTTGGAATTTTTTTTCCCTGCTGTGTGTGTATATATATGGAACAGATGGACAAAGGCTTATACTTGAAAAGAGGCTCTGCTTGCACTGAACCTGTGTCATTTATGGTGTCAGTAGGACCAGGATTTTTAAGAGCTATTATTTGTTAGCTATTTTTAAAAAAAATCTTTGAGAACCTTGCAGTCTTCCTAGTAACATATTTGTGTCATGGACATTGTAGCAGAGAATCCTGGGTATCCAAAGCAAGGATGTCGTGAAAGCAGTGAGAATAGTTTTGTAAGCTGGGATAGCAGAGTGTTGCCTCTTAAATGTGGGGTTACAAATCTTGCTTGAATGTTAAACACACACTTACCAGTTTTTCCAATGGTACTGAAATAGCATCCTGGTTTTTTGGGTGTTTGTTGGGACTAGTATATTGTATAGAAAACATAGATTAATTTTCTTCTAACCCGAACTTCGTGCTGTAGATTTTTCTGCACTTGGTGCAGGCCTTTGGTACTTCAGTAACTTCACCCTCACTTCTCTGGTAATGTTTCATTTCAGCCACTTTGCTCCATTAAATGTATGCAATTAGAAAAGCAAATGGCAAATTTGCTATCGCATCACTGAAGTATTTAGTTTCATAGACTTAAAAAGCCAAATTTGTTGCACCATGCTCTCCGCACTGTAATATGTACTATAAACATCAGAGAGAATAGGCTGACCTTAATATTTGCTTCTCAGACTAAATCGCCGCCTTGCAGCAGTTATTTCCCACTGAATAAAAAGTTTAATTTCACGCCCTGATTAGTGCTAGTATGTGCAGGTGGATATTTATTTTATGCAGCTAAACTAATCTGCCTTGGCAAATTATTTGCCAGTCAGCAGAGCTATAATTCCTCATGAGTATTTGGTACTAAATTATCATTCTCATTAGTAAGATACAGCAGACTGTTCTAACCACAAAGTTTAGTTAGGCAAGGGGCTTCCTAAATAGTCTTTGGAAGAGACAAGATGTGTGGTGGCCTCAACATTCTCAGTATCCTGTAATGGTTTGTGATATACAAAAAGGTAATGAGAATTTTAGTGGAAGAAAATAAAATTATTCCATAGCTGTTATCATCTCTAGAGGTCAGGTAGGACTGTACAGTGTTCAGAGATCACCTCTTTAAGAGGTGCCTAATGAAGAAAAATATCAAATGGTCACCTTTGGTTGGCCACTGGAAAAACTCCAAACTCTGATGTCTGGGCCATAAACAAGATGAAAATATAAAGTTATTTTGTTTTCTTCTTTATTTTCAGTGCTAGCAGCTACTGAGGTAGCAGAATGACTCAAGACAAAAAGTTAAATGGTAGAGGAAACTAAACTTCCTGGTCTGGTCTCATTTAAAATTCACTTCACACTCTAAAAACATTTTAAGTGGGAATCAGAAAGTATTTCCTGATATACAGATGTTGGGTGGATAGTTTGTCAAGTGAATGTGTTCATCCATTATTTTGTTTTCTATGGATTTTACTGTGTTGGTAGTTTGTTTGTATGATAAAACATGTTAATGAAAAGTACTTCTTTTCTGTTACAAGGAGAGTAATTTGTACCTGGAAATTAGGAATTCTCTCTAAGTATTGTGTGAAGGGATTCCACTAACTTTTTTTCATCTGTATGGGTTGTCGTATATTCTTGTCATATTCATTTTCTCAGTGATTACTGCAACAGTATTTAGGGTATAGATGATCAGGTCACATTTAAAACCAGCAAAACCAGCAAGCTGATCAACTTGATGTTTTGTATAAAAATTTTTATGCTAAATTCATCAATGCAGATGGAATAAGCTGTTTTCTCATTTCTTTGCTTATATTGTGTCATATTAAACTCCATGCATGCTGGTGAGTTTTGTGTAATATTTAACTGTCCTCAGTAGCAACCTTAGCTGGTGTTTCCAATACTGAGTATTTTCTTCAGTCTTCTTCATTTCCTCCTTACACAATTCAGGAGATGCTCAACAAGGCATATTCTTTATACATTTTAAGTGATTTTGCACAGAAGGGCTGAATCCTCTGTGTGTTCAGCTGTGGAAGCTGAAAATTAATTGTAGCATAGCAGAGTCCAGTGGCTGCAGCTAAAGAGTAAGTGCTCAAAATACAATTAATAAGCAATCAAACATGAGGCTGTTTCCCTGACAGGATACTGATTAGTGCTGTGAAAAAACTTCTTGATACCACAGAAATGGTTGAAAATAAACATCCTGGGAATTGCATTAAATATTTCCTGGTTATTAAACAACAGAGCTTTCTAATGCCACTTTTTTGAGGTCCTGGGGAACTCTGGTGTTGGACAAATGCTACCCCTGCTTGCAGAAAGAGAAGGCTGAAGCACAGAAATTTGCCGGGGGTCATGGACTGGAGGAATTTGTGTAGGGTCTTATGGTACACTGATAATAGAAGGCAGAATACAAAGAAACCAGTTCTCCTAATAGCTACCCTTGTGCTTCTGACCGTGTTTTGGTTAATTTTACAATTGGCTAGCCACCTGTTAAGATAACCCATTTTATCATTAAACAAAATTAATTTTAAAAATGGCTTGAAACTGTCTGATTTTAATGGGATCTGAATATTCTTAGTTTTAATCTGCCTCATGAGGCTTGTCTTTCTTCTGGGAAGTACATTGTTACATCATTAAAATATCATCCCCTACTGAGAGAGAAATCGGTGCCATTCACTAAATGGCAATGCTGAAACAATGACAAGTATTTCTAAAAACTGCATTAAAATTCTTTTTTTTTTTCTCTTTGATGTGCAAGTTCCGTGGTCCCATTAACCAATGGGTGCTCAGCCTATTTGCTGCTGTGCGTGCACAGCCAGATTTGTTAGCTGGGATGGCAGAAGGGTTCAGAAGCAGACAAGATGACTTACGGTTTTAAATTATTTTACTTTTCCACAATGATTTTGCTTGGAAACAAATGATTGATCATAATTTTGCACTTTCTAGCTGCTTCTAGTCCTCCTCTGTACTGAAAATTCAGAGACATCTGATTTAATTTTCCCTCCCCCACTGCTAAAACAGGGTCTTGTGCAGTCATTTTGACGAGAGCAACAGAAAGGAGAGAATGAGGAAGAATGAGAAAGCTCAGCAAGGGGTCTTTCTAGTCTTCTTGAGGGAAGGACAGAAGTGTTTACAGTCTGTGGGCAGGAGCCATGCAGCCTCTTGGCAGAATCCACTGGAGTAACCAGTTTGGACTAGAAGCAGCAAAAAGGCCTAATGCGGGTTTAATTTTCTTCATCCCGTGGTGAGATGGGAAAGGTTGCAGGGGCATACTACAAAGGAATGAAGAAGTTCTTAAGTGCAGTTGTATATTAGCAGAACAATAATAATTGTGTTCTTCTAACTGTAGTCTGGACGGACCTATCTTCTTCAGAAGCAGCTGGAGCAAACCAGATCTGAAGAAGATGGTAGAGAGGAAATTTGGATAACACCAGCCAGTGCAGAACTCTGGTGTGAATTTTGTCAGCTGACTTTGTGCCCACATGGGATTTTTCTGTTTGTAGGAATACTCTCTCATGATATTTCCAATTTAGGACATAGTTATTCTTACAGATTTGAGGGGGTTCGTTTTCCCTAAATATAGTGGGATGGATTAAACACTTGGAGAAGGGTGATGGCAGTCTTTGCTTGGATACTAATCAGGGCTGGACTGTATGCTGACTAGAAAAGAGTCTGAACACTTCCATGCTTGCCCATACAGCAACCAGAACAGTCTCTAGTTGTTTCAGAGAAAAATGGTCTATCATGAAAGTCTGTCATACAATGTAGTCAGTCTCCCTCTCTACACACATCATTTGTAATTGATTGTGAGAGCGATGCAGAATGGAGCAGTGTTTATGTGGGAGTTGCTTTTAGTTTATGGATAGTTGGCCTTGAATTCTGTCTATTAGGAAGATGTTGGCCATTCTCCAGGGGGGTTGTTCATTGGGCCTGCTCAATGCCCTTCCTTCTTATATGCCAAAACTCTCAGCATGATTGAGAAGTGCAGCCAGCTATCATTCATCTCCTGCAAATTAGAACAATGAGAATGGGGTGTAGTCTCAAGAAACGATGGATCGATCTTGTTTCAGAAGATGAGTCTTGGAAGCATCTCAACAGAAAGAAATCCAAATAACGTTAACAGCCTCTTCAAATATGACAGAAGGTGTTTCCTGTTACTAATATATTCAAAAGGACGAAAATCTACATTCTCTTTTCTTTTTGTAACTTTTTCCTTTTTATTTTTCCTTCTCTTGACTAGGACGACTCCAGTGAAGTGTATTACTCTAGTACTTTGTTACAGCTGTTGTTATAAGCAAGCATAAATACCCTGCAAGTTTTTTACTGACAAGAAAATATTCCTTTATATCTATAATCCAACTGACCTTAAAGTAAGAATTTAGGCAGAGGTGATAAAGGGCCTGTCAGTGAGAAGGCACATCTCAGTGTTGGATTGGAATAGGTCTTGTGGAGCATGGGTTCAAGTGTGATACTGGCAGCCAATGTACCCCCTAAAGCTTTTGCAAGCTACTGAAAGCAGTCGCTAAGTGGAATTCTCTTTGCTGTGCCATTGCAGAGCTATTCCAAATTTGACTACTTTGAAAGTCAGAATCCTAGTTCTTATTTTCCTGCTTAACTCCATTCATGGCTAATTCATTCTCATTTGTTCATATGCCAGTGTCCTTGAGCTTAAACAGCTCTCCGTGTTCCCCTGTGTTCATCTGCAGATATTTGTGAAGAGCAATCATAGTCTGCTCTGAGC
This sequence comes from Pachycephala philippinensis, assembly GCA_013397055.1. NCBI lineage: Eukaryota > Metazoa > Chordata > Aves > Passeriformes > Pachycephala > Pachycephala philippinensis. Next base: position 295,563 of record VWZT01004951.1, on the reverse strand, counting down.
TGGATCTGGTCAGGCTAAACCAGAATTTTTAAATTTATTTTTCCTTCTGTTGTAAGGCATTTCCTGGAACTTTCGATCATCTTAGTAGACCTTTTTAAACAGCTGAAAAATTTGATCAGTCTCCCTGAAACATGAATGACCAGAGCTATATAGAACATTCCAGGAAATATTTTATGGATTCCTTGTACTAAAGCAGTAATCGTAATTCCTCTCTTCTGGGAATTTTTTACTTTATACAGTCTCTTATAGTAGTATTTGCCATTTCTGTGGCCACATCTTATGGGTGAGCCATCATTATCTAATGAGTAACATATCCCAGGTCCTCTTTCCCTCTTCTCAGCTACTGAGTTCCTAATTTATAATGGAAATAATGTAACTTTTTGATTTATATGCATCATGTGTCAGTTCTGTTACCAAATCTTCAAGATGCTTTGTCCTATATATTTATGATGCCTCTTTAATTTCATTAGCAGATCAAAAGTTCTTGGGTTTTTTTAGCCATTAGTGAGAATATTTAACATTAATTTCAAGAGTAATAATAAATTTCAAGAAGGATCATTCTCTTGATGGTTCCTTTTTCAAAATTGCCTGTGATGCTCTACAGTTTTTAGTTTCTTAGCCTCCTTATAACTCTGGTATTAATCCTAATCCTCTTCATTTTAACTAGTAACTTCCTGCATGTTATCTATTGAATGCTTAACTACTTCTAATTTGTCTGGACTTCAGTGATCTTCTTAAAGAAGATTGGGTTCGTCTAGCACTAATTCTCATTTGTTGTAAATTGGGTGTAGATTTACTTGGCCTCCCATGGTGACTGTTTCATTTTGGCAACAGTTATCAGTACTCAGTGTCAGTAGATTTCCTTTCTTGGGAGAGGGGACATACTGTTTGTCTGTGTTTTGATTTTGGTTTTTTCTTTTTTGGCCAGCCATTCCTGCAACGTTTTAGATTCATTCTGGTTAGAATTACAGATGGTTGTCCTGCGTGAGGATGCTAGCAGGGGCTGCCCATTAGGTGTCTTCAGCTGATGCTATTGCCCCTGCTTCATTCTGACATTGTGGTCCTCCAAGACAGCAGATGATGCTTTGATGTTTCTTGGTTGAAGGAGGAGTTTGCTCTAGTTAAGCCAAGCAAAGGAACATTTGCATCCTATGCCAGGAGTCGAGAACTGTCATGGAGCTGAACTTGGTACAGGGTATTTACATAAGGAAAAGAAATTTAATATATTTTGGTAAGTTCTTGAGGCAATTAGTTACGGATTCCAGGTTACTTCTGATGGGTGAAAAGGTCCTGCATTGTAATTATAGCAGAGTGCTTTGTAAGGGAAATGTATTGGGACAGAATGGCCATTCCTGCGAAAAGGAAGTGTCTTGGTTACTTTATTGAACAGGAAAATGTTTGGCTGGTGCTGGAGCCTGCTCAGAAGACAAGAGCTCTGTAGCTAAGCAGAAAATGTGGTTGAGTGCTGGAGTCTGCTCTTGAAAGTGTTTCTTTCTCTTTAGGAAAAAAATGGTATTCTTTCTACTAATTTGTCTGCTTAATGTGTGAACTGCAGATTTCCTTCCAGGATAGTTGGCACAGACCTATAACCCATCTCTCCTGCATGCTTTTTTGTCTGCTACATAAAATTCAGCAGATCAGGAAGGTGAAAGTTAACACGGTAGGTTCTTATGCTGATGATTATGGAGATTGTAGTTTTCCAAACTTAATTTGGTTTACCTTGGCTGTATTTTTTTTTTTTAAGTACAGGACTTTCTATTCCTGATACTCTGAATTTCAGTGAAAAATTAGCATCCAAGTGAGCTTTCTGACTTTTCTATGGACTTACAAAAAAGAGACAAGATACTTGGAAGGCAGGAGTTTAATTTTGTTGATCTCAGGACAAGCTTCCAGCTGCTGTTTTATATGTAATATTTGCACTGTGAATGTCACTATTCTTATTGGATACGTACCTGGCACAAATTCAGAAAGTAGCATGAGAAATTGTCTTCACCACAGATCTTGCAGTCTTGAAGGAGGCTGGATATAGCACTTGAATTTCATACTTAAAATATCAAATGGTTGTTAAATCAAGCATGGGCACAAAGGGGATCTCCACACTGCTAGAGTAAGTGTGTTTGTGGATCTTGCTGTTACTTTGTTCAGAGATTAATGGAGTGCTGTCATGGGTCTCCATTTGGTTTTCAATACTGTAGCTTAGTATTCTTGTGAGCCCTAAAGAAGGTATCCAGGTGTTTCATGTTACAAAAGTAGTTTACCTGGTTGCTGCTGCTCTTGCAGGATATAAAAAAACCTTGCATCTAATTATCTGTCAAGGAGTATAAATAGACAGTCTCCAGCGGGAGCTGGTTTTGAGCAGATCTCAGTTGACAAACTGAGGCAGATTCATTAAAGAACTGGAGTAGCCATGTTCACCATGTGTGGCGAACTCATTAAGTTCACAGGCAGTCAGAGCCTACTGTTCGAGAGCGCTGTGTCCTTCTGAAGGAGTTTGTATCAAACTGTGAGACCTGACAGTCAGCTGACTTAGTGTTTGTTCATTCTTTCTACAAAATCTCACAAAGGGCACACTTAAATATTGGCAACTTACGGTTTTAGGATCAGAGAGCTCATGGGTTTTTCTCCTAATAGCAATGAAAGATTGTGAAATCGTGTGTTTGGTTTTGTTGAATTGGAATCCACAGATCTAACTGTGCCTTATTTTGAGTATTGCTTTGGGCAATAGAGTCAGGGATCTGTTTGGGCCATGAAGTTGTATATTCTGTAATAGGAATTCAGTTTATTGCTGTAATGGATGCAAACTCATTACGAGTTCTAGGCCACAGGGGATACTTTGCTTTGCTGTGGAAGTCATCTCAACTGGACAATCTTCAGTGCAACTGGCCATGCCCTTCCATGTCAGTGACTGACAGATCTAATTCTGCTTTTGTAGCCGAGAGCCTGTTAGTTAATGGAGTCGTGAATATTGGTACTCAGAGGCAACCTTCAGTGTATTAAAATGCATTATTCCTGTTCTTCACTTGATATTTATCAAACAAGGTGTTATATCTAATGAATTCAATGCTATTGTCAAATAAATACTGTGTGTATATCATGACTTAAAAGAAATGGTAATATAAGTAGCTTCATTATTGCTCTGCAGTGATGGAGAGAGATGGGTTTAGTTTGCTTGTTTAAATCCTATGTGATGGAAACCCAGAGTGAATGTCTTCTCTGAGGGAACAGCAAGCATTATGGGTGATATGATCAGATTAATAAGATCCTTAGTACATATATATTTCATACAGGTCTCAACTTTTTTTCCCCTCTCATTGCTTCTTACATGGAAGCAGATGAAATGCAGAAGCAGCAGTACTGCCTTGGAAGTACCATAGTAGGTTTCCTTTTATAATTATCATTCTTGACATATTTATCCTTCCTTATGGAAGTGAAGATGCAGATATTTAAGAACCCTTCTTGCACAAAAAAGCCCAATTTCCGCTCAGTACTTAATTAGCACTTGTTTATGACACAGCATCTGATTTGATTTTCGAAACAAATTGCACAGTAAAGAGGCTGATATTTAAACTGTATAGTAACCACAGCTCCAGCTGTGACTCAAATCTTGTAAGCCTTCAGGGGTTGTGTTTAGGCTTAGAAAATAGGAACTCAGGCCTGTAATTAAATGTCCTCTGAAAATCAGCCTTTGTAGAGAAGTGGAGAGGGTACCACTGAATTTTAAATTACTGACTTGTTCTCAAGAATCATTCTGTTGTTCTGGGCCTTGCTAGGGACTGCAGAAAGCAAATGGATTAAAAATGGAAGAGTAGATTACTAAAGGAAGAAAATCAGGGGTTGCAGACAAAGAGATGAGTAAAGTAAGCTATTTTGGCTCACCAGTTTATAGCCGGATGCAATATATATAATAATTTTAATATGTGGCTAATGTATCGATAACAAGTTCTGTGGACACCAGAAAGACTAGAGAGATAGTAAAGATTTCATACAGAGTAAAACTGCATTTCAGAACTGTGAGTAAGTTGCTGATGGTTGTGGAATAAGCCATCTGTGGTGATGGAAGGCTCATTTTTAAAGCAAGGCCTCAATAATAAGCATGAATGTCTTGGGAAATGAAGTAGAATAGGTTATATTACAAATTAGTCACTCACCTAGATCAAAATGTGAAATATTCACAAAATAGCATGCTGGAAATTAGCAGTTAGAGAGCTTTCAGAGTTACTTTTTGAGGAAAGGAATACTGTTGATGCTATTGGAAAAGAGAGCAAAATTCCCCTAGCAGCCTGACTTCTAGTCATGGAAAGTGCTGGAGCAGGTGCTAAGAGAAAATACGGTGCTTGTGAATGGTATTGAACCATGAGCATAAACGATGTGTGCTCATGAAAATACAAAAATGAGTAGGTCTTGCTGGGCAATTAATTGTATTGCTGGTGGAATTGCTTTGAATGGATCATAATCGTGGAAGATTTTAGTGTTGATTGATGAATTAATACAGCTTTCAAACAAGACACTTTTCTGGGTCCCTCATCTTTTTAAGGCTGGGGGGGAAGAGGGACAATTTTTTTTTTTTTTTTTAATTGATAGTCCTCTTACAGTCGTCTGCTGTCATCGGGATACTGCAGTTCAGAGTATTTTAACCAGATGTACTACTTTAATTGCCTCTCTCTGCTGAAAAATGCATTCCTAGGGGTCATTTACAGTGTGCCTTGGAGAACCAGAGAAATTCAGAGTTTAGGAGATTGGTTGTAAAAGTTTAGCCAATCATCAATCTGAGAAATTTTAATTAAATTATGCCCTTCTATTGTGCTTATTTTGATGTGAGTGGGGGCTTACTTGTGCAAATATCCCACTTTAATGGCATAAGCAGCAGTGTGTGGGTAATGACACACATACCTCATACTGGTAAAATTTGCTTCTCTTCTATGTAGTCTCATTTCTTCTTAGATGAGAGTAGGTTTATCAAATGTAGAGGAGACATACGTCATTGAGAGGATTTCGCAAATACGTATTGAGGGATGAGTGATGGGTCTTAGTTTCTCCAATTTTTATGTTTCACTTGTCAGCATTGAAAAATAAATTGAGTTTACAGTAGCTGCTAATCTGAAAGTCCTGATTGCTTTTATTACAATACTCAAGCAACTTTACTTTCTAGTCACAAAAAATTGTGCTGGTAAGAGTTGTCTAAATATAAAAACAGTGCTACCTTTAGTACTGGAAACACTTCTGCTTAAGAGTAATCCTGTTGATGTTAACAGATCTGTTAATACACTTACATATTTGCAGGACCAGAGTCTTCATATGAAATGGTTTAAGTCAGTATCTTAAATCAGTTATTCAGACTGCCCTGGACTGATGGGCTAGCAAATGTTAAGCAGCCCGCTGGTCCAAAGAGCTTGACTGTTATCCTTTAGTTTGTAGGTTAGGTGACAGAAAAAGAAAGAAATGAAGTAATTTTTCACAATTTGTTGTGTGAACTTGGGCACATCTGAGACTGGTATTCAGGTCTCTATACTTCTGACACTATGATTTCAAAAGATTGTTATTTCTGCTTGTTTATGAGGAGGTTTTTTTCCTGAATAGATACACACTGGGCTGTGCCACTTTGAAAAAGCAACTGAAGCACTTGAGCCAGAAGTAAAATGTATGTTTCTGTAGTGTTCTTGCTAGATATGCAGCACTTCATACAGTTTCTTCCATTTCCAAAGCACATAGAAGTGTCAAGAGCTCCTCTCAGCAAACCTGTGAGGTGGGTTAAATGAGTGTTGTCCTCTTTATACAGTCATAGAGAGACTAACCACCCATGACGTTAGTGCTGAAGGAAGGATTAGGTCTTGGAGGGTGATGCTTCTAGCTGTGTGAGAAGTCTCCTAAAACATACTTTGTTAATGTGTGAAGCATTGCAAGTCCAAACACAGCAGGTGAATGCAGTAACCAGATATACTTTACTTTAATTTATCAGCACAATGGTGGTTATTAAAATTCATGTTCAACTGAGATCATTGGTTAGGACACCAGGGCATAATCTTACTACTACTTTGAAAGATGTAGGAGGATTTAAATTCAAACTGGAGAGAAGCAAAAATAACAAGTGCTCAAAGTATACTGTAAAATCCTGACTGTGTACTTCTCTTTAGAGGCAAGATTTTAGTCTGTCCTAGTTCTTATTTTATTTTCAAATTCCAAGGCTGGACTACCAACCATAGGTGTGAAGGTTTGTTATTCAGCCGTAACACATTTTTTCCCTCCAACGAGTTGTATTTTTTGGTGTTATGAGAACCAAACTGTATGCAGTTTGTACAAATGAAATATTGTGTTGACTCAAGAACAAATGAGAGTAAGCTCACCTTCAACAGAGCCATTCTGGAAATGAGAAAGCTTTTTCCAGCCTTCCAGGAGGAGTGGTAGGGGCACACATCTGATTTGGAGGGGACGTACTGTGAGTTAAGGAGGGGATTGTGAAGTAGTTTCTGGGAGTAAGAAAGATCTCTGGACTTGGTGTTTGCGGATGTCCTGTCTGGTGCTGTTGCTTAGATGTGATTTTTATTTCTAAGCATCTCCTTTTTTGGGGGGAGGGGGAACACTTGAATCTACTTAAATGTGGGAGTATCTTTGAACTACAAATAAATGTCATGCCAGGCAGTGTTTTGGGGTTTGTTGCGTACTTTTTCCTAGCTGTAAGTTATGCTATATATGTTTTGTGCTTCTAGAGCAATTGGATGTCTTGCCTTTTCTTCAACCCAATAAAGCATGAAAACAGTAAATGGGGGGGAGATTATATTTGTCTGTCGATTTGAGGCATAATTTATGGCTGTGTGCGAGTATAATTTCCTGTTATCTTGGTATTAAGGCTGTACCTCTTCAGGAATTTTCTGTAATTTCTTCGTGTTGTCCAGTGTCTGGTCTGACCATGTTGAGGATGGTGACTGTGAAAACACTCATAGCTTGACTGCTGCTGTTTTGACACCATTTGCTTTTTATGTAGTGTCAAAAGCATTAATGACCATTAGTCTTTGTTATTGCACCCACCACGGAGGCTGTGCTTATCCAAGTGCATTTTTGTGGAAATTAAAAAAAAAAACATATATATGTACTGAACTGAAATGTAAAATGGTGGAAGACAAAAATGGTGACTGTATTAAAAAAGTATTCTTAAAGCAGCTGATATCAGAGCAGTAAACAAGAACTAATCTGGGGACTAAACCTTCATATGTGGCTTAAAAAAATCTGCATTGTTTAAAATGCTCCAGAATTTAGCCTTAGGTTAGCTAGGTCCCAGTGTAAAAGGAGGTCTCTCTTTATGTCTATTCTCTCCTAGCCCCGAATACACATGCCAAAAGATGGATTCCAACTTATATCTTCTGGATACCAAGCATGGCTAAAGCAGGTTGGACTGTATTATTGTTATTCATCTCATGTGAGGGACCGTGTTGGACACCTGTGCTTGTCTCATTAGTGAAGTACATAAATGAGGGTGTAATGAAGTTATAGTGCCATGTTAGCTGATACCCCTCATAGCCATCACTGTTTTGTGTTTATGCATGCTGTGTTTGTATAACATTTTCTCACCAGTCTGATGAATGTGCACTTCCTGTAAATAAAAGTTCAAAATGCAGTCACCTGGAAGCGAAGAGGGTCAGCGTCTGAAAACAAATCTACAACAACAGCTTGAATTACAGAATTAAAATGGACCCTCAAACACAAAGCTGCATGGTGGTGGTGCTGGTAATAATGGGGAGGCCACTGGGTTAAAACTCAAGAGAATTGCATCTAGCATCTAATTCAGATCTGCCTGGGTGAATCAAGTATGGACACTTACTCACATCACATAACAATTGTGCAGTTTGACACAGTCTGACACTGTGGGGAGTCCCCACTCGGAAGTGGCCTAGTGCTATATTACTCTGGCTATTATTAAAGGCCAGGCTTTAGATGTCTCAGCAGTCTGCCTCTAGCAATTGCTGTCAGCTTTTCACTTTCATGAGTGAAAAATCCCCCTTCAGAAAAAATAGCTTAATTTACAAAGGGCCTGTACAGATCTCTTCTCTGATGAACATACATATATGATGAATCCTGTGTCCTTGAGAATACATGGCTTAAAGTTGCTGTTTTTGTAGAAAGCCAGAATGTGTTGTTATGGCAACAAAAACTGGAAATATGAAAACAGCACAGATAAGCTGCATCCTGTTGTCATGGCAACTGCAGTTGTGAAATGACAAAACATGGTGGTGAAGGGATCTTCAAGGTGGTACCGTGAGCCCAACAGAAACAAAGAGTCAAGTCGCTTGAGCAGAGTGTGGGAATGAAAAGCTGCAGCAGCAAATCCCCTTAAAATATGAGAGCTTCATTGAAGGTGCTAACAGGACGGTTTTGATTGTCTCCAGTTTTGTGTCAGTATCTTACAAGCAGTAAGTAACTTGCTTGTGCAAGTTGCTTACTGCTGTCAACTTATATTGACTTCTGTGAAACTGAGCAGAGCTTGAACACCTATTAGAAGATGGGCATCGAGTCTAATACTATATTTGCAAACCATTTCTTCGAATGAATGATGTGCTGCAAAGGTGAAGCGTGCTTTGGAGCTTCTTTCCGAGAGACCATTTCTCTCTCTTTCCTCAAGTCCACACTAGTGAAGGTCAGTTGGGACACTGAAGCTTATGTTGTCTTGATTTAAACTTTGCTGAGCCAGAGGCAAGGTGTCTCAGAGGAATCTCAACTCTGCAATTATTGTCTCACAGAGCTCAAGTTTGTTGACCTATGGGGCATGGCATCAGTTTCTGTTTCTTACGTGGGTTGGGAGAACAACAGGAAGAGGATTGTGTGGCTGTTCTGCTTTCCTTTTACTTCTGAGGCAAACAGACCAGCCTTATATTACCAGTGCTGTGATGCAGGTGGGATATATGCTTTTTGGACTCTGAAAAATACCAAGGGGGTAAAAAACCTAAAATGCACAGTAAAATTTCCAAGGAGGCTTTACACTAGGCAACCTCAAATAATAGAACTTGCACTTTTAAAAAAAAGATATTTTGTGTAAGCATGCTTTCCTTTTGATTTTTAGTTTATTGATATTGGTTCTAATGTCTATCTCAATCTTCTTACTCCTTGACCCAAGGAAAAGTTATGAACCTGTGCTTGTCATCAGCAGATACTGTCGTGGAAATAGCTTTGCTATTCCAATTTTGTGCTGTGATTTCACCACAGGAAGTGTAAGGGTAAGGTAGTTGATACAAAGGCTGGGAAGAGCTTTCATGAGAAGCAGAGAGGTTAATTTTTTTTGAGGTGAGATTGATTTGGTATAGGATATCTAGCAAAGGTACTACCTGTAGGATTCCTTAAAACTATGTATTGAAAAGAAAGCCACTTTTGATGTATGTAAAGCACAGTCTACATATTCGTCCAGATGGAATGGGGGCTGTGCATCAGGTTTATTCTCCTGCTGTCTGTATTTTTAACAGGATCCTAACTTAATGGGTTTTTTTCCTCAGCATGGCTCAGTATTGATCTGCTGCCAGACTTATACAGAATGTGAGAAGTATCCCAGTAACACATTGTATTAATGTGGACTAAAAGCAGTTTATATTACAGATGAGGTGGAGGAAGATGGAGTTCTGCAAGACTGGACACATACTATAAATATCCATAAAACTGACAATTTTATCTAAAACCAGTGCTGGCTGGATTTGCGTATTTTCAGCCTACTTAAACTGGAGATAATAGTTGAACACTACCTGAGCATGGGTTGCCCACACTGATGCCATTACCCTCTGCCCTTTAATGGCAGGTTTTGTATTTAATGTTGCTGTGCTGCAATGGAGGGCTGTGTTGTGTTCTCACGTGGGCTAGAGGAAATGCAATACCAATGGCCAGAAATACCTGTTGCTTTAAGACTGGCATTTGAAGTTGCCTGCACTGTTCTCTTTACTCTAGCTGTTTCCTGTTTATCTTCTACAAAAAGGCAAGCACCTGCAGTTGGTTTATTCAGCCTTGATCTTAATTTAACCTTTTGAGTTGCTTGCAGTCTGTAACATCCCGTCACCTAGATGTTGGCCCTTTGGAGACAAGCCACAATTGACTTCTGAAGGGAGAAAGGGAGGGAATGTTTGTGTATAAATACAGTCAATAGACATGACATTCTAATTCCTGTATTATATGGACACTTTCTATAATTTAAGACAAACTATGAAATTGGGCAAGTTAAGCTAATTAACTGAAACACTTACAAAACATTATTTTTATTACGTAAGTGGGGAAGTAAAAGTATCATTTTAGGTGCCTTCTGAAACATGGTAATTCAGAGGTAAAGCTAATCCCTCCCTTTTTCATAGCATTGTGAGCAAGTATGCATCACATAGGATATGTAATGTAATGCACTCATCTGAGCCTTTCTGCCTCCCACTGTCTTTTTGTAGTAGAATTTTTAAAGCCAAGTTATAAACCTGTAAATGTGTTTTATGCTGGAAATTCTTGGTGATACCTTAACTAGATTGGTACCAGCAAAGGCCAGTATAATCAAAACAAGGCACTTCAGATATTAATGGTCTGCACTTCAGTCAAGTCAGCTGGAAAAGAGAGTGTAAAAACCAGGACTGTGGTGAAAACAGGATTCTTCTGCTAGAATTGCACTTTCCTGAGAGAAAAATGCAATGATTCTGGAAATATTTTGTTTTTTTAATTTTGTCATTTAGCATCTTTTCCTTAACTTCTAAAACATCTATTTTCAGTGGATCCATATGCTTTTTAAAATTCAGATACTAACTCCTTGGGTGGAAAGTCGAAATAAGATTTCTTTCTGCAATTCATTTATTAATACTTGGCACTCATATAGTACTTTATGTCCTCAAAGTGCTATGCAGACATATCAGTTATCCTTGAAACACTGTTGTGTGGTAGGTGCATAACAATAACTCTGAGAGATTTTATGGAATTAAATAAAGCAAGAGATGAGGGAAAAATCTAATGAAACTTCCGTTTCATCTCTCCACCAGTGTAGGTTTTTTCTCTGCGGTTTGTGTCATGAAAATAGAAGTTCTAGAAATGTTCCAAGATGAAGAGTTTTCAACACATTCCTTAGGATGCTGTGTTACTCTGCCCAAACTCATGTAGAATGCCTATGTCAAAGAATTATATAATAAGATTTTAAACTGTTTGGAATTGATCAGGCTTTAGACACAGAATTATTGAATCATTAAGTTTGGAAGATACTTCTAAGATCATCGGACATAATGGAGCTTAGTAGCAGCTATGTTTTCTTGCTTACCAAAGAGCCAAGTGCACTTGGTCTTGTAAGATCTCCATTTTAAGCCTTCACATAGTTTCGTGCTTTTGACCTTGGTGAGCTTGCTTTTAGTAAGTTTGTGTAGGGCTTGTTTTTAGCACTGCCGTCTTTGGTGTTGTTTAAAGAAGCACACACAAGTCTCTGCAAGTTTTACTCCTTAAGGAAGGGTACGGCACGTGAATCTTAAAGCTCTGCAGCTGCACTGGTTTAGATTTATCAGCTTCATGCATTAAAGAGTTATAATTATGAAAACATTAGTATTGTCTAGTTCAGACGTGATCCATACAAGCACTTGGCAAGTGAGGATCTTGTACACCTTATAGATGGAAGTTGGCCCCTTGCTGGGGCATGTGATTTCTGTTGATTTGGAATCACAGAGGTTGAACTCCAGTAACCACTCTTTGGGGAAAACATTTCTTCACAAACATTTACCTAAAAGCTGTGATTTGATCCTCCCAGATCCCACTCAGGTAAGTTATTACTTGGATAATCTGAATATGTAAATCCTTTTCTATGTGTCTTATCTTTGATATTTAAAAGTAGTTAGTGAACTGGAATATCTTGTAAAAAGTTACTGTTAGCTAGGGAGTTACCAGAAGATTAGAGAAGAGTTTGCATAATACGTATGTTAAGGAAAATTTACTGAGCAATTACACGCAAAGTGGGAGGCTGAAGGAAAAGGAACCCTTTACAGCAGTTGGAGCTCTGTGTGCACAGCAAAGCTGGCAGAATGTAGTAACACCCTGAGGGCGAAGGGGAAAACTGCTGCACTGAAGTCAGTGATCTGTACCACGGTAAGAAGTCCAGTATTACCTATGTTTGGAATCTAGGAAGAGTGTTATAATTGAATCCTAGTAGCGTGTTTCAGCCTCTGATTTGTGAGACCTAACTGGTTGGAAGTCAGACCCTGGTCGTCCCAGAAACATATGCTCAGCTTTCCCAAAGTGAAATGTTGGTTTGCTTGATTTGCAGTTGAAAAATGGTCCAAGGGTCTTTAATGAGATAACTCAGCTTTTGTTATGGTGAAACAGGAGCACAAACCACTTTGAATCATCCCCACACATGCTTGTGAAAATGTGACCAAGGTGTCTTAACATAATAGAAGGTGAGGAATTGTGCAAAGCACTGGTTGTGACACCAACTGCATCTGGCCCTTCACAATTCTGGTGCAATATATGCAGCTAGAAGAGCTGACAGTTGGTGGGCTAGTTGAGCTCTGCGAGATCCTTCTCATGGTCACACTCCAAAGATTACTACAGTTGCCTCTTTATTTTTATGAATTAATTTTCTTACTGTGGAAAGACTTTCAAGAAAAATTGCCAGTGATGAAGTCAGAATTATCTGGTTGTAAGTGTGGAAAACTGGTCTGAGGTGCAAGGAGGTGTAAATTTTAACTGTATGGCTTTGACTATTGTTTTTTTGTCTTAATTAAGACTTACAGCTTTTAATGTTTTTCTTATTTTCAAATGAAAACTGGCAAAAAACTTTCTCCAAAAGTTATAAAAGTATTAATTTGCTCTGAGACGTGCTAGTCTCTTTGGTAAGTTCATAATTGGGTAGAATTTTTTTTAAAATGCATATTCTTGTCTCTCAGGTATATAACTACTTCATAACTGGTAAATCTGTATTCATATGTTAGGGTTTTTAAAGGCATATTATTTACACAATTCACTTGAATGGCTCCTTTGAAAGCTGTGTGGCTCTCTCATGTAATTATGTATTTAGTATGCCTTGTATCCATTGTTGGGATAGGGGGAAAAGAAAAAAAAAACAAGCCCCACAAAATCTACTAAAATAAATAATAAAAGAATATTCTTATTCAATTTTGGCGGCTTTTTTAGAAGTTTTATTGTATGCTGTTTTTTCAGATAAAAAGAGCTACCAAAGCTAAAACATGAAACATGTATGGCAGGTTTTTTAATTGTGAAAGTATACAAGATGCACTGGGAGTTGGTTTTTTTTAGTACTTATATATATTTAATCAGAAAACATCTCTAAGAACAGTAGAGGGAAAAATAAGAGATACCTTTTCATTTTTATGTGTATGTGAGAGGTTAAAAGAATGAAAAGTGGACCAGAGAAAGGATCCAAAATCACTTTTTAGCCAGAAGTAAATTTCTGGAATTGTTATTAAGTTTCGTGAGACCAACATTTGTAATTTAAATAGCAGCTGCCTTGTCTGATATGTTTCATGCAATGTGTTGCATTCTGTGGTGACAGGAATAGTGCAGACTGGACACAATGTGAAAATGATGTATGTTATATTTTTGGCATTGGCTTAGTTAAGTATGTGACCAAAAAAAGTATAAGAGGAACTGAGATGGAAAGGTATTGAGGTTTGTTCTCCCATTTTTTGTAGTTTACGATAAAAATAATTCTGAATATTAGGAATCCCAGTAAGATCTGAGCATGTGTTTGATAAAGGATTAAAATTCCTAAGGCACATTTTCTGAGAATTAGATTTTATAGAGCATGCAGGAAACAGTAGTGTGAAAGAGACTTTCAGGGAGAATTGTTCTTGCCAGCCATCCCATATTTGCTTTCTGAAGTGATTAAAAAAAGAGGTGGGGAAAGATCTGTCTCCTCATATCAAGCTCACGTCTGGTTTATATACTTTTAATACCCTTCAGAGCATCCCTTATGTTTTATCTGCTCCAGTTTGGGTGGTAGAATTTCTAGGACCTCTTTTCCCCTCTTGTCTTGGTTTTTGTAATAGTTAGAAATTGTTACTGGTTTATGTTTAGAGTTCACCTGCATAAGGCACTGGATGCTGTACTAGAAGGGAAATAATTCTGAACTAGGGAAGGACTGAAATAGATGTGGTTATCATCTGAAATTAATCTTACGTACAGTAGACCAAATACCAGCCCTTGGGGGAAAAATTTGGTTTCCTCTTTGGCTTTGTTACTAACGTGTGAAGATGTACAAAAATAGATTAGGCTGCCTGTAAATCAAAGGTGTTTTAAATGCACAGGTTATCATAAAGTTCAGTACAGGGTTCATGCGGGGCTGGTAGGTAATACCTCACTATGTTAAAATATGCCACAATTAAAGACAGTCATTCTATACTACTGTCTAATTAATTTCTCTGAAATGATTACAAAGAAAATATCCTTCAGCTATTGTTTGATTTTCTTTTGGTCATTCTTGTTTTACAGGGAGCTCAGTATAGTCAGTTTATGCTTTCATACCTGTGCACTATAGTTGTGAACTGTAGTAGTCCAAGAACTTTTTTTCCCCATGTAGAGCCACTTAGTTTTACAGGACAAGGTGATATATTTCTGACCTGTAACACAATTTACTAAAACTGTGTTAGTTACCCCTAGTATATTGTATTTGCTGAAGGTCTAGAAGAGAACAAATTTGATAAGAAAAACCCAGTCTGAAATGGTAATGTATAATCTTGTAATGCAATAGCAAATAAAGTAAATAACCAATTTTTAGCGCTGGTAAAAATTTAGCCATTGACTGTGTATTGAAATTTGTCTTTAGGACATCAGATAATTGGAAGAGAGGGTAGACTATTAGAGGCAGAACATCTAATGTAGTCAAAAAATGTTCTTGCAATATAGTTACAAGAATAATTGAATAGGTTAAAATACATTTTCCCTTCAGCTCATAGTTACTGTCCACTCAGCTCAGGCAGTGGCTGGGAATGCTGCTAGCCTATTAATTCAAAATAAGGCAAACCCATTTTAATCACCAGTGGAGCAGCTGGAACTAGCCTTTGTCAGAAGGAGGATGCTGGTCTTCTTTGAAACTGTAGTCCCTGTATTTATTTAGTGGAAAAATACATTTCAGAGTTCAGGGAGTGGGATTTTAAAATCAATTGGAAAGAGAAGTTGGGTTTTTCATCAAATAATTCCCTATTTTATGCCACTCAATGTGTATTAAAGATGCTTAGCTTTTCTAAATAAAAAGCTTTGCATCTCTGGGTCTGAAAGTTGTGCAGACATCTGAAGTATTAATGCAACTGGGAGTTAGGAAAGTAAAGAGATTGCTGCATCCTGGCCCAGTACTTAGCAAGCAGTACCAGCATTCCCATTTGGCTCTAGTCCAAGCACTGTGCCTCTGTATCTTTGTTTTGATGAATCGATTTAGATTGACTTGAGTTCAGGAGAGGATTTTGTCAGTCAGCTTTCAAGTCATGAACATTGAGGCCAGTCCCTTGTTTGTGGAGCTGACAGTACAAAAGTGAGTGTTTGACATGTGGCTTGCTCAGTGCGTGGGGATAGAGGCTGTTGAGATTTTTCAGAGATCAGGCTCTAAATGAAGTTGTTCTGTTGGGTCACTCATCTGATTTACACACAAGCTGTTTCTATTGAAGCACCTGGGGCCTTTTGTTCAGGCTTGTGAATAAGCCTCTTTCAGTCACCAACAGTAATTTAGCGTCTCTGCTTCCTTCAATAGGTAAAAGGCAAGTACAGGAATGACATTTCCTTCCACACTGTGCAACTTCACGCTTATATTTTTAAGATAGGTAACAGAACTGTATCAGTAATGTAGATTTTGTTATATACTGAAACAGATTCAGAAATCATCTAAGGTGTTGGTAATTTTTTACTTCGTACTTCCTAATTCTGGAACAATACTAAGTGGCAGGAGTGCATGGGTGAGGAATGATACCCTCTGTTGGACAGAGAGCTCTCCAGAATAGCCCTTCAATGTTTCCCTTTGTTACTGTGGCAATTTTAGAAGACATTTCATTGCCTTTTAAGTTCTCTGTCACAGTACAGTGCCCTACATGCAGATTGTAATGACTCTGACTTGAGCCTTAATCTCACGTAAACTTTGAGTTTGCCTTTCCACTGACAGAGTGCTCCTCATTTTTCATGCCTCTGTACCTTTCCATGCTTCAGTCAATACAAATATTTAAAGTAACTTCTTTTTTTTCATTGTCAGTCAGTTTTAATGGCAGTCAGTTCTTTGAGTTCATTACCACAGCATGAAACCTTGAGCCAGCCCAAAGGATGGGAAAGCTTGAGAATATGGAATAAATGATAGCTGCAAGTCTTGGATAACTCTGTATGAAAAAAATAAAATCATCCCGTATTTATTTTGTATTATGTTATGAATCCTGGGATGGATAATGGTAGGCAGCTGATGCTTACCTAGTGAATTTGCTCTGCATCATCAGAGGCACCATGTAGTGAATCTCCTTTGTTACTGTGACGCTCTTGGAGAATAATAAACAACTTTGATTTAAGTAAATTAAACTGGTGAAATGCTTAACCATGGATGTCCATTTCATATACGAATATTTTTTTTTAAAAAGTGATTGTCGCAACAGCTTTCAGTAGCTGTAGTGCTACATACTACATTGCAAACAAAAGATTGCTGGCGTTCGGAAGTTTTTTTGTGTGTGGGAGTGTTTGGGAGGTTAGAATGGTGGACAAGGAAGTATGGCTCACTTTTGTAGTTTGTTACAATATTATGGCTGTAATTTTTTTGGCTTCAGGAGGGGCATTACATACAAATTAATGTAATATTGTAATACTATGAAGTACTCAAATTCTTGAGTTTCAATATCTTTGTAAAGTGAAGAGTTGTTTGTTTGGTTGGGTTTTTTTAATGAAAATGCGGTGAGGAATTTATTTTAAGATATCATAAACTTCTGTTGAGAACATTTCTATAGGTTATATTCCCCAGCAGTCTTTTACTACTATTTCTGGACCAGCAGTGTAAATTGCAACAAAGTACAGCAAAGAATGTGGTGACAGACAGGGTTAATCTCTGTGTCTGTCTGCACAGGACCAGATTATGGATGTTGGTGATCACCTTTCTGCTCATTCAAAGATGGGTTATGTTGCTCTTACATACTCATTTAGTGCAAGATTGTGCAAGGTTTTCTAGCCTTCTCAAGAGCAGGAAGAAACGGTGGCTCAGAAGGCAGCTGTCATTTCATACCCATTCCAGCTGCCCTTTCCACTCAAATTTCCTCCCATCCCCTCCCCCTCTATTTAAAAAAAAAGTGGGGGCAGGATTGCAAAAAAGAAGAGTATGAGGGTTTAAAATATCTAGCAGCTAATCTATCATATCCCTCAGTTTTCATGGCTATCTGCCAATTTAAAATACACTTGTTTTTTCCTGCCTTGCCAGTAATTAGACAAATACAGTAGTGCTTATGGCATCAAAAACTCTTGTGTGTGGTAAAAGCAATTGCTATCATAATGCATCCCTAAATTTAATAGTAGTGGTGTAAAATGAATAAGCAGCTCTCTATTTCAAGGGGTAATGGCTTTAACTATCAAAATGGCTAGTATTTTCCTTGATTGGCTGCTTTGGCTCCTTTTTTGTATTTCTGTTTGTAGTAGCTGAATCAACTTATTATACCAATTGTATTTTATTCAACAAACGACAAGCAGAAACACAGAACTCCTATAAAGTGTCACCAACTTCCTATTCACCTTGGATCACAGGTTTTTCCTTTTGTCCCTTTTACAGACAAAACAGAAACCTTTCCCTGGAAGTATTACACTTGAAGTTGTCATTAACTTTTCTGCTTTCCTTGCAAAATTGCTTGCCTTGTGTTCTGCCTGGAGCGTTTCTGTGGATGGAGAAGAGGTCTGATTAATCGGAAAGAAACTTACTGTTACTGGGAAAACTCAACACACTGGTGTAGAAAATTGATCAAAAATTTACCTTCTTGATCCATAGTGCCTTTTTCTTGCTACTATGACATCTGTAAAGCTTCTCTCAAGGAAAAGATGCTTCAGCAGTTAGTGCTCTCCTAAAGAGGTCTCAGTTTTTAAGGCCAGGTGCAGTTGTGTTGATGCCATTTGGCTAAGCCTTAAAAGTTCCTGTAATCTGTGCCATCCTGTCTCATACAGTCCCATCTCATAGTTGTCCTTTCTCTGCAGTGCTCTATGCCCAGATCTCTGTGGCTGGGCTGCTCCAGCCTGGCGGACAGCATGCCCTCGCTGCGATGCCTGTATAACCCAGGGACTGGCGCACTCCCAGCTTTCCAGGTACTTTCTGTCTCTCCCCACTCCTTTTCTCTCCATCCGTGTGCGTGTGCATCTCCTTCTTTACTTGCCTGCTTGACCTCTGTTTATTCTGGTTCATACTCTATGCCTTTCCTGTGTCATTCTGATTTCTGGTATTTTAACCCATCTTGTGTAGATTCAGGGCAGTTGGGGCATTTCCATTTACATTCATGTAATTATTTTATCTAAATTGGCTTGATACCATCATCTTTTTCATTGGCTTTAAATTGTGTCAAAAAGATACCACTTAATTATATCTGGCAAACAGTATCTATCACACAGTCTCCAGTCTGGCTATTTGTCCAGTGATTCCCCTCCTATGTAAATTTTTTGTGTGCCACTTAAAGGACTGAGAGGGTGAGTTCATTGCCATGATGATAATTGATGCCAGCAATTCTTTATTTCAGCATTGTTAGCAGGAGTCTGGACATTTTGACTCCAGAAAATTATTGTCCATGTAAGCTCTCAGTCAAAAGGCAAATAAAGGAAACCTATTTTTTTTTCTTTAGTCTCTGAATTTGTTAGAATCGGGCTTTTCTCTGTCATGAGTCAGCTTTCTGCCAAACAAGTTTGTTCAGACCCTTTTGGTGACCACTGAATCTTAAAAAATGCAGGCATTCTCCTGTGCGTAGAGAGCTAGAAAGGTGTTGAGTGCGCACTGAGAAACCTAGACAAGGCTCTCAAGATGATTGCAAGCATTTTTGATGATGGGGACATCACAGCAGAGACTGGGCACCAGAGATGTTATGTTCACGTTGGATACTCTGAGGTACTTTATGAACTCAGTAACTGAGGGACTTTAGGAGTATTTCTGTAGAGAGCATGTTTATTTGTAGCATGAACATTTGCTTCAAGGTTTATGCTGCTGGTTTATGCTACTGCTGGCTTAACCTGTGGCAGAGTTTTATTTACCAGCATCTTACAAAATGAGATAAAAAGAATAGCCCGGAAGCTTTCTGAAATTTTTACTTGTTTTGGGGTAAGTTCAGTATGTGCCTCTAAAGGAAAGCATGCAAAGATTATTTTAAATTTTATTTCTTGCTCCCAGAGCTAGGATAGTGCTGTGGAAATAATCCTCTTACTCCCAGAGGAGGCTTAAGTGTCTTGCATCATTTTGCTGCAACTCTTTTTGCTGACACAGCAGTAGCACTGATGGACTCTGGAAGGTGTCCTGCCAGGCCTCCTTTGCTGAACCAAGCTTTTAGCAGAGCTTTCCATGGGGGAGGGGGAAAGATGACTTTCTATTAGTCTGAGAAGGCTCTAGAGACAACAGGCAGAGTTTAGACTCCTAATGCTGATTTGCATAATTTGACTAAATCGGATGGGCCTAATTTTTGGGCTTTTAGCTGTTGAATAAATCTCAGATCTCTTTAAGCTTAGCAGTATATGGAAAGTAATTTGTAAACTCAAATTGAGACTTCTTCCTTTCTACTTGAATTATTTTCGATTACTTAAAATAGGCATATATTACAAAGGGGGAAGAGAAATTAATTTATTTTAGCTTAAGATGTCCTTGCTAATGATAGGTACGAACAATAACTTTACTGCTAATACAGTGCATCGCTATTTGGGGTCAAATGAATCAGCTGCACAACCATTCATTGTGTTGGGATACTGGTAGGACTGACATTTGCATTTCTGCAGATTTGGAGAGACATTTCTATGTGTATTTAGCGACTGTGGGAATTGGGGAAATATGTCCTACTTGCCACCTGAAATGGTGGACTGGTACTCTTCACTGAACTCTGACTGCTGTGTTGAGGAACACATTTACTGCCAGTTGAGAGAGAAACCACATTGCCAGCAACAGCTTCTGCAGCACTGAGTCATCCACATTTCAGTCCATTTTTTTCAATGGGCTCTGATTGATCCTCATTAGCTTGCATGGTTTGAAGAAAACTCCCCTCTGAGGCATGGCTTCTGCATTTTCCAGTGCAGAAGGGAGTGGTTTGGAGCCTGCTTGAAGCAATGATGTTGCAGTATTTCATCATTCTTTAATGCTTTTTTTGGTACCAAATTTTCAGGAAAGCATTAAAGACTTTCTTGTAGCCCAGCAAATTTTCTCTTATTAAGTTACTTTCTTTTTTCTGTAGCAAGCTGGAAGTAACTGGAGAAGCATACCAATGTTCTTTGCTTGTGGCAAAAGAGAAGATGCCATCTGGAAGGCTACTTAGTCACTGCTGAATTTGTCTAGTTATTTACATGCCTGCCTTCAGATGCTCAGACAGAAATGTGGAAAGATGCTCTTTTTGAATAGCTCAGTTAAAGTCTTGCTGACTCCTCATGGGAAGCATTGGCAGGTAGTCGATTTAGAGATGATTCTGTTAATATGTCAGGTAACTTAGTTTTTCTTCTTTGTGTTTTTATTATTGGAGACACTTAGGTGAAAACAGGATCTTCTGGTTCCTCAGCCCTGCTTTTAGGCAATCATGCTGCAGTGGGAAAGGCTTTAAGGCTAAACCCATGAATAGGGGAATGAGGAACTAGAAACAGTTCTTTTTTACATCTTTTATCTCAAAGGGTGTTGCAACTGATAGTCTGCTGTGTAACTGAATTTCATAGCAATCATGGTGGAAGATGGCAGCAAATTGGAACATGAACTCCTATAAGGCACTGTGGGAAGGGGTCAAAGAGGATATTTTAACAAGAGAAAAAGGCCAGCCACTCAATTTTCAGTGTCTTGGATGCCAGATTTTGCTGTACTGTTATTCTGTAAAGCAACTGAAAATTAGGTTGCATGTAGAGTCTCTTAATAATAAAAAATAAATTATGTAGAATATACTCTTTTTCCATAGAAATTTGTGCTTTGGAAGTTCCAGATGTGCCAACAGGTGTCTGTTTTCATGACATTTTCCATGTGAAGATGATTACTTTCCCTTTTAAAAGGTATTTCCATGCATGCTCACAGGGCTCTGTTTATGTTGCTTCTCATAGTTGCAGCTCTTTGAAATTATAATTTACAATTACACCCATCAAGTATGCCAAGGAAATTATTGTATTAATCCTTCCAGGTTTGCAGAAGACCAAAGTATTTCCTTGAATTTATTTCTGTAGGCTGTTGTGTAAATGAGGAGGCTTGAAGGGGAATTCAGAAGTCTTGCCAAAGACTTTATGTATCGTGGTAATCACAGAGAGCAGTCCACCTCTTCCTTTTTACCCAATTCACAGCCAACAGGAATACCAGCTCTTGTTTAGATTGTAAACTTCTTGGGACAAGAGTTGTGCTTTTACTACCTTTATCTGGAGCCTAGACACAAGTGGAGAGAAGAGAGTTGTCTTGTTAGCTTTATTTTGCTGAAGCTGAAACTTGGGTTCTGTAACAGGCTCTAGTAATGAGAGGAGGATTAACATTTGTGGTGGAGGCAGCAGCATCTTGTTGAATACAGAAGTGTCTCTCTAGAATGTCAGAAATTCACATTTTGTTTTACCTGAAGATCTTGGCCATAAGGAACTACACATCAGGGTTTGTCAGGTGAAGGGGACTAGCTTCTGCTTGGTTTTGCAGAAGTGTGTGTGTGTGTGTGACTTCCTTGGTCTGGGCTAAAAGCTCTGTCCTGGGGAGAAAGGCATGGGTGTACTGCGCTAGGCAAATTGGAGCAAATGGGAGTGCACTTGAGGCTGTGCAGTGTGGATGTGACCTCTCTGGACTGAGATTACTTTTGAAGAAAGATGAAAATGCAAAAGATGTCAAAGGTATGCAATGATGGAAGTCTGTCCTCCCTGTGAGACAGAGATGAACTTATTTTTAAAATTACTTTTACATTATTTTTTCCTAATGTTTGTATTTTGGTGTTACAAAGCGGAGTATTTATTAAAGAAGCATTGTCAGTGTATTGGTAGAAACAGTTGTGTCTGCAAATTTCCTTCAGCCTGTTCATGCATTTCTGTGTTAGAAGTTGACATTTTATTGCTGGAAATACAGTGTAAATGTGAGTAGTAGTACATCATTTCTGGTTATACAGGAGGTTAGAGCTTGAGTCTTGGGGTGGGCAAACTGCATGCTCAGAAATGCGTTTGTGAGAAATACATTTGAAGGAAATTGTTTGGCTTTGGAGCCAATGTTTGCTGGTGTGCACAGTTCTGTCTCTAATTGGG
Source organism: Pachycephala philippinensis (assembly GCA_013397055.1). NCBI lineage: Eukaryota > Metazoa > Chordata > Aves > Passeriformes > Pachycephala > Pachycephala philippinensis. Next base: position 273,216 of record VWZT01004951.1, on the reverse strand, counting down.
AAAGATACGGGGTGTCCAGTCGTAGACTCCATCAGCATGGAGACGCTAAGTCTGCTTTGTATTCACCCCTCACGCTCTGCCAGTGGCTGTGTGAAACCTGCCCGGGGGCTGCTTACAGTGCACCTCTAAAGCAGAATCCTAATTTTGGTGACTAATAGCCAGAGCATGTGGCTCCAGCACCCCCCGGCTGGCAGCAGGCTCTGCCCTGGTTGTGAATGTAGTTAGGTGGCCCCCAACTGTTTACAAGACAGCAGAGGTGAGATCTTTGATTGACAAGTCAGAAATGCATTAGATCATTCCCTCTGCCAGTCTCTGGTTCATGCTGTTAAAAATGTCAGCCTCTCCAAGTTTGAATGGCAGCCCGAGGGCCTCAGAAGCTTTTTGTTTTCTGAGATGGAAACACAAATTGGATGTGTGCCTGAGCGCTTCATCCTGGGCTGTAATTTCATCTTTTAGCTAAGAACCACAAGGTACATGAGCAAAGCACCCTGTAAACAATAATACTGGGGAAAAAAATAAACAAGGTCGTGTTTCTGGTACGTTGATCCACTGGTGTCCTGACCTCTATCACGTTGAACATCTCCACTCTGATTGCTGTTCCCTTTGGCATTACAATGAGAGGAGATGGACTGACACAGGAGGCAAAGATTTAAAGTTGCAGTGCTGTTGCACATTGCTTGTATTGGCTATGAAATATTGAACTGCCACAATGTGACACCTGGTTTTTTAAGCAAAGTTTCTTGTTGGAGGTGTTCAGCCGCAGTCTCTTCTGTTTTTCCTCATTTTATCACCTGGCCGGAGCAATTATAAAGGCGTGAGAGGCGATACAAGAAGGAACAGAAATGAAGCCAAATCACATAATTTTTGTGTTTGACTCCAGCCCCTATTTGTAGCTCAGATTTTTGGGACCTTCATTGTAGGAAGACCACGATGGTTAGGCTGGCTGGAGATTCCTTTAAATAAAGTGCCCAGTGACTACAGAAGAGCTTTCTTAAACATATTTAGGATTTATCCCTCTTTAGATCTGGTGACCACCAGCCTGGCTGGTGGTGTAACCTGTGCAGAGGCTGGCTGATGCTGGGGAGCCCCACCAAACTGGAGGAGTCACCAGGGTGTGCTGCAAGATCTCAGCTCTCGGGTAATAGCAACAGCAAGAAATATTTCCCACCTTTCAGGTGGCAAAGAAATGAAGGGGACTAGAAAGAAATCTTTTCTTTGTGCATCAGTAGGGATGGGTTTGGTTGTTTTTTGGTAGCATGTCACTAATTTGTAATTACATTTAGTAATTACATTTAGTAATAGAAATTGGCATTTGTTCTGCACCCACATCGATCCTCAAAAGTTCCATGTGCTTTTATTAGCTCTTTAATCTGAGTATCAAGAAGTGTGACAGTATCTGTCACTGAGAAATACCACCCCAGTGTGTCCAGCATAATGAGTAATTTAAACTGCATCGTAGCTACAAGGCCCTCCCCTCCTTCAGCCTCGGTAGTGATGGTCAGGTTGCTACTAATGTGCTCTTCCCGCTAAGGTGAGGGCAAGGTCTCTAGCACACCAGCATCAGTTTGGCTCTTTGGTTTAAAAAATGAAACAAAACTCATCCGAGTTTTCCTTCCTCCCTCGTTAGGAGTCAGGAAGGTGTGTAAAGCCGTAGTGACAAACGGCATATGCAGCGCCGCGTTGGAGGCATACAGGTATCTTTAAAGCTAGCTCCGGTTCCTCAGGATTGCGAACATCTGGTTGGAGGTATTGCGGAGCTCCACAATGCACTAATTGAATTACTCTTTTCTGGAGTTGCAGGCTGCGCTAATTGAATTAGAAGGGGGCTGTGCGTGTGCGCGCTGCCGCGCGGGCGCGGCGCGGGGTGGGGGCCGGGCCATGGCGCGGACTGTGCTGCGCTCCCCCGGCCGCGCCCGGAACTGCAGCCCCGGGGCTCAGCCGCGGCTGGGGGCTCTGCCACTTAAATGACATTTCGGCGGCACTCCCGCGCTGCTCCGAAGTCTCCATCTTTGTCCCTTTCTATGGGGGAAGGAGGCTCTGAGGGTATCCCCGCTGCAGCCCCCTCGCACCAGCCACAGATGGTCCAGTGCCTTTAGATCCAGCCTAGCCCCTGTAAATCGCTCCATTATCACTTTGGATTTGCTGGCTCCACGGACAGTGAGGGCTTCAGAGGGAGCCAGTGGCACGAGATCAAGTTGTACCTATTTGTGCACAACTGGCAAAGAGATAACACCAATAATTTTAATTTTAAAATGCAAATATAGAATTTTACCACAAATTTGGAGAAGTAATGACTTTCTTACCCAGCATCTAAATTTAAGCCAATGTTAGAATTTAATCACTCTTAGGAAATATGCAGAGGTAGTTCTGAATAATTCTGTGTATGGAGAAGAAAATGAAATATTTCTTCTTTGAAATAAGATATTTATGTGAACACAAGCAAAATTTCAGGGAACCAACCCAAACACTCTCAGTAGAAATGTGCTTGCTAAGTCTTAAAATTCATAGCTTGAAGAGATACTTTGCTACACTGTCGGGTGGGTTTCTTCTTATTTCCTCTGCTTTCTGTTGGCTATTACTTATATAGTGTGTAAAAATAGTCAGATATTCCCTTTCCTGTATTCTTTCCTCTACAGATAACCAGATGACTCACTTTTCCATAAAATCCCAAGTTATTTTCACACGGTTTTACCTGTGTTTGTTAGATCATTCTCATAAACATAAACTGTGTCGGAGACAAGATGGTATTTGTTTTGCTTTAATGGTTGTCTCATATTTCATTACATTTGAAATAAACAAAAATAATTTGTTAGAGTACTCTGCAAACTAAGTAAAATTAAACTCTCCTTGTCAAAATACTCTGAACGCATGATTCTTTCTTATGATGTTTGTATACTTGCTCTGTGTCTGGTGATGTTAAACAGGGCTTCTGATTTACCACCAAGAATTAGCAAAATTGTTGCTATACTCAGAAAATGCAGAAATTTTCAGTTACACTGAAAATTATTTAACAACTGGCTGCCCCACAAGATAAAAAGCAGATTTTTTGTTAAATATATGAAACGGGTTTTTGTTGCTTTTCGAGAAGAATTCCCAAAGAAGTTTATACTTTGGGAATTCTATTTTTCTGATTTCATTTATGTTTATAATTGTTCCTCTTTAGCATTTTGTTTATATATTTACATATATAAATATATTTGTGTGTGTGTATATATAAGTATAAAAAAAAATCAGATTGTCAGTCTACTTGGCTCCTTTTCTAAGTTGTCAGGTAGACTGCTTCTAGTAGCCGTTGCAAATGAAATAGCCAACTCATTGATCATGCCCCAATATTTATTTAGGGTTCATGTCTAGTTCTTAAATGACTGCCTATAGAATTTGGTACCATTGTGGAATTTTTTAGATTGTGTCTGTATATAGCGAGATCAGCCATGACCTTTTGCCTACCTTCTACAAAAATCCTTGTGATTTATTCTCTCAAAATACAATATATCCAGCAAACAAAGGAAGCAACTCTTTATTCAGCCAATAAAGCTGCATACGCTTCTACACTTTCAGGAATATACCTTGCTCTTCTATCACATCTTCAGAGTAATAAACTGTGCAGCAACCCTTTGATGTAGGTAATAACATTTGACCTTGCAACACAGTACATTCCCTTGTGCAAATGAAGACAAACTTAACACATTGATGTTGTGGTGGTTGTTCATTAAAAAAGCCCAAACAGACACGCACACAAAATTGTAGTGTAGGATAACACACTTATATCCAATGCCTTCTTTTGGTAGAAGTCAGAAGGGAAGATGGTCATGGTGAGATTGTCACCTTTAAAATAATGTGGGAGTGAATTTGGTGCTGCCTTAAGAGGCTGTAAATGGGAAAGAATCTATTCCATCCAGTGTATAAAGTGCTTTTAAAATCAATCTATTTCTAGAAACTAAATTGTCCTGGGACCAGCTCTTGATATAAAAATTCATAGAAACCTGTTTTTCCGAGTGTGGTAACTTCTTGCCATAGTGCTGTAGTGTTAGAATTCACATTGGCCAGGTTGTTCTGTAAATTAAACAGTGACAGCTTCCCTCGGGGGAACAGCCAATGTATTTATGATGATGTGCTGATTACACAAAATACACTGCAAGCAGAAAACAGCTGCAGAGAACAAACCTCTTAAAAGAATACAATTACAAATAGCACCCTCAGTATTTCTAGTGGTGAGAGCAAAATACAGCATGCTAATGCAGGCTTCTAGTTTGCTTCCAAAGAAGAAAAGAGATCTGCAAAGAAGAGGCTGAAGTATGGTTGGATGCACACACAATGCCAGTGTGGAGTGGCACATAATCCCCCCCTGAAGGTGAAGGGCAAGAGCACACCTCAGGCCTGCTTTTTAGCTGTCCTTGTTGCTTAAAATTCCTGTGACTGCAACTCCAGCAGCACTGGCGGGTGAGGTGTTGGGGATCTCTGGCTTGTCGTTGTTTCGACTGCTGTGGTTCGTACCCTGTGTCCTGGTTAAGAGCTGAGATGTGATTAGATAACTAATAAGTAATTTATGCTATCAGTATGACCATTACGAAACAGATTGTAGGACATGCTATAGGAAAAAAAAAAAAGGCCCTGGTTTAAAGCTGAGCTTTCTTTTACTGCTAATTATTGCTTTGAGGGAACGTGTGGAAGTAAATTCCAATTGCTGTTTGCACTAGCCTCCAGTGTTTAGTTTTTAAAAGGTTCCCGTTTTGTATGTGTAGGGCAAGGTCTGGAACAGTCCAGTTTAGGATAAGATGAAACTTGAAACAGTGTTACTAGGAGATAATGAAGGTGGGACTGTGATCATAAACTCGAGACACAGACAGACCTCTGAAGAGAAAGAGGTCTTCACCTGGAAACAAAAAATTAGAAGTAACTGGAATTGCTTTGTGTAGAGGGGCTGTATGCAGGAGAGTTGTGATAAGGACCACTGTGGTGGGATTTTCTGTGGGGGCTTGTTGAAAATGAGAAGTATGTGGCAGTGGCAGCTTCCACAGCTGCTAATATCTCACTTTGGAGAGTTGCAAAAGGAAAAAACCTCCACAACTCCAGAGCACATTCTTTTTTTTGTCTTAGATGATCTGTCACACTTAAATCGTTAAAATATAACATTCTACTTATGGCTATGCCCTGTATGTATGTGGGAGAGTGAAAATACAGAGAATGCCCTTTCCATCCACTTTTTCAGAGTCTCTGATAGATAAGTATAATGCCTTTTAAAAGTCTGGAATTGCTGGTGTTTGGTGTCTTTGTTATGTTCTGGGACCGTATCAATAAAACATATTTCAAATACTGGCAAAAAATTGCCTGTTTAAAATGAAGAAATATGATCTCTTCAACATACAGATCTGATTTTAAAGCAGATGAGGTAAAAGCATTGGCACTCTAATTTGGAAGGACTTAATTCACTTGCTTAAAAGAAGTATCAGGTTTTCCATCTATGGATTGCTGGCATGTACTAATAGACTGTTGTTCATCTGTCTGTATTTTCTTTAAATCGTTTTTGAGCCTCTGTGTGTTGTCCTCCTCTGCTGACATGTATCCCATGTGGCAAGAGGGAGTTTTGTATAATCACCCTGCTTTAATCAATAGAATAATTGATAAACCAGATAAGATTTAAACTGATTACCTCCCCGAGTAGAACTCCCTGAGGGCCTTGGACTCTCTTAATTTTGACATGTATGTTGTGTACCCCGTGGATGAAGTGCAGTTTGAATTATCTGTTTTTATTTGCTTAATGATGGGGAGGGTGTTAAAGTCAAATGTTTAATTAACCCAGCAATGGGCTGCGCTGTCACTTACACACACATCCAGCTGATTGAGATATCTCACCGAGAATACTGAATAGGAATGATAATGTGGCACTGAGACGGAAGATTGCTTTTTCAATCCATTTGCTGGGTCACTGCTTTGAATGTCTTACTGGATGAAAGGCATTCAGCCTGGAAAAAAAATTCAGCATTTAAGTACATTTTGTTTTCCTGGCCCCTTTCCACCAAGAAGTTAAATAAAACAGATGTGCTGTAGGTTTAATAAGCCATTCATGTTGTAGCAAAAAAGCTGCAACTACCGGATCTCAATAGGCGGTGGTCTAGGGCTGTATAATTTCCTATAGGAACAAAATGTTTGCCAGCCCCAAGATATCTGAAGGTGAGAACCTATGGACATCTTTATCTTTCCTTCTTTGGTTGCTTGGCTACTCATCCCATTTGATGGTGTCCAAGGCAGGTCCAACTCCTTACCCAGCACAGTGAAATTTAAAATAATATTTTGTAACTCCTTGTTCTAGTTCAAGAAAATGGCACTTCAGAGTTGGAATTGTTTTATAATAGTAGAAACTAACAGCGAGCTGTTAAATTTAAATGTTGCAGGAGGGGCTGTTGTGTTGCCACGTTTAAATTTGCTCCAGCCAAGTCGGGAGAATCCAAGGATTTGTTTCTTGAGTGGCAGCTGTTAAAAGGCAGCAGTGCTTACTAGCCAAACATTATAATGTGCAGTGCCTAATCTGTTACTTTTGATTCTTTTATTAGAAGATTATAATTTTTTTTTTTGCTTAATGTGATTGAACAATCACACCTTTTCATATCAGCAGTGAGGTTTTTCAACAGCACTGTATGGAGGTAAACGCCTTGTATTGGAAGCTAACTAAATTTGCCTCATAGTCCAGTGGTGTGATTGATGCTTCTTGTAATAAAGTAGCTTTGGAAGCTGGAAAAAGCACCGAAGCCTGACTGTACGGACTAATTACTGCTGTGAGGCACATTGGGGAGGTGGAGCTGTGTATCCGAACTGCTCCATGGTGACTGTAGGTACTTGGAACCTGTTCCAGATTGACAACCCAGTACCTGTGGCTACAGGGTCACCTGGCTCATGCTAAGACAAAGATCTGGGTGCCTTCACATTCGGTGGTGTAGACAGTATGCTGTGAATTCCCATCAGCCTGACACTGCAGTGAGATTACTGAGTAACCATTTCTTAACAAATGAGCTGCTTTGGGGGAGAAACTGCCTAAAAAGTTAACAAGTTTTATTCCCCTATGCTGTCATTTTTACTTTGGACAGACAACTTCTGCTTCATGCCTTTGTTTTGTATCTCATTTTCTCCTTTCCTGCACTAAAAAATAGGAAGGAAAAAACAACAAGAAAAGCATAAAACATTACAGCGAGATGAGGATGGTGTGGTTGATTTAGGTGTTTGGGAGTGAGAATGCCACAGGCTCTGAGGAAGGGATGTGATGACAAGTGGAGGTATTATGTCTGCTTGACAGGAAAGCTCAGAATGAGAGGTTTTGGAAAAAGAAAATTATAATAATAAGTGTAGGTGATGACCAGGCATGAGAGGGGAAGGGGTTGTATAGTCAGTCCAGTGAGATGGCATTGGTTCTTTGAGAGAAGTAGTTATAAAAAGTTAGAAAATAATGCTTGAAGAAGGACATGAAATCTACAGCAAAACTAGACACTTTTACAACCCGTTTCTAAGAGCACTTGCAGCTCCTATGCAGATGAAGCTGTAATAAATATTGTACAAAGAAAGTTAAACTGTATCTAGAGAATTTTAATAAATAAAAAGTTTTTAAAAACTCTCCCCGGATCCGTTGGCTCTTGCTAACTCCTGTTAGTACTAGAAATACGTTTTTGACATGTATTTTGAATGTTGGCTTATATTCCAAGCCTGTAAAAGCTGACTTTGCGCTTCACCCCACGCCCCCCACCTTACATGAAGGGGAGAGAAGTCAAGAAAACATCTTATTCCAGCATAGAAAATCACTGATAAAAGCCTACAATTCATGGTCATGGGAGGGAAGAATGCTGTGAACTGAGAGTAAGAGTGTATAATTTCAAGCTTTAGTACTTTTACACTCCAGGATGAGTGTTAAAAATTAATTTTTGTGGAAGGAATGTAGCAAAATAAAAGCACAAAGAAGTGAGAGCCAAGCCTGGATTGATTCAGTTCTTCTCTAAAAGGCTTCTGTTGCATGCAAAATCCTTCTTCCTGAAGTATGTGTGGCACAATTCTGTAGTCAGGCAGAGAAATTTAACCCCAGCTGAAACTGTTATAAAGGAATTTTAACATGAATTTAAAAGATTGGAGAAATTATTAATGTTGTCGTGAAGAATACAAGGAAAAGAATATTGATTTGTTCGATGTGAGGAGCAGATACACAAGGGTAAGTCACTAGGAAGAGGCAAACCAAAGCACAGAGATAATAAGATTCAGAACAAGCCCTGACACCAGTCTTACATAGGTAATCTGGTTGAATATTTGGATGTATACCTATATTATGTGTATTGTAAGGTTAATTGGATGTTTTCATCCATGCTTTTTTGGGAATGTGTGCTTTCTGTTCCTTAAAAAGATGTAGATAGCTTTGAACTACATAAAATCTTGGAGTACAAGATGTACGCTATAAAATCATGCATAGAAAATGCTAGCTATAAAAACATGTGTATACCTGTGAAGGTGCTGATCAATTTGTGCTATTTAGGAAAGGAAATTCCGAAACAGACGCGGCTGTGAGGAAATGCAAATAATAAAATTCAACTAGAGGTCCTTGAGGCTTCCTAAGCTCTAACCTTGTTATGAGGAATGGGGAAGTCGAACTGCCTAATGCAGATGTCTGTGAGTTACAAAAATAACCAGATGTCCTGATTAGCAGAAGCAAATGTTCTTCCCTTAATCCACGTGAAATTATATTCAAAGGCTCTCCGGATGTAATGTGTGTGTAAATAAGGCACCAACAAACATTGGAATAGAAAGGGCCATTGGCCAACTAGCTTGCAAGGCTTGAAAGCTTGAATATTAAAAACAAATTTGCCACTGCTGACTCTCTTAAATTCACAGAACAGAACTGTTAAGCAGGGCTGCTTCCTGGGAAACATGGAAAGCCTGTTCTCATTAGCCATATTCTCTCTCTCTCTCGCTCTCCCCCTCTTGAAAAATGTGGATGAAGTGAAGCTAGCTTTTTAAAATTCCCCTAAATGACTTGTTCCCAGCATCTGTATTTCGGGGGGGTGGGGGGGGATTCGTTCATTTTGCTACAACTAGATTTTTGCTGTTCAAAATGTATCTGTTCATCAGATCTTTGACATTTGTGCTGGTTTTTGGTAGTTTAATGTTAAACTGAATTTACCGTTCTAGTAATGCTGACTTCCCACACCATTAAATTACCCTTTATAGCCAACCAATAATTGCTAAGTTAAAGAACTTCATAAGAAGCTTTTCTTTATGTTATGAAGTTCTGTTATCAATTCTCATTGCTTTGAAAACGTATATTTTTCCAATTATTGATTTGAGTGAAAAATAAAGAAAACCATGAAGGATCCATTCTACAGATGTGAAAACCAGAATCTTGTCCTGGTTTTCAACTGCAGAAAAGGTTGTTGAAACTTTTGTTATCATCATCAGCGTTAACACTGAGGCAAACCAAATTAGGAGTTGTGTGAACATGCATGTATGTGTCTTGTTGGATGGGTAGTGTTGTACTTCCCCATTTTCTCTGCTGTCAGAGATTCAGTTTTAAGAATTTAAGTTATGCTAGGTACCTGAGCTGCTTGGGCATGAATTTCAACTTGTAAATGTTCCAGGTGGGGTTGAAGTCTCCATCACGGGGCATTTATAAAGGTATTGGAGGGAAAAAAAAGTGGCATGATTCTGGGCAGCTAACAAGGTAATAGATAGAATAAACAGAATAGACACATGCATGCCAGTCTGTAAAGCAGGCATTGAACTGGAAGGCCTTCTTAGTTTATTCCCTTTCTTTTTCCGCTGTCAGTCAGTGCAAGGCAGGCTGCAGATTCTCTGCGCTCTCCTTCCGTCATTCTAACGCTCAGCCAAAACCCCTTGCAAAAGTACCATTTAACTTTAAGCCTGTAAGAGCTGGGAAACTTGTCTGTGCCTTCATTCCAGGCTGAAGTCACCCCCTTGTGCCTACACATTGCAATTTATGGTGTTCTCTAAAAGGATCTAATCTCAGTGAATGTTCAGAGCAGCAAATGCCGAGGAGGAATGGGGTCTGATACTTATCTCTGCATTTTCATTGCTGTGGATCTCCCTGTGTGTTATAGCTGTCATTTTTGTTTTATCTACTGAAGAGCAGAGAATTGTCTTCAAACTTGCAGCTTTCATACTTGTTCTTCTCAAAGAACATTACCAATCCTAAGGACTGGTTTTATATATTGTAGTGACTAGCCAAATAAGTGTGAATTTGAATGTTTTGGGCCTCATGATAGGAGAAAAAGGAGAAGCTATCCTTACATGTTTTTAGTGTATATTAGACACTTATTTTTTTTAACAGTAATACTGCTTCAGGCTGACACTGGCTATGCCAGGATTCATCCTAGCACTGTTTGAAATGGCTGAGATATTTATAAACTGACAGACAGCATTTATAAAATGAGGATGCTGACAGTCCCTTAACGATAACAATGGGCTTGGACTCATCTATCACTTACAGAGGTTATTGGAAAGGGAACATAAGGCTTCTGTGTGCCTCTAGTCTTAGACTGGCACATATTTCCACACAGCTCTCTCTTTTCAGTCCTCTCTGGCTGACATCGGCATTAGGCAATTACAGCTAATTTCTCCATCCTTTACCTGATGATGCTTTGTCCTGTTTTCTGCAAGACAACTAACTTTGCAGCATCTTGGAGCAACACCCTCTTTCTCCCGAATTCCCCCCTCCTAAAGAAGAGGAACATCCTGACTTCTGGCAGGCTGCTGGCTTGAATTGGGAGAGAAGAACAGTGTGCCCTGACTGACAGACTTAACCCGGGGCTGAGCAGGGGTTAAACAGGCCTTCTGCTTCCTTTTCCTTTCATACAGCACCAGTCTGCAGACAGAATGCTGATGTACCTCTTTATTCAGTGGCTCCCTCTTGACTGAGAGAGTACCCTTCTGTCCTTGGTGAGGAGGACCAAGTGCAGCGCAGGGACATTTCCAGGAACATGAAAAAGGATGTCAGTTATTTTCAATTTCTGATAAAAAGCTGTGTTCATTCAATGCACTTAGGAGCTTAAGGGTCAGGTCGTATCAACAGTTTGCACTGGAAAAGGAGAAATGCACTATTTCACTGGTGTGTGCTAAAGCATCTATTTTAATGTGGCAGCAGAAATACTGAGACAGCTAGCTATGTCTGGCATCCAGTTTGCCCTTGAAACATTTACTCTACTGTAACTGTTTGCACACTGTGTTCCCACTGTATTATTTGCTTAGAGACCTAAAATACCCAAGTAGATTTCCTACATGCAGTTGGATCTGCTGATACCACTAAAAGCCCACCCTGCCCAGGCTTCTGTTCGAACTGATGTATACGCACGCAATGGCTGGAGCGAGACTTGATTGGCTTGAGGGGGTCTATTTATCAGGGAACTCGATTAAAATACAGACTGCACATGACATCAAATTTGTAATCATTTTTCCACAGCAAGCAAGCAAGCATTTTCTGTATTGGATGCAGGTGTTTAAAGCAATAGTGTGTTTTAAGGGCCAGTGCAGCACAAATTCTGGCCTTTGGGATAAAGACAAGTGTTTTGCCTGCATAAACAATATATTATTTTTTTTCCCCCTCCCCGAGGTCCACACACACCTAGTTTCCCTCAAGCTCATCATCTCTGTCAGGTTAATCAATAGGCACCGTATGGCAGAGGGTCAGTAATCAGTGTCATCGTGCCTTTAAATCGTGTTGAAAATTTGCTTAAAGCCTGGGCCAATTAACATCGAGATGATGAATGGATGGGTAGATGGGAAGAGCCTGGCGCTCAGGGGCTTTGTGAGAAGGAGATGCTCAGCTGTTGAGCAGCAGACACCAGCGAATAAAATCAGCCATTCATGTGAGCTCAGTCCACCCACTCTTAATGATAATGTCAATCTAGCAAAATATATACACATTGGAGTTGTCATGAGTTCATAAATCAAAGGAGTTTGTCAAAGGCATTCAGATTAACGAGGCAGCAGCAATAACAAGTCAAATTTGCATAGAGAATTGCCCGAATCTCAGTAAATTATGATCCTGTTTTTCATTTGATTATTTGCTAATGTCTCAAGAGGGAGAATGATTATATTAGCATGCAAAATCTACTCCAGAAGTAGAAATCCGAGGTATAGCAGACCAGCACACGATGACAATTAATCAGTTTCTGCATACTAGCATAAACGCGCAAGGCCCAGAAATGAACTCCTTTTTTATTATTATTTCTCCTTGCTACTGATCCAAATGGTTCAGCTTGACAGAGACTTTATATTGCTTTAACAGTGTTCTGAATTGTGCCTGCAGGCAAGACATAGTTATGCAGCTATAACCAACCTATCCATCTGCCAACCAGATTGGAATTCTCCTATCCAAGGCTTCCATTAACCCCCACTGACAGCTCCAAACAGGATTAAGAATTTGAAAGCATAAAAAATAGTTGTGCTCTTCACATAGACACACGCTTCTCCCCCACCTCCACACACTTGGAAAAAAGGCTGTGTCTGTACTCTTTTATAATTAGTGCAGGGCAGAACAGCATCAAAGAAAGCCTCCCCCAGTTGGCAGGGGTTTGATTTCCACCACGACGAGTGAGGCGGTACTAAAGGTAGCTCTGCCCAATTGGTAGTCCCTGGGAGTGCATTTCTCCATGTATTATATCTCATTCCCAGCAGTGTTTTGCTGGGCTGTGTACACAAAATACTGCATGTCATCTCCTGTCAAATGCTTCAGTCTGGGGATTTCGTATGCATTGTAGCATGTTGTGTTTAGTGGTGGAGGAGGCTTCATGGGGAGAGTTAAATAGTAATAATTTCGTAGTGGTCTTTAAGACAACCTGCCATGGAGTTATATTCTGTTAATTACAGGCTGAAGTTTTAAATGCAAATCAGATTTAAAAGGATCTCATTACAGGCAGTAGCCATTTTAGGAAAAATGAGCTATGGAAGGCAGAGCCCCTTTGCAGGAATCTCCTGTTAGAGAAGAATTTTCAAGGTTACAAGAACTATGAGCTTGGGTTTCCTGACTTCTCCTTACTTCCACTGTCATTGTGTGACCTTGGGAAAAAAAAAAATGACCTGTCTGTGGAAAGAGGGGGTGCTTTGGAGACTTCAGCATCTAACCTTGCCTGTATTTGTTCAAAAGAAGAGACGCTTGCATGCAAGTGCAAACACTTTCAGCCAGCCCAGCTTTAGTCTACGGAGGAAGGCTTGCCTGCGGGAAGTAAAAATTTTCCATGATGGAAGGGAGTCTGTATGGCTTTTCAGCTTTCCATATGCACTAGTTTTCCTTGCTTCTTTCCCCCTAACAAATTCCATCGTTCCCCTACTATGTATGAAGTACAGTTGCTGCAGATCTTTAATATTCCCAGTGAGTACACCCAACTTACCGTCTGGATACCAAATGCTTCTTTCCAGGTCTGTGCCCGGGACATGCATTTCAGTAACCACGAGAGGGTGCTCAGAGCGGTTCCTCCCTTTGTCTGCCTCTCCTGTGGCCGAGAGCATCGCTGGAGTCCTGCTGAGACAAACCTTACTCTGACCTCGCACATGTTTATCCCTCCTCCCACCTTGTTCAGCAAGGAGAAATATATAGATGTACCGTTTCAGTCGATTACGTTATGCTCTTCCCTTGGCCATGGCTAAGTGTTGCCCTGTCAAGTGAAATTCACTTCCATGCAGCTGCAGTTAGTCCTGAAATATGCAGGGTCCTGTACCTGCACCTGGATTGATAGGTTTCCTTTTCCTGAGAAATGAGCGGGAGTTATAAACATCTGTGCTTTTTCTTAAGTGTAATGCTTTCCAGTCATTCTGTCTTCACCAAGCGTAACTCACTTGCCGACAAAAGTGCATGAGCAGCGCTCCTCTTTAATAGTCTGCTATCGGAGCTGCTGTGTTGGTGCTGTAGAATGGTGAGACGCCAAGCTGTGAACCACCATATGCACTTGGCAGTCTTTGTCTGGTCTTTGTTCAGCCAACCTCTTAGCCTTGCCACCTATAAAGATAATGAATGCAAAATGGTCCTCTGCTTGCTCTTAAAATTAGATGCTCAGCTTAAAGAAAAAGTAGATAACTTGATGCTTTGCAGTAACTAGAAATTTCAAAATAAGGGCTGACAGTTCACCAGCAGTTCCTGCTTTTTGATGTTTGTGTGAGGGAGGATCCTTAGCGGCTTTGAAAGACAAGAAGAATGCAAGATTTCACTGTTGTAGAGAGATTATTTGAAAAAGGAAGTTGTTCTGACACTTACTGTAGGGAAGGGGGTGGGTGTTGAAAATGCATCCAGAAGCAGTAAACAACCTCTTCACCCTGTGGCCAGCAAAATGCAATTCCTGGAAATCTGCAGTAACTCACCTCAGGTTCTTATGGTTTTCACTCTTGGCCTTTTTTTTTTTTTTCCTCCCAAAGCACAAAAATTAAAATCCTAACTTGAATGAACCACTTACGAAACTAAATTTCATGAGCAGAAAAGAGAGGCTTTAATGTCTAACCTTCCTTTTTGTATATATGCGATTCTAGCTTGTGTGTTTTTATGATCTCAGTTCTTTCAAAGCAGGATTTAATGTAATAACTTGGTCCTGACTGAGACCTCAAACAAAAACTTTTAAAAGCTGACCTCTTACAGTGATTTATCAGGCCTGTTTAGGATTGATTTCTATTATAAAACCCTGGTTACAGCATCCCAAATGTCATGGTGTCTTACAAGTTCTATATCTTGTTTAAAAAAAAAAAAAAATTAAAAATCACTAGTTGGTCTGCAAGCCTTGATTTACTCCTGACCAGTTTATGACATCCCAAGTGGGGTTTTACTGTTGTGTTCCTCTCCCTCCACCCCTTATCTGCCATTTCTCAGCAAACAGCTTCTGCCCCTGCGCTGTGTCCTGGCCGTCGCTTTCCTCCCCGTTGCCCAGAGCAGCGGCCCGCGCTGCCCCACCGGTGCGGGATCCCGCAGCACTGCAGCGGGCACACGCTCTGCTCTGCTCTGCTCTGCTCCGCTCTGCTGCCGGCTGGCCCTGCGCTGCCACTGCTCGCAGGGCCCCGCTCCTCCTCTGCCAACAGATGCCACTTCTGTCTCCTGAGGTGTTGGGCTGGAAGCCGTCTCTGTGAGAAGGCAGGCAGAGCCATGCTCAGTGAAGGACAGGTTATTTGGGGGACAGGTACAGAATGCAAACTTGTGCTCTAACAGACACGGTCCAGAGCTTGTCTGCAGGTAACTGGAAAACCACCCTTTTCCTGGCAGAGCTCTCCCTAGGCAGTTTTTCTGTATCTCTTTAAAACCTGTTTAGTTGCTCACTACTGAATGTGTGGGAATGTGGCCTAAGGCTATGAATACTGTGGTGATCAAACTGATTTTAGATGTGTGTGTGGGATTCCCCCAAAGCTGGCTGTCATTTCTCCCCCAGTGCAGTAGCTGAACCCGTGCGAAGGAACGCTGTCTTCCAGAGTAGCTGACTTTGGTGGTGAGGTCAGGATTCTTCCCACTGTATCCAGCAGTTTTCAACCTAACATTTGCAAGAGACTGTTCATGTCCTGATACAACTATAGTTTGTCTTTAAACCAAGTAATATTTGGTTTTAATCATGACATTACCAGGACAAAAGTTTCCTGATTATATTTTTTACTCATGCTGGAAAAGCCCTTGTATTTCTTGTCTACTTTGTTTTGTCTTACTGATCTTTTTTTTGGAGGTGGCAGCTTATATTTTGGACCATCAATCTTTCTAGATATTGTACATGTATGTGGAGTCAGGGGGCAGGAGAGAAAAACAGCTGTATTATCATAGACTACCTACACAATATTTGGGGGTTTTTTGGGAAGGATCTCCTGACAACCTCTTTAACAAGAATTTAGCTCCATCACAATTTCTCTATGATTTTAGGCAGCCAAGCAGACTTGGCGCAATTAATAATTGTTAGGCAGATTAAAAACATAGGGCCACAGAGAACAACAGTTGCACCCATTAACAGCCTCTTGTTTTCCAAGTTCCACTGTTTTAAATGGTTATTCTGGGGTGTTCAGAAGCACCGGTGTTGCCGTGCTGATGCAACCACCATTTCAGCTTTTCAAAGTGGCTGTTATTGGTAGTTTCAGAATAAATCCCTAAAGCACGGCCTTCTTCAGTAGATACCTGCGCAGTGGTGCATTGTTGTGTTGAGGAGGAGAAATTCTTGCTCTGCCATAACAAGCTGTTTGGCATAAAAGTCCAAGTTAGCCCCCAGTATGTGTATGTGTAAAATACTACAGCCTGTGTAGGAAAAATATTCTGTTTCTTTTCTCCTCACAGAGTAATATTAGGGATAAGAACTGAATTAAAGCTTACTTTCTTTCACAGAATTCCTCTGAGAGAGAAGACTGTAATAATGATGAGCCCCCTAGGAAGATCATTCCTGAGAAGAATTCACTTAGACAGGTATGTGATCAGTCTCTTTAAAAATGCGATAAAACTTTCTAGCTATTTGAATCCTTAAATGCTTCTGGAAGCTGAAGTCTGGCTTGTGCTCATGGAAATCTTTTCTTTTCTTCTTTGAAGTCTGAGCAAGTCACATTGTACCCAGGAAAATCACACACAGAGATTTAGCTTTCAGGGGTGTTTGATGACTCTGAAGAAATATATGCTTCAGTATAGTTCAGTCAGCTGTGACTCTAGTTTTACCTTTCTCCATTTGGTGTTCATCAAGCCCTCTTCAGCCTTTTCTTCTGTAATTGTTCCTGTCTTGTTTGTAGAATATTTTCCCTTGCCTCAGATCAAGACTCAAAATGTTCTACAACAATTAAGCTTTTTATTGCCCTTGAAGGTAAATTTTCTTGGAGGTGATATCCAGGTTAATAACCTGAAAAATGACCTGTTCTTGTTTCTTTTACATTCATATAAATTACTGATGGGTAAAAAGGAGAAAGGATGGTCTAATAAAACAATATTTCTTTGTCTTTTATATACAGTAAAGCAAATTTCTTACAAATTCAAAATAATTCCTTTTTTTAATCCCCATGGCAAACAAAGGGAGTCTGGCATGTGCTTTCTGGGAATTTTAAGTTTGGTTTAGTGATTTCTGATCCATTTTCACCTTGGTCTTTCTCCCCACTGCAACCTTCAGGCAGCAGAAGCAAAATTATGTCCATGCCTTAGCTGCCTGAGGTTGCTGCCTGGTGTATCAGAGTGAAACCATTGGTGAGTGTGACTTAAGTGAATACCCCAGGCCACGCATTGCAACAGCTGAGGAATTGTTACATTTCCTTCTGCATCTCAGCCACAGGAGCAGCAGTCTCAGGCAGAGGAATAAGATGGCACCATCCTACCCCACATCTGCTACTTCCAGAAGTTGTGGGTCAGAACCACAGTAAAGGAAGAAGTATCTTTTTCATACAGTGCACTTGTGTTCAGAGTTGTTGGTTTTGCATAGTTTGTTTGGGGGTGTTTTGTGTTTTAATAATGCATTGCATTAGGAGTGTTTGATTTTGGGGGAGGAGGTGTCATATAAAGAGAGCATGTACAGGAGACAAGACAGGTCCATCTAATAGATGTAGTCCATGTAAGTCTTTAGACATGAGGCAATATGCTGGCATAATGGCTGAGGTCCCATTTATAGCTGAGAAAGATTATCTTGCAGAATTGATTAAATACGTTAGATGAAACTTAAAACTGTTTCTGGCGTTCAACAACAAACAAGAGCTGAAGGAAGAGGGCAAAGCTATTAGGTCCCTACTGTGTATCCCCAGGATAGGAAACAAGGTCCCCAGCATGCCAGAAAATCAGGGGGGTTTTATCTTAGAGTTATATTATCAATGGCAAGCTTTCAGGTTCAGCAAGAAGAGGTGTATTTCTCTTCTTCAAGAAAAGATTCATAGTAAGAGATGTTAATTAAGAAGGATCATGAGTTACTTATTTTGTGTGTCTTCTCATCACACTGAGTCCTTCCTCATGATTATTGATTGAGGAAACAGATATTTACAAACTGTATTATACAGATGAGGAAAGTACAGTTTCTTGAATTTGGTTTCCATTTTGTTATATTTCAATCTGCAGAAGTATTCTTAGTGTCACAGGAAAGCTGTCTTTTCCCTCAGGCCCACAATTCATCATAAGCAAGTAGATACCAGGAATACAACTAAAAAACCACTTGTAGTGTTCCAAGATTTCATATTGGAAAGAATTCAATGGACATTGTTTACATTGAAGATGGTTAGCTGTGCTGCACAATATCGTTGAGACGTTATATCAGTCTCCATCTTTGTGTCCAGTCTACAGTGACAGATGCAGGACAAAATCCTTGGGTCTTCTACTGCTATCTGGGGCCTTTGTGTTGAGAACAGTCTTTGCAGATAAATTCAAGATGTAATCTTAGTCTTAAAGCAAGTGCCCTCTTGTCTAGATCATAGGAGGTGATTGTCAATGATTTTTTGCCTGTTATGGAAGGAATTCTGGTTCTTTACATAGACATAAATAAAGCTGTCTGAGCATTTTGAAAGCTCAGATTGCTCTTCTCTATTACCAATGGACAGGAGCAGTGGGGAGTTTTCCAGCTCTCATTCCCGAAGTCAGACACATATTTAGCCATGTGCCTAAATACTCCCAGTCAATGAGTAATACTTAACTGGAAAGATCTGCATCTCCTACAGGAAGGTATGCAGAGTGGCTGCCATGTCTTACATCTATCCATATTTCGTAGAACCAAAACTATATGACCTGCAAATGGTGTCAAAGCAGTAATACACAAAAAATGCCTTCCATTCTGGTGGAAAGATGCGAACTTGGTAAATATTGTGTGAACAGTTTCGTATTTTCTGTTCCTCCCTTAAGACTCCCTTAATATTTCATTATTGGGGAACATGGGCCTACGTGCACAGAGAAATTGAGTGTATCTGGGTAGAAGGGAAGTCAGTTTATTTAAATGGTCTTTCCAGTGAAAGTATCCGCATATTTAGTCCTTTTTGATTAGTCTTAGAAAATTAATGGGATGCATCAGACCACTTCAGGGTAAGTATGATGTCTTGACATGTTCAGCTGCTAGCAAGTTTAAGTAAAGGTGCATTTCCTTTTCTTGCCTTGTTTGCAGTGCTGTTATGCAGCCTTAGCCATAAGTGTTTTCTCGGGTGGGTTTGTGGAGCAGGCATACCAGAAGGTGGAGGTATTAAGGAGGTGTAATGCTTACTTAAGCATCTGAAGTTGTATGCAGGGGCTGAAGACAGCCATTGCTCAGTGCTGTGGAACTCTTAATAGGAGAAATATCATTTTGCTGTTGATTGAAATGGTTTATGGAGAAGGATGTCTTCAGAAGTCTCAACAAGTGGGGCTGTGTCCTTGAATTGCTGGAAGTGGAAGGCACGGCCACTGTTGGGTGCATGTGGAGGCAGCAAGGCAGAAGAGACATGGAGATTAGCACTGGGAAACAGAAAAAGGCAATGAACTTGACACTGTTAGCTGGAACAGTGAAAAGATCTAAGCAATGACAGACTTTGGAATATGGATGCAGACGTTCGGTTTTTGTTGAGTGCTTGATCTGACAAAATTAAATTTTGAAGGGATAAACAGAAAATCATAGTATGAAAACAGACCAGAAAAAAACAATGACAAGTGGCAAAAGTTTTTGGCAACTTTATTTAAGCTAACAAACGAATTTTCACACTGCAAAGTTATAAATTAATTTTAATAGGCTGATCCAGATGGTCCATTTGGAAAATGGATAGCTTGATCTGTTGAAAATTGAACTAAATTTATCTCTCTCATACTTCAAACTGAAGTAAGCGTGAGAAGAGTGCCCATTAAGTCCAGCTCATACAGATGGACCGGCAGGTCACACATGGGACTAATCTGATTCATTTTAAAAATAAATGCATGAGTTATTGAATCAGGTTCCTGTTTCAAGCCCTGCATGTGAGCGTGTGTGTGTGTGCTGCCCTTTCAAAGGGACTCACAAATGCTTCAGTGCGTTTTTAACCTGTGTGTTTCCATTTTAATTCAACTTCCTTGCCAAAAAACATAATTAGTTTTCAGTGCCTATCATTTAGTGTTAGACCCAAACACTAGATTGATTAGGTCAGCCATTTGTTATTTTAAGGGCTATGTCTCCATCCTTCATTTATGAAGAACATGAGCTCAATAGTCTTGGGGAGAGAGCTGGCCTTTAGAAACTGGGAAGGGGAAGCTCTCTGGGGGCCCCTCCAGCCTTTTAGCTTCTGGGTGTTTTTAACAGAGCCATGAATGCAGATTTGTAAATTTATTGCAGTGCCATCTGGTTTTTTTGCAGGAACCGTATTATTGTTGGCTCGTATCTGTCTATTGTGGTGGTCACTCCCCAGGAGCTTGCCCTCATAGTCCTAAGGAAAGTGATGAATAGTGGGGGTCAACATGAATAGGTCACAGGGCAGCTGTCCGGGGCTGCCCTGAACTTGATTACCCCGCTGGTTTTTAAAGACGACGGGCACAATGCTGGTTGTTTAAAATCCTCCCTCCCTTCTCTTCAGTGCAGCAATAATGAAGTGCCTTTTGCTGCTGTGGTTCATCTCTGGGCGAAGGTGCCTTGTGGGGAAAAGCTGGCAGCAGCAAGGCTGCCACAGTGTACCTCCTGCAAACCTCACATTGGACTCGGCTGTCTTTCTGCAAGCTTCCAGATGGAAGTCCGGGGGAAAAAATCCCTGTCTGTTACCCCATTCAGACAAGCCCCTTAGCATTTTCAAGAATTCTCCCTCTTTTGGTTTTGGCACAGAATATTACCTCAATTCACTCTTACAGATTTGAGATAATTTTCTAAAATTACATGTAGCACCTAAAACATGCTCTGGGCGCTATTTCAAAGTTAAAATAGGCACAGTCTGGTCTTAAGAGTTTAAAGCCAGTACTCAAGAAAACCGTGAGAAGCAGGAAGCGGCTGAAGAAGGTAGGGCAAAGGGTAAAAAAGAAGTAGCGACCATTAGCAGTTTACTTTCACCTGGCAGCCTTTCCTGCTGCTTAGGGCTCCCCTCCAGGCGTATGTCTCCTCTGCAGAAGTGTTTCTGCCATGCAAAATTGAAGCCCTCTTTTTGAGTGATGAGGAAAGTTGCCTGGTGTGGAGGAAGAGAGGGTCCTTCAGCTCCCTCTGTCTCTTTGGGGAAGATGCTACACTTCAGATTTGCCTTCTGTTGGAGAGCTGGCTGAGGCAGGGCAGTCCTAGTCTATAAAGTTATCCTGGTTACCTCATGTTTTACACAACGCTTAGTAGTAACTAGTTGCTGATTGAAAAGCCCCCTGAAATTGCTAGAGGTGTACCCTTAGCCTTATTTGCAAGATTATTCTTTCTTTTTAAATTTTTTTACTTATTATTCTCAAACAACAACAAAAGAATAATTTCCATTCCTTTGTGACACTTAATGTGTGTTAAAAAGCTATCCAAAGCGGGATGTGCTGGAGTCTAAGTTACAATGGGAATGCTGCCTTGTGGCGGAAAGGCCACTGGGCTCTTTCAGCATTAGTGCTAATAGGAATCTGTCACCCCGCCGCATTGCTGCATTCCTCTGTAATTGAGTAAATTGCAAGTGTTGTCTTCTCCCCCCTGCCCTTTGTGTCCATGTCCACTTACTATCCGAAGAACGTGGGCAGTGATAAATAAAGCGCTGAACAGGGCTCCCAGCTCTTTGAAAGCAGCATGTTGCCAGCCCCCTAGTTATATTTCTTTAAGTGTTTATGTTTTCTGTATTCTTTCTCTTGTGTGGCTGGAACCCTGGGGATCCAAAGCCATGAGAGAGGCCAAGAAGCTAACAAAAGTAGCTGTCCCCTTGTTAGCTTGTTCCTTTATTCTTTAAAAAACAAGATGAAAACCATCTGGCTCAGGGCATTACATTTTCCTCCCCCATGCACCTCTATAGATGAAGAGTTTCACCTGCAGTGAGGGTTTACATTGATCAGGGAGGGAGCAGTAATTCAAGCCTCCATCCACTTCAGTGGTACTTTGCAGTCTTTAAAGGTGCTGACCCATTGAGTTAAACTGTCAAGGGAGGATAAAAAAGGATCTTCATCCCGGGAGGTAACAGCTGCCAGGTTTTCAACACCTTGCGCGCTGCTGGAAAAATGTCACAAATTGTCAATGGAAAGAAAAATCACTTGGCTGCCATCTTCCCTTAATGATATGCCTTATAAAATGAAAGATTTAAGGGTTTAAAAATCAGCAAGTAGCTATTAGGGAAAAAAAAATCCTAGGGGATTTTGAACAATGGGCCCAACAAGATGTATCCCGAAAGACTGTGGATAATGCATCCAAGTTAAAATAACCGGGTCTGATTGGGATGACCATGGTTATGTCTGCACAGTGGGACAAGAGGGAAGTGAAAGCAGCAGCACAGAAGTCTAACATTACCATGCCTGTATTTAAAAAAAAAAAGTAGAAAAAGTGGTCTGATTCATAAGCCAGTGAACTGCGAGAAGACATACTGTATTTCTGCTCTTTTGAGGACAATTTGTTTTCAAGCAGCTACCAGATGGCTAAATACCACGACATTTTCTTTTTTTTCCCCTTCTTTTCTTTAACAAGAGATGTAGTTTGCCTTGCTCTTTGTTTTTGTTTGTTTTAATGCTTTTACGTAGCTTAACAACCCCATGGTGTTGGGCATTGTGACATACTCCTTTTTGTGTTCCCCCCCTCCCTTGTGCATTGATGGATGAGTTAAAAAAGATCTTCAGCTTTAATGTAATTTCAGGTAACAAGCATATTGGACTAAGGCTTTTTGTTTGCATTGTCTTGAGGTTTTTTGGTTTAGGGGCCTTTTTTTTTATGTTTGTTTTAGGTAAGTCATTTTAATTGTACTGGGTAATTAGAAGGTACACACAGCCAAGGGAGCTTTGTTATGGTAATTGCTCAAGAAAACCCACTCCCCAGCTACCATTGCCATGTGTTAAGACACGTCTTCCCTCTAGTGGCAATATTAAGGACTCTGGCTTTCACAGTCGGCAAGGTGTAATTGCAATATGACAAACTGTGCTTTAGGGAGAATCCTGTAAATGATCTAGTTTTTTGTTTGGCTAGTCTTTATTTTGTCTTGCGACTTTCTGTGGAGACTATCCTTCCCAAGGCTGGGCTAGGGATAACAAAAATTTCATCTTAAGAAAATAGTCGAGGCGGATCCTGGGTAATGTCTTACAGCTTGACTTAATTCTAGTCTTCTTTTTAATTACCTGTTTATAAAAGCGGTTTTAAATTTGCTGAGATTACTTAATTCTTTCAGAAGAAGCACCTCATTTGAAATAAATAAATAAATTGCATTTATTTTAAATAGTCCATGTGAAAGACCTTTAAAGGGTAATTAATGCAAGTCTCCTAAGACTCTAAATAAGATGAAAGCGATCTTTCCAAATCTGCTGGAGTGATTTGTTTATATAACTTCCCACTTCTGCTGAATTCTTCTGAGTCTAATAACTTTTTTTCTAACCGTTTGGCAATTTGTGCTTAGCTACAAAAGCCCTTGTTCAAAAAGAACAGTTTAATAATCTTTTCCCTGAAAATGACTTGAAGGGAGGGTATGGGTTTTGTCTTTTTGCTGTGTTTTTATTAGTGTTATCTTTCTCTGATAAATCATGTAATTACTAACAATTGGGGGGGGAAATCTTATTGAACTCCTGGGTTGCAGCTTCTATTAAAAAGTGGAGCTTTGTTCAGGGACTGGGGATTCTTGGAATGAATGGCCAAAGAAATGGATTTCAGTTGGTAGAAAAGCTGCACACACATGGAGTTCTGCCTGGGGTTCGAGGCTTCGGGTTGGCGCTCAGTGCTCATCCAGAGCTGCACAGACAAGAGGAAAAATGTTTATGTGTTTGTGTCAAAGAGCAGGATCATACTTTCTTTAAAAAGAAAAATGTAACCAAAGACACTTACGGAATGAGATCAGATACAGCTCTATCTTTAGTGAACCATAGTCTAGTGCCTCTGTGGCATTTTAAGCCTTTGGCTGAGAGTGAATACAGCTTTGTGGTTCCCCTGCTTCTGACATGATTTGGTGCTCCCATATATTTGTAGGTTTCTTTTTTTCTTTCATTAGAGCTTGTTTGGCTATAGGGCTGCTTAACACTCTTCTCAAACGGCTTTTGCAAGGTTAAAGGAATGCAGCTTGGTAACAAGTTTGTGTCATTTTAAATATATACCTCCCAGTAAATAAGGAGGAGTCTTGCAATCAATCCCTTTTAGTGTGTTATATGTTTCACCTGACAACTAAACCCTCTATTGATTAACCATTACTTTGTTAGATAATCTCGTGTCATTGAAGCCACTGTAAAAATTAAACTCTTTAAAATGTTTTACCCTAGCAGCAGTGCGAAAATTGAAAACTTGTTCAGAATTACAGCCAGCTTCCACAAAGAGGGTAGTTTTCAACAAACTGGTTTATGTTTGCATGCTTTATATGCAATATAAAAACATATTAAAGCACTCCAACGCAAAGCTGTCTGCCTGTAGCGTTGAACCAGGCTACCATTTCAGAATACTTTTTCTTGATGAAGAAACCTCTTATTTTGATGAAAGGTGAGGAGAAACTTGAAGAGCTTTGGTGCATATTACATGAGATACGTAAAAGGGTCAAGCTTTAAAGGTGAACTTGAGAAATTTCCTTTTCTGAGGCTTAGTTTTGGCTTTTATTTTCCTGCTTTTCTTCCAGGTAAGTCAGTGTTCCCATGGGCATTGGAACAAATGAAAGGAGGTACTCTTATGTTGCAGTATAGCATTAGACACCATCAAATGTTTCACCTAACAGGAAGGGCTCTGCATTATTACTTGAAGATATGACATTAATTCTGCTTTCAGAATTCTCCAGTCTATTCACTGGATCTATTCAATGGTAACTATTAGTGTACAAACACTATCAGATGAAACCAAATCTCCATGTCCAGCAGCCATTTTGTGTCTCGCAGTAGCCAGTAACTGCTGCCTGCAAAAAAGCATTTGGAGACTACCATATAGTACTGCCTTGACAATATATTCTCCGGGCTTCTTACGGCTTGGCCTCACGAGCCAGATGCAGCTTCTTTGTAACACTGTCAATACATTTCCATTGAGACCTATCAAGGAGAGTGACACTACCTCTTTCTCCCCTGGACTTCAAGGGAGAGCTACGTTTTCTATGTTTTGCTTTCAACCCGTTAAAATATATTGTAGAACATGCATGTGAATCTTCTTTGCCCTCTTTATGCATCCCACAAGGCCAATAAGACATTCTTTTGTGAGAATGGGAAAATAAGAACTTTGTAACTTTGCAAAGACAGTAATGTATGTCAAACTGAAGAGTACTTTTATGTTTTATTCTCAAATATGCATCCTGATGTGTTGAATCGACGATATATACTCCTTTTGATTTTCCCTTTTTCCCTTTACTTCTACTGGGAAACAAAGAGCTGCTGAAGGACTAAATGGTCGTCTGGTAATTTGGCACATACATAAATCCTTATGTAATAAAATTACTGTGTAAAAGTTGGCTCTCATAGTAAAAGCATGTTCTTCTCTCCTTCTGTGGCTGAAAAGGTTGGGAAGGAAGAGTTCCTTGGCATGCTGTCAAAGGGCAGAGAGGTGTTGATAGCATGGCAATGCCCAGGTCAGTCAGACCCAAGAGTCTGCTCATCCACTGCCGACTCCAGCACTGTCAGTGGAAGGTGCTGTTGAATGAGAGCAAACAAGTCTGGCCTCTTTTGGTACTTGATTGCCCTCCTGTTCCTGCAGCATCTACTGCTGTTGCACTGGGGATGTCTGGGGGATATCTGTGCTGAGTATCTATGGAGCTGCTGTCCATGAGTTTTAGTCCCTTTTTCCACTTCTGATGATGCTTCTCTGCACAATGTCCTGGGGCAGCAACCTCCGGAAGTTCACTGCCAGCTGTGTGAAGAAGTATTTCATTTTATCTTGTTTAAATTTATGCTATACTAGTTCCATCGAATGTCAGTAGTCCTGGTATTGTGGGATTTGATGAACAAGTTATGCTGGAAGTTCAGTTGGTGCTGTTCTCACTGAGACGTAATGTGTGGCTGCAAGTAATAAAAATTAGGCAATACACTGGAATAATGATTTGTATCTGCATTCTGACATGCACATAACTTTTGAATCGTGCATAGTGAGCTTCTTTCATTCTCAGGAAATGCTGGTGTCTTTAGGTTTAGCATTTAGTATTTCACATTTTGTATTTGGATTGTCTACTCTTTACCATTTGTAAATGTGGAGAAAGCCTGTTGTGAGGCCAGCTTTTAAAAAGCTGGCATGCAACCAAGGTTTGCACATACCTGTCTTGGGAGGAAAAAGACTGACAAGATCTGAGTTCATGGTTCAGTTCACAGAGCCACAGACTTCCTTGTTGCTTTCAGTAAATGTTTTTGTGGTTGAGATTTTGATCTGCAAAGAGGAGTTAGTAGTAGGTTTCTTCAAGTCAGGGCTCCTCATAAAATTTACAGTATGTAGCAGACAAGTTGTGCAGAAATACTGCATCTGGAATTCTAGGAATTAAATTGCAAATGAAAGAAATCACAGATTTACAATAAATGGGTTAAATTACACAAATGCAAAAACTGAACAAAGAATCTTATAAACTCTTCATGGTTTTTCACCTTCACAATCTGGTTGAATTTAACTAACACCATGCCTGTAAAATGAGGTTTGCATGGTATTGTCTGAATGCCAATGCAAAGCAGATGGTGTCAACTTTTTGTCTGTCAGTTGGGCTGCTATATCTAAGACCCAATTTACAATAGTTTATACCATTCTGATATTTATTCTGAGGAGAAGGTTCTGTGCATACCACGGTGATGGTTTTATGATACTGGCAAATACTTGAAAGAGGCCATCAGACTTCTGTTTGCTTGTGGCCTAATCCAGTTTGAATCTGAGCCTCTCCTGCTGAAAGATGCACTTTGTTCATCTGCACAGCACCTTGAAAGAATTCGTGTTTTTGAATTTTTAGTTTCTCCTTCTGGATCCAGGGTCAGAAATTGCTTGCTGGCTGCTAGTCAAAGCAGCTATCAATGTTGTGACATGTAAGGAGAACTGCTGGAGCCAGAATATTCTGCATTCCTGTCTGTCACTGGTTGTTTTTTGGTTAGGGAGCTCACTGAGAAATAAAACTGCTAAATGAACTGCTAAAGCAATGGAGAAGATAGGGCTTCTGTGCTTTTTTTTTTTGTTTCTATTTCATGATGAACTTTAAAGGGGCTCTGTAAATAGTTAAGGTGGCAAGGACTGTGATTTCCTGAATTTCTCCCAGAATGTTTTCACTGTGCTGGTCCAGCACAGATCCACTTGAACCAGTATACTGATTTCCCATGGTGGGCCATAAGGAATGTTTCATGAGGATCATAAGAACTTAGGTGAATGTTAAAAACTGATTATGAACATTCAGTTCCCATCAGTTGGTGCTTACCTAAGCTGGGGGCCGTTGGAAACACTGGCTTTGTGGGCACATCTCCTGTCATAAACCCATTTTAATCTCTTTGCATTCTTGCCTCTGACATCCTTTGCCATGTGCTCCTCTGCTGGTTTTTGCATTGCTGCTGACAACATTTTGCACAGAGTCAGGCCTCTGGCAGAGGGGCAAAAGGGAGAGATTGTTTCTTGGTGCTTGGCACTGAGGGAATCTGGCTCTGGTGATGGAGCTTTGGGGCAGAGGGCGAAGTTTAGGAGCCCTTATCATGCCAGCATTGCCCGCAGGTTTTGTAGCCTGTGGGAGGTTTGGGGTTGAAGTAATTTCAAATCAAACAAATGGAAATCGTAGCAAGCCCTGAAAAAGAGATCTCCAAGGATTGCCAGTGAGTATTACAGGGAGAGAACTGACAGGCAGCTCGCTACAAGTCTTTGTGCGCCCTCCCATTATGGCAATCTTAAAAATATCATGAGTGTTAGTGTGTTTTACTTAGTGCTCTTGAAAATGCCTTTGTAACAAGTTTAATTTCATTCTCTTTCAGCATGTTTTTTGGGTTTTCCCCATGCAACTATTTGAGGTAGCAACGTCTTCTCTGTGGTCCACTTACTACTCTTGCAACAAAGCAAGTTTGTGCTTGCTTTTGAGCTGCCACTTTTGCATGAGAGCATTTTTCTGTAGACAGTGGCAGGTGTATTAATTCCATACTGAAGCTCTTAGGTGCAAAGGTATTGGGGGTGAGGAGGAGAAGCCTCCACTAGAAGCTCCTGAGTTCTTCAGGCATATTAGTTTAAACAGCCGAGTCAACCAAAGTATAATTTTAAGTCCACTTCGTAAGTATTGTTCATATGCTTCCCTCAGAAGGGGGAGGGACTACGAGTGATGCGTTCTGCAAAGACTCTGAAGTCTGCAGCCCCAGCTGGGGGTCACTTGGGCAGAACAGCATTAAAGAAAAAAGACATTCTACTTTAAAAAACTAAAAAAAGCTTGGCAAAACTGAGAAGATTAAATACAACAATGAAATGTGGTCTGCATTTGCTCCCTTCTGACTATAATCTTCGTAGTGTCCCCATGTATTTTATATTTTATATTCTGATAAAGTCAGATGTTTATTCACATTTGACATACTCTCTGATAACTAGTGTGTAGAAATCACCTTGCTTTAGTTGTTCCATTATGCAGCATTTTGTGAAAGAATGAAAAACTGAGATGAGATTTTTTTTTTCCATTTTCAAAGGAGCAGAGAAGAAAAATCTTTTTCTTTGTATTTCAGCACTGTAAAATTGTACATAGCTTCTCAGAGGACATCCGTGCCCTGAACATAGACTTTTGCTATAAACTAGTTTATTTTGGTTTGAAACATTTACATCTTAGAAAAAGGAAATGTAGTAGAGTAGTAGAATTAGTGTAGGTTCCTGTGCCAAAAATGTGGTGCCTGAAAGAAAATTGTGTTCTTCTATTCATAACCATTTTAATCTTTCTGCAGACCTACAACAGCTGTGCCAGACTGTGCTTAAACCAGGAAACAGTATGTCTAGGAAGCACTGCTATGAAGACTGAAAATTGTGTGGCCAAAGTAAGTAAGAGAACAGCTTTGGTTTTGAGGGTTTTTTAGCAAATTGTTCATTGTTAGTCAACTAACAGTTCTTGTTAAATATTACAGTTAGGAAAAAATATTTAAACAAAAAGCAAGTATTTTGGGTAGGCTTTTCTGTCCTTCCGTGTAGAGATTTTAGACTTGCTGTTTTTCTCTGCTGGAAATGATTACTTGAGTCCTGAGCTGTGTAGGATTGAAGGGTTCATTCTGCTATACAAGTAATAGGCTTTTCCAGTGGGATGACCTATGCCGGCCATGTAATTAGCTGTGGCAACTTCAAATGATAAATGTCCAGATAAGTATTAGAAATATTGCATGAGAGCTCTTTGTATCATGATTCCCTTTCTTAGCTACCAGAAAGGAGGTGCAAAAAGAAAGACCTTTCAATTAAAATACAGTGAACACTATACTTAAAGGAAAGGGAGGAGGGAGATATTACACTCAGAGTGGTAAGAAAATGAATTTATTAGCCTGTCACAGAAAAGTAATTTCTTGAGAATTGAGGTGGATGTGATTGGAAAAGATGAGGTGCCAGTACCCACCCTCTTTCTTAGAACTCAGCATAACTAAAGTAAAACAATGTACAGCTTGGGCTGTTTGTGAATGAAGGACATTTGAACCACGATCATGTGTGGAAAGGCTGCATGAAGGATGCGTTTAGCCTTGTGTAAGCTTTGTGTTTCCACTGAAAGGAAGTTTAGAATGGGCATGCAGGACAGATCAGTGCATGCAGCCATCTGTTACTGAAACCAGCTGGCATTTTGTTGCTCCTCTGTCACCACAAACCTGACCACTCAAAAGCCTGTTTTCTCTTTCAGTTATTTATTCCTTGATCTTCTTGAAGTCCATTTTTTTTATACTTTGATTGGTTGTTAAAGGTGCCTTGTCCCTTCAGGGGCCACTTTTGTATTGACCTTTAAGATAATTTCCCAGCTAAATCTTTGCTGGGGTTTTGCAGGTGAATTTTGGATGTCCCATTACTTTTGACTCTTGTCAGGGAATTGGCTATCATAAAAGTTTGTCATGCTTGCAGGTGGCTTAGCACTCAAACTGTGCTTGACGTGCCAGTTACCTTCCACTGGAGAAACACTTCTGAGAGAAGCTACCAGCTCTGGTACAAAGTTTCATACTGGCACTTCCGTTCTTAACATGACTGGTGTTGCACACTGCTTCCTAAGGTGCTTTATGATACAGAGTAGGTGAAACTCTTTAAGCAGAGCAGCTCTGGCTGAGTTCTCTTACTGTAGAGCATCATTCCAGTGCCATAAAGCTGCTCACAGCAAGCTCATGGGCCTAAACCCATTCAACCCTGTCTGCTCTACAGTGTCCTGTTTGACCTGATCACCTCACTAAGGAGTGAGGGTGTGCAAGAAGAACAGCTAATTTAAGTGGTGCCTCTTTTAAATGAAGTCACATACTTTAACATCTTCATGCCCTAACTAAAAAGCTCTCCAAAAGTTAAGCTTTCAGCAGGTTTGTGGTGAGAGGTGTGGGTAGGGCTCAAGGCAGGAAGGGTAAGACTTGTTTCATGCTAGTGAGGATGAATTTGAGCCATCACCCTGGAGATAAAAAAGTGTGTGTTTTTGAAGTGTCGTGTCTCTTTATGCTGTAGGGCAATATATGTGTATATATATTCTTGGACAGTCTGCTGTCATATAAATGCATGGAAAACCATATATAAACATATATATGCATATATACATGCACATACATGTGTGTAGATATGTATCTGAAATATATATATCTTTCTCTAAAAAACCATAAGGACTTTTCTGGGGATATAATTCCTCTAGTACTGGCTTGCCTGGCTACTGTACTCCTTTCCTTTGCCTTCCTAGCTACAACCAAATGAAGCTGGTTCTACGAAAGCTTGTCTTTCAAATTCCAGAAGTGTCGAAGCATTTATAAATCCAGCTATCTAAGTGCAGATGGCTCAGTGATGGCATAGGCAAATGGCACAACTGTTAAATGTTCCCTAGGTGAAGGGCTTAAATGGGATTTAGGGAGTTCAGAGGCCTTCTCCTACCACATGCACATGGCGAGTTT
Organism: Pachycephala philippinensis; assembly: GCA_013397055.1. NCBI lineage: Eukaryota > Metazoa > Chordata > Aves > Passeriformes > Pachycephala > Pachycephala philippinensis. The sequence continues at coordinate 242,240 of VWZT01004951.1, read as the reverse complement.
TATCCTCCATGATTGATGTATTTTATAGCCTCAGACTTTAAAATGTTTTATCAGGAGGGTGAATACTGAAAGATGCTGCAGTTTTCATTATCTGCAGCACTTTTCCAAATGTATTGTAGGAGGTTCAATTTTTTTTTTTTTTTAACTTGCAGTGAAACACAGAAAGGGTTACTTTGGAAATCATGTTTTATTTCTGATTCTGCAGTGCAGTATCAGCCCTGACTGGGAGCCACCGTCTGCATTATCACCTGCTTGTCAGATGTGTCAGTCAGTCTGCAAGAGACAATGGTTTTTCTGAAAACTAAATTTCTGATTCTGCACCTACTTGCAGAAGAGATAATGGTGCTCTGTTAAGACTGTATTAATGGCATTTACTGATCGTGTGCTTGGCATTTCTAGAAGTTTGTTCAAAGAATGAAACGCAGTTAACCTTGAGGCCATACATCTCAATATTGAGGTATCTTCTCTCAGACTGGAGCACTGTCCACTCGTTGAACTCTCTTGTGAACGAGTGCTTCTGTACAGGACATCCAGTGTAAACTAGCAACCTAACAACTGGCATTCTTCCTAAAGTAGAGGGGGAAAAAACAGATACACATACCCAGGTATGGAAGCAGCATAGGGCCATAGTATTTTGATCGCTCAAGGAAGTGTGTGTTTGTTAGGAAACCTTGTCTATCTGGTTTTGTATTCAGTGTCATGCTGCCTGTGCAGCCAGGTGCTCCGTGCCTTTTGCAAACCTATGAATTAACTAGTTTTATTCAGACATTTTAAAATAAAGCTAGAACATCATATTCTGATGAATCTTTGTATCTTATTCTTAGCCCTTCTTTTCTGGTATTTGTCCTCTGAAACTCCATTGATAGGATTTGGACAAGTTTGGATAGAAGCAAATAAGGAGTGGTAGAAATTGTTTCAAGAGTGTGCATGTTTTGACTGAAGAGCTGGGATCTTAAATTAAAAATTATACATTGTGAGGCACAAATTTCACATGTGTGATCTGTAACATAATTTCTTTCCCATGCACAGGAGTTTTTCTATTATTTTTGGCATCTTTTTGCCCACTGCCTTTGAGTGATCAACAAGTCTGATGTATATTCAAGCTAACGTCTTTTAAAAGGAAATGCAATCTCTAATTGTGTTTTTATACGTGTATGTACGCACACAGGCATTTATATAAAAACTCCTCCTGTTTGTCTCTTTAGAAACCAAAAAATCTCTGCAAGAGGGTTTCTTTTGATGATACTACTGGTGTGCAACCACAAGTGGACAACTTTCTCAGAAATTGGTGCTAGGTGCTTAAATAAGGTAGAAATGTAGCATGAACCTGAGCTCCAAGGACAGGGTGTTTGATTTTAATGAGGCTTATTGAAATCTGGCCAAATGAGCATCTGTTCCTATTGTTTGTTCCATATTTTGTAAGCCAGTATCTTCAGGCAGATAATGGTGTTGGTGTGTGCTTCATCCTCAATTAGAGAGGGACATAGTTAAAAGTCCCCTGGCATCTGGTATGTCACTAGGATTCTTTTGATGCTCCTGGGTGTGCAAACAAGTTTTTCTTCTGTTCTGTACCCAGGAACACTTTCTGTGGTGACCTTCACACTTTCTATTTGATGTGTGGTGAGGGATGCTCTGGTGTGTCTCCAGTCTCCTTGGCTGAGTCTTTGCTTGGATGGATTATATACAGTCCTGTTTTCAAACAGAGGTCTTACCTTTTCACCCTTTCATTATGTGGGCTGTGTTAGGTCTGAGTCTTGCTGTTTGCTTTGAATCTGTTAGATCTTGCATTTCCTTGGATCCTGGAAATAGCCTTTTGATTCCAAGTGCTCTTTTCTTTCCCAACAAGAGATTGGTGTATAATTGATCTCAGAGTTCTACAGTCAATACCCATTTTCTCCATTCATTAGATAGGACTTACTGTTATAACTCCTGCAGTCTGTCCCAGTTCATCTGTATCTCCTGTACAAAGGAGTGTTGTCAGTTTCATTTTGCACATTGAATTCTTTCCTGCGTGTGCCAGAGACAGGCACCCTATGGCATCCTTGCCAGAGACAGCACTGATGAGACCTTCAAAATGGCATGCAGCATGCCCAGGTTTCTACTTAGTTCTGAACTCAGCAGCACCAGCTGGGAGAGGTTCTGTGCCTCTACCTTGATCTAAGTAAACTTGGAAGAGGAAAAATGTAGTCACGCACCACCCTTGAAAAATCAGACTTCTGTTTCAGGCCACTGCTTGCTACTTACATATGATAACTGGTCTTGCTTTTTAAGGTCCTGGCAAACTAAGGGACTTCTCAGGGTCTTTGAAGCATTTTCCATCTTTTAGGGAATCTTTGCTTTTCTTCATGTTTTTAAATATGCAGTGGTTAATGTATTGAACTGGGAATCTGGAAAGGGTTTATACCGTTTATTTCAGTTTTTTTCAGTCTGTGGCCATGATGGCTTTTCTTTCTTCTCTTCAGAAAGGGAACTGAGTAATACTCTTGCAACAGTATTGTGAAATTTTTGTTGTGAATTTTTGTTGTCAGTTTTTTGTTGGGAAACTGTGTAGTGCTTCTTTGACCCTTGGATGAAAGCCCTGCATATGCATGTAGTGATGTTCTGCCTGCTAGGCAAGCTGTGTGTAATGTGCAGGGGGACAGAGCTCTTGTTGTGCTCAATTCTGGAAACACAGAACAGGCCTTGGCACTTCCAGTATGCTATGTGAAATTTCCTTTCAAAGATGCATCTTATTACTTAGATATAGCTACGTATTTTACACTCAAGGGTGATTCAGCTAAAGCAAGGAGTGGTGGAAGTAGCTGGTAATTGAGATCTTCTTTCCTTTGTCAGTTCTTTCTGCATCGCTACTTTCGAATTTTTAGAACAAACATAGTCTGCACAGTAATAACATTAAGTCTGGAATTTTTATATGAATTTAAAAGAGAAACCACAAGCACTCTTTAATAAAGAAGCATTTAGGGTTCCAGGCTGGATGTTCCAGTTGGCAGTAGGACAAATTGATCTGAAGAGTGTCCCTCTTGTACTCTCAAGTCCCTTTATGTCACAGATTGATGGCTCTTTTTTTCCAGAGAGTGTGTCTGCATTTACTTTGCATGAATAGCACAACCAGCTCAGAGTTCTGCTATGATATACCACTGAGTCAGTATATCTTCAGATAATGCATAGTTTTGTAGTGCTTTTGAAGCTTTTCCAGTCCTTGAGATTGAAATTAGAGCTATTTAATCATGAACAAATATTATTTGACTAGCAATATTCAGTTTCCTGATACTTGTTCTGCTATTTTAATAAGAAAGTATGTTAGCTTAATTTTTAGTATTAAGCTTCTGTGTAATGATGCAGAGAGACTGTCAGTGGACATACTTCCAGCCCCAAATCCCTCAATAAGATGTCCTCTACTGTGTCTTGGATATACCTTTCTGTGGGAGGGACAGCAGTTTTTGAGGTTGTTGCAAACTGGATAAACACTGCCTCAGCCACTGGCTGATAAGAGATGTAAGCATGTCATTTTACCCTTCTGTTGGAGGTACTCTCTATGTAATAAGAGGGTTGTGTGAATGGCAGGCATTGCAGGGACATTGCTGGGAGTACTTAACATGCAAAAGGTGCTTTGAAAGTGAATTCTCAGACAGCAAAAGTAGAAAATGGCATCGGAGGTTTATCTAAAAGCTTTGACCTAATGATGATCTTCCTTTCACAAATATGACTGCTTTTATCTTAATTGCTAGTTTGTCTATCTTTTTTTAGGTCAAGACAATCTTTATGCTTTAGCTTCATCTCGGTCTAATAACCTCTTCTCAAATGATGGAGAAAGAAATGCGATATTCCTGTTCCCCCCACTCCACCCCACCATACACATTCTCCAGATTTTGATAGACTTGTTTTATTTATTTCCAAAATTATATCCGCAGGAAACAAGCTGTTTAAATTCAGATTATGCTGAAGCAAAATGGTCCTGGTATGAGAAGCAACGTGCTGTTTTATGAGCGCAGAGTCCCTTTTCTCATAACTGATTGATAGTAAATATTTTCCTGAAGAATTATTGCCAACCATGAACAGTGCAACTGTTTCACTTTTTTTTTTTCTGTGCTACTTGCTGTACCAGCCATTGTCTGTAATTAAGATCTACAATTCACAATGCAGACGTTTGCACTTCCTCTGGGTCTGAGCTATTTATAAGGCATTTCAGCTGTTCAGAGTTTCTTTTGAGTGTTAAACTATGTGTAAACAGGCTTCTTTAGTCTTCAGTTACGAAAACATTGTGGAGTGGTTGTCATTTCTGCTTCTCGTACCATCCAAAATGACTTTGCATGTCAATGAAACCACAAATTAAAAAAGAATTACACTTGGGGTTTTTTTAAATGCAACAGAGACTTTGAAGAAACAGCAATATAAAAGCTAACTCATACATTGCTTTGTAGCTGAGAGTCTCTTAAGTGTAATCTGGAGATCAGTTCTCCAAGCTCTGCATAAGGGTGGTCAGGCAAAATCTTGATAAGAAGAATCATTTTCAAAGTTTGGTCAACTTGATGGAGATGTTTCTACTTTTTGGACCCATGGTTTGGAATATTGATAAAGCAAATTGTGTTACATTTCAGATTGAGTTCAGTAAATACCGGAAGGTCCCCTCACAGATGTTAGAAACTCCATCTCATGTTTGAGTGGTTTCAAGGAAGAGTTTTCTTGTGGTGAAAACAGTCAAGCAGGAGCAGGTTGCTTGTGGAGGCTCTGCAGCCTCCATCCTTGGAGGTTTTCAAGACCAGGCTGAATGAACCCCTGAGCTACCTGATCTGACCTTATTATGCACCCTTCTTTGAGCAGGAGGCTGAGCTGGAGAACTCTGGAGGTCTCTTTTTAATTGAATCATCCTGGAATCCTCTCAGTGTACAGGCAGCAAAGATGTAATAGAAATCTTTTATAATTTAGAACTTGACCTGGCATCCTTAGTCAAAATTCCCCTGCGCCTGTATTATGTGTTGTATTACGTGCTGTAGTTCCTTGCTGTGTGTTTGCTGGTTTGGTGATGGACACTCTGCATAAAGAATTACAGCCGTGAAGTCTTCACTCAAGATCTGTCACATTGAGCCTGTTAGGAGTGTTTACCAGGATGTGTTACAACCAAACTGGACTTGCATTTACAAAGTACTTTAGGATCCTTTGTGCTGGAAATGTGAAACAGTTTGGAATCCAAGTCGTCGCTGGCTTTAATGATAAATAGTGGCAATCATGAAGAGAAGCATTGCTTTTTAAGTAGTCACCTGCAGTCACAGCACCCTCAGATGGTACAGAATACATGACATTAGCTAGATGTATTTTTAGTATTTTTCAAATACAAGAATTGAAAAAGTTGTTTGAAAATGCGTCCAATTCTTGTGCTAAAGCTCATGGTATGAAATGCTGTAATAGCAGTTTCCTAGTGTAGCCCACTGCAGGGAAGCCACTGGTGTGGCCAAGTATCGCATTTCAGAAGGCAGAGCGAGTTCTGAGTTCAGCCTAGCAAGAGAGCGCCCAAAAAGGAGGCTGTTTTTGTGGCCTGATGAGGGTTAACGTGGGGTGGGCTCCAGCACCTTGGCTGTCGGGAGCGGGCAGCGGAGGGGAGGTAGCGCGGAGCGGGTTGGTGGCGAGGCGCGCACTGCAGCACTGCCCAGCGGTGCATGCCGGATCACCCGCACGCAGAGATCACATGGCTCCTCCAAAAGTCAAACGATCAATTCGCCTCGTTTTGGCTCTGTACTTAATGCACAAACAGTGCGATCTGCAGGGCTGTAATTGCATTGTTAGGGCCAAGGAACAAGCCTGTGCCTTTTCAGCAGACAGCTGGCAGGGAAAGAGGCATGTTGTTAGGAAAGAGAGAGGCAAGGCAAATAAAATTACTGCTAACGCTCAGAGATCGGCAGGAGTCCTACTTGCCTAATCTTACCGGTGGGAGCAAGCGGCTGTTGTAATCCAATTATAGCAGCATAAGCAATTTGTTAGACACTCCGCATAATGTAACAATTTCCCAATAAACTCTGACTTGTAATAACGTCGGCAAGAGCCCACATAAATCTGCCCGAATGGTGGGGGCTGGAGTGTTCGGCTGGGGGCTTGTAATTTGTGCCATCAGCACGTTTTGTGGAGTGTGGTGTGGTGCAGTCTTTCAGTGCAGGAATTTTAAGGGGAAAAGCATGGCACGCCCCTCCAACAGAACACCATTAGCAAGGGTCAAAAGAGATACCAAACAAAGCTAGGAGGTGGCTTTTCTAGGAGGGAGGAAAAATCAACCCCCAAACGCAAGGCTCTAGCTGATGAGGATTTAAAAATATTAAAAAGCAGTAATGAAAGTTGTAGCATTTTAAATTACATCAGGGGGAGGAGGGGGAACTAGAATTACATCTGGTTTGGAGGGGGAGGGAGGAGAATACCCTTCTTTATATTTAAGCTGTTTAAATATTAAAAAAGAAGCTCAAGTCTTGAAAGGGATGCTCTGTGCTTACAAGACAGAGAAACCACAGATCCTGTCCCGAGCAATTCATAATCTACAAAGGAAAAAATTAAACCTTTTCTGCTACCCAGTTACTCTCCCGTTGTCTTTCTTGCAGCTCCTAGCTGGCTTCATGCATATTGGCACAGCATCTTGATGATGTGTCTGAGAGATAAAACATAGGTCTAGAACCATTCACTTTGAGCGTACCCCAGTGAATTTAACTTTTTTGGCACAATGATGAATGTCCCCTCTGGTTCATGCAGATCTACACAAAGAACTAATCTAATTTAGATATTATTTAAAAGTAAAATCAGTCTGCTGTGCTCTGCCTGTCACTCTTGGTGTACATTGCCAGTTAGAGCATCATAGACACCAGTTTAAGGTTTATGTTTGGCAAGATTTAAAGTACCATATTTCTGTTAATCCCATTATTTAGCATTTCTCTTTGCTAGGATGCAGATAGGCAGCAGGCAAATTAATGTAGGTACCTTTATATATAGCACAGAGACAGTCAGAGGTCCAGGATTTTCAGCATTTTCTTAACACTGCTGTGGTGTAAAAATGCCTGACTTCATAGTGCTAACAATACTTTAATCATTTCATAGCTCTGGGATCCTGTGAGGCATCAGTGTGGAGTGACATTTCTGATCCTGTTCCCAAGTTGAGGCAGCACAATGCCTTTACGTAGGGGAAAAAGTAGTTCCCAGCCCTACAAAACAGTTTCCCTTATTTGGACCTTGTGCTCTCAGTTCCTGTGTTTTGATGCTGGGCTAGGCAGGTTCTTTTGCATAGCCAAAAAAAACCCAACAGAAAACCAAACCCCAAACGAAATCACTGACCTTGTACATACGGCTCATACAATTATGCCTGTATCATGTCTGCCTTTATGGTAGTACTGTATTTTGTGTGATTTTGGGGTGTATTTACATATTCACCTGTCATACTAGTCCTGAGATGATTTTTATTTAAACTGTGAAAGAGTAGCTGAGACGTGCACGCAGGCTGCCGTGCGGATAATGCTGCATATTTTGCCCTTCTTTATGTGGAAGTCAAGCTTCCATTGTTCTTAATCTTTGTTGTCTGCCAGCGTATCAAAATAACAGGCTGAGACAGCGAGCATTTCCAAAAGTACCCTAATAAATATTTTCTTGCTACATAAGGCCACCTAAAAAGTGTGTTTAAAGAGGACAGGTATTATCTTAGTTTACCGAAGCTGAATCAATAAACTGCAGTGCTTCTAATAAAGCCACTCAGTGTCTGGGTTTAACTAATGGCTGATTTTCACGGCTTTGACAGTGAGCTGTGTGCGTTATTTTCTCCTGATATTGTAAAAATAATGAGAGCAAATTAGAACAATCAGTTTACCCCGATAGCTGCTGATTGGAGGTGATGGGCAATATGGCAGCGGGTAATCCATCTTCGGGCTCCTGTCACATTAACTTCAGCAGTGTGGAAAAGATCAGGCGGAGCGAGTGGGAATCCTGCCCAATCAGAAAGCCGAAATTAATGAGAAGAGCATTGTTCTGTGATCAACCTTTTAATTAGCAAGAGTGGAGATGGAGGGAGTGATGAAGCTGGCAGCACAGCTGCACAATGCTGGGCATGTTTTCGGTGAGGGGGAGGAAAAACATGGGTTTTAAATTACCCCTTCTGTGCTCCCTGTACACCGGCAGTGTGTCTTCATTCTAACCCCCTTAAAAGATCTTAATAAACAGCCACATCCAGGTTAATATTGCAAACGTGGCTGTTACTAATGAGTAGTTTCGAAGTAGGTCGTTTCGGGGGTCATTTAGGAAAATGTTGATCACTGTTTACAAAAAAAAGGAGAGAGAGAGAGAGACAGGGTTTAGTGTTAAAGTTTCACTGCATGAAAGAAAGAAGAGGAGGGAGATGGATAAAATTAGAGTAAGGGACTGCCTGTTTTAATACTCCTCTCCTTATTTAGTATATGTTTGAAATAAGATTCCTCAGCATATATTTGAAACGAGACTCCTCAGTTAAAAATACTACGTGTGCCATGTGGCTTTCAGCAGCAAAAAAAGAGGAGAGATCAAATACTGGGTTGATTTCCTAATGTTCCTTTTTGCTGTTTTTTTTCTGGTGTGTTTTTTTGCCCCAGTATTTTTCGGTTTATTCACTTAACAACAAGAAATTATAATTAAAAATATTTGACTGCTGTAATTGCTAAGATTGACTTGGTTTTTTTTCCTAGTGGTTTGAGAAAATCACAGTTTTCTCAAGTACATTCTAAAAACAGACACTGGAGTTAATGGCTGTCAGTTCTGAATACCAGTCTTAGGAAAATCTTTATTTTTGTAAAAGGAAAAAAATAATGTGGGGGGAAAAAGTAATATTATGGAGCAATTTCTGGAAAGGAAAATAAGAAATGTTGGAAAATAATATTAATGTTTGCAGTGGGAACGCAGCTACTTCTGATTACCACAGTTCGTGTTCTTCCTTCGTTGCTCTCTGTATTGTTGTTTTCAGGCAATTCTTTTCTCCTTCCCCGTAATTCCCAAAGAAGTTGTAGCGTAGAAGAGTGAGGCTCCGTCACTGTGCACAGTGGCTGTGCTGCTTTACTTCCATTTTTCTAATCAGGACACAGACTCCCTTTACTTTTAGGTATACCACTTTCTGATGCTGAAAAGCAAATGAACTCTTGTCAGTTTGCAAGAGAAGGCAAAAGTCAGCGCCCTGCAGCCAGCAAACCGTGCAGGCTGTTTGTGTGAGTTGTGAGCTCACACCCACCAGCAACTTCGTGTTGCCTGCTTTAGGCAGGTAGCAGTGTGCTGGGAAGGAAAGCTGCCCTGGGGGAGGTTGGCTCCTTTGGGGTTTAGTTCCAGGCAGATCTCACCATCTTTGCTTACTGCAGTGTTTGGAACTTTCCTAGTTTGTAAGAGCGATGTAACCTCTTTCCTTCTCACCCCTCTTTAAAAAAGGAGGGCTTTGTATGAGATTGGTGGTGTCCACATAGTTTTTGTAGGCTGAAGGACACTGCATCTCCACAAAGAAGTTAACCTGGTAAATCGTAGACTTTCTATACTATCTACCAGTTGTATTTCTAATATAATAATGAGTGGGGATTGCAGTTCCACCTGTAAAGGTTTTCTTAATATTTTCCTTTTTAAGAAACAGTTTCAATTTTTTATAACTTCATCGATATTTAACCCTTTGAAGTAACATTTTATTTCAGCCTCCCACTCCCTGCAGCCTGAGGCAGAAATAAAATTTGGTGTGTGGGATGAACAGTATTCACTTAACAAACAGCTGTTCAATATTTTATTTTATTCGTATTGCTTGTTCTGTGCCCCAGGCTGTATTTATTGCATGCCTTTCAAGTCCTGGTCAGAATATGGAAATACTGACTTCCTCCTGGGAAGTATTTCCCCTGCACTTTCAGTGCTGCACAAACCTTAATTAATCCTTCTAGTGTTTCTTGGGGTGAACGTTGGACTCACAGCATCCCTTTTTTGCAGAGAAGTTCAAAAGTTACTTTAACAACTGAAATCTAGGGAGGAAATAGTTTATTTATAGTAAGCAATGAGGTCTTACAGGAGGCATATTAGATTAGGAATTATGACCCCAGATTTTGAGATATCTTTTGTCTTTGTCATATTCTCCTTTTCTATCTCAGTTCTTTCATCTGTAAAAGGATAATGCTGCTTAACATTTCCTCATTAGACTTTTGGGAATCTGGAAACATGCTATCAGTTGAAGCATGTTTTGTATTTAAGCACTATTTTTGTCTATATACACCTAATGTTGATTTGGGCTCTGTTGTTGGGGCACCTTCTCTCTCCCCAGGACCATCTGCATTTTTAAAAGGCTGTGTTAGACATGCATTTTGGGAAAGATGCACTTACCAATGCTTGCATTCAAATGGCAGTCAAATATGATCCTTGTGGGATGCAAGAGGAAAGTCTAAGAGAAAGTGAACAGTTACTAAGCCAAACATTCTTCTTGTTGTGGCATAAAACACCAAAAGCTCTTAAAGCCTTTTGTTCTCCTTTAATAAAACTCAAGACCCAGTAAATTATTCCACAGCTGTTTAAATCAGTTTGTCAGTTTCCAAAGAGAGTCCCCTGTGGGCGGAAACCAAGTGGTAAATTCTTGCCCCAAAGTAATCATACTGCAGGAGAATAACTGGAAAGATGCAATGCGTTGCAGAATCCACCTTAAGTATGGAGCTTACCACCGTGACTCTGTAATGGGATGTCCCAACATGGGGTATAATATCATAAATGCTATAAATATGCCACTTGTGAATTAATAGGCAGCCTTGGGATTGTTAATGTTTACATATATGTTAAAATGAACATAGAGCCAATATTAATTCTTTTTTAACCTAATAAAATAATTTCATTCTAGCTCCTGGCTGGGTTTTGCAAGTGTATGTTTTTACCAGTGTTGAATTTCTTGGCTGGGTTTCATCTTGGGGGGGTTTTTTATACTATTTTCAGTTAATTTGATTTAAAGCATTTCACATATCTTTAACATTCCATTATCTGTATTCTGCATTGTCTCTGTGCAGATATCCTGCCTCTCTCTTTTTCATCCCCACACCAGCTCTCTCTGTTTTGGGGCCTTTAGTTTGGGAGCTGCTTTGAGACTGGAGAAGGTTGTATTCACAGCAAGCTGGGGGCAAAGTCATTCTCTGAGGTGGTTTTCTTCACTTTTTTTTGTCTGATCTCTCTGATGTTTTTCTCTGCCATCTTTCAGGATCACAAGAGCTGTGTGTAGAATGTTACTGCTTGGTGCCTTCTTGAGGCTCAGTCAGCTTAGGGAGCCTGGACATAACTCTGCAACACCCTATGAAGCAGCTGCATAGTATCTCAGGAGAAAAGGGATGTGTTGGCCACACTCTGACAGGAACCCGCAGAGAGCCAGGAGTAAAAGTTGTCCTGTAGTTCTACTCACAGTGTTAACATCTGCTGCAACTACAAGTTCATCTTTCGCGTAGGTGTGTGCTCACTTTCTGGACTCCCACCAAATTTAATCACAAGTTCAAGAACCATCTCCTCTTTATCAAACTCCCTTTAAAATGCTCCTCATATGAATGTAACTTTCTGAACATCAGGACTGACATGGAAGGGAACCCCACAGAGCAATATACCTACTCCTGTCCAGCTAGTGGTGGCCTGAGGCCACCACAAAGGCTTTGATGCACAGCCAAGTTCTCAGGCAATGCTGTGTGTGTTCTCAGGAGGTTACAGCCTTATGGGACCTGAAGAGGATCTAAAGAGGTCCTTACCCCAGCAAGACTCCTCTCAGGAAAGAGGTGGCCTTCATCTTTGAGGAAACTACCCAGAATCCCTGTGCAAACTGCTGCGGGGCATGCTGCTGCAAGGGACATTGTATGGACAAGCCAGCCTAGTGTGGACCTAAGAAAAGTGTTAAGTAATTAGAGCTTATACAGGCAGAAATCTTCCCAGAACCCTTCCCTCTCTTTCACTCTGCTCTGTAGCTTTCAAAGAGTCTCCATAAACGCATTGCTAGAAAGAAGGTCTCAGGGAACCACACACACACCAGGCTGTGTTTAAGTAAGAGAAGTTCCCAAAGCATTTTCCCTGTGATGCTCCCAAGCAGAATGCTGGACTCCTGTTATCTACCTAGAATATATATGTATTGTCCAGCACACCAGAAACCTTTCTGAATACTATTGGTGAAGCAAAAACCAAGCCTCTTTGCATTGCATGTTAGAAAGTTCCTACCTCTAGGTAAACTATCTATATTTTACTTAATCCAATTATCATTTCTTTCTTTGCTCTCTGAGAGCTAGCAAATTGTCTAGTAGCTGTTGACAGAATATCAGCAATTTTTTTTTAATTTCTCTCTTTTTAAATTTTCTGTAAAAACTGTGTTAAACAGGGTTACAATTTTCAGACTCAATTTAGCCCAACTTATGCGCATTGAAAAATAATAGCAAATTTCATATATCAAAAGGTTTTGTATGCTTTTTGTAGCTGTATTAGCAATACTTTTCTTTATATTCTTCTACATATAGTATTACTCTTCCAAAGAAATCCTTCTTTTCTTAATGCAGTAGTCTTTATTGTAGGTGAAGCACTTCAAAATTTGAGATTCAAAATTTTCGCTGGATTTTAACTGTCATATATGCAGTATGAGTCAACATGTGATACATAGTAATTTTGTTTCTTTGGTAATGAAATGTCGTATCTGCTCTAAAAAGTGTAAGTATGTTAAACTTCATTTCATAATAATTTTAAAACACAAGGATAACATTTATTTTAAGACAAATACTTTTGTAAGTTTACCTATTAAGTTTTTTTTATTAGCTAAACAATTACTTATAAACCATCCTAGAATGTAATTTCTCTTTAAAGAGATTATAAAACTTTAGCTGTACTAACGAAATTAATGCATATTTTAAAGTACTAGTTCCTGAAGTATATCTTGAAGTTCCCATGAAGGTGGGGTCAGAGAAATGTGAATTTACATATTGCATGGTTAAGTTATCGTCTGGGAAATGGGGGCAGCCCTGTTGAGCCTGCAGTCTCGTATCCTACAATAATGCTTAATAGAATAAAGCAGTTCTCATTGGACAACCTGATGTCTTGCAGTTGGTTTACTTCCAAATATGTCATTTCCTTTATTTCTGGGCATTTTCTACCATAGTAACTTCTTTGGATCAAGTACTGACAAGTAGAATCCCTTCTAATACAAAAAACCAGATCAACAGGCTTCAAATCCTGTGCTCAGGTGGAGACACATTTTCTTTCAGAGTTTCCTGATACTGCACTAAAGAGCTTTTCATCTTCTGTGGGACCTCAAATGACTCAACATAAATAGTCTGTGTGGAGGTCAGACACTTGCTTCTATCTCCTTTTGCTCAAAGTAAGTCACTATCAACTGGCAGGACAGGTTTTGGTCGTGATGGTTGTGTTGATTTGGAGTCAAGTTAAGTGTAAGTGTTGATACTGGGTTCCAACTGACACCTGTCTGAGTTTTTGCTCTTTGCAATCCCAAGAGTTTTCAGATAGCCACTGCAATTTATACCCAATTTATAACTGGTCAGTTAAAGGCACAAGACAGCAACAATATTGAAATCAACCATGTAACTTTTCTTCTACTTGTGCAAACAATAGACAATTGGCTCTGGAGGAAATGGAGTTCGTAGTTACAACATGTTGCTGCCCAGCAGATCTTGGCCTGATCTTCCCAGTACGTGACTTGAAGGCAACTCCTCCAGCAAAAGTGCCTCCATATCAGGGACTCTAAGGTTGCTTGCATTACTCACATCTGGGTCTTCATCTGACATCCAAACATCACATGAATGAAGAACTTAAAGATATGTCCCAGATCTTCTGGGAGTTTACCCTGAGGCAGTGAAGGTATGAAAAGAGATATTCTCTGTTCCCATGTGATATATTTATTATAAATGCATCAGACATCATGAGGGATATCCTGTGAAACCAGTGACAAGCGCAGTGAATACGGCCGCAAGGCAATCTGAAGTTACCTGGGAGTTTCCTGGAGGCAAGATCAATGGATAAGACCTCACCAGAATAAGTAGTGTTCTGCATGTCACGTGCAACTCAGCAGTTCAGCACATGGTAGAAAGGTGTAGGTTGTACATTGCATAAATCTCAGATAGGCTCAAGCTCACTGGGCACATGCCAGACTGAAAACTGACAGTTCTTCCAGTCATCCATGAGACAGGAATGAAGCCCCATCTTTGTGTGTTAACAAATTGGAGTCCGCAGTCCCGTCAGTGTTCTCTACTCATTGAAAGTCAGTTTGCTTAGTTAACAATCAGCAAGTTTGCATCTGTGCCTTCTCAGGTATGCTCTGAGCTGTGAAGTGATGAATGTCCTCCTGTAGAACAAGGCATTACCTGCGTTGTTACACAAGAAGGGCTGGAAGAAGGATCCAGGGAACTACAGGCACATCTACAGTCTGACCTTGGTGCTGGGGAAGGTCATGGAACACATCATCACGGGGCATATATGGGACAAACAGGTGATCAGGCCCGGTTAGCACAGGCTTATGAGGGGCAAGTCCTGCTTGTCCAGCCTGATCTGTGATGAGGGAAAGGCTCTGGATATGTCTGCCTAGACTTCAGTAAAGCCTTTGACATCATGTCCCACAACATTCTCCTGGAGAAAGTGCAAGCCCAAAGTGAATGGAGTTAAATGCGGCTGGTGGCCAGTTACCAGTGGAGCTCCCCAGGGCTCAGTACTGGGGCCAGTTCTATTTAGCATCTTTATTAACGATATGGACAAGGGGATCAAGTGCACCCTCAGTAAATTTGCAGATGACACTAAATTGGGTGGAAGTGTTGGTCTGCTTGAATGTAGGAAGGCTCTGCAGAGGGATATGGACAGGCTGGATCGATGTACCAAGGCCAACTGTATGAGAGTCAGTAAAGTGATGTGCTAGGTTCTGCCCTTGGGTCACAACAACCCCCCCACAGTGCTGCAGGCTGGGGCAGAGTGGCTGGAAAGCTGCCCCGGGGAAAAGGAC
>VWZT01004951.1:182783-227263 GCA_013397055.1 Pachycephala philippinensis | reverse complement strand
GTGTTTAGCCTGGAGAAAAGGAGGCTGGGGGAAGACTTTATCACTCTCTACAGCTGCCTGAAAGGGGGGTGTAGCAAGGTGGGAGTCAGCCTCTTCAAGTAACAAGAGACAGGACAAGAGGAAATGGCTTCAAGTTGTACAGGGAAGGTTTAGATTGGCTGTTATGAAAACTTTTTTCACTGAAAGGTTTATGGAGCGTTGGAACAAGCTGCCCAGGGAAGCTGAGTCACAGACCTGGAAGTATTTAAAAGGCTTGTATACGTGGCACTTCGTGAAGTGGTGGGCTTGGCAATGTTAACAGATAGACTTGATGACCTGGGAGATATTTTCCAACCTCAATGATTCCGTGATTCCACCTTCTGGGACCTTGCAGGTCACTGGTTCCAGCCTCTTGTCTTGTAGATACTACTTTGTCCCTTTAGTGAACTTATGAAGTTTCATCTTACAACCAGTTAAGGTCTGGTCTGCGGTGTTGTTTTCCACTGTTTCCATCAGAAGATTTTTCCAGAACCCAGTTGTTCTAATGACTAGAAATCCTCTGCTGAGTTTCCAAGCTAGCTTATTCATGGAGAGATTGTACCACTGTTTCTTTGTTTCTTCCTTTTGTTTTAATAGTTCTTGTTCCATTTTTGGTGTTTATCCACATACAGTTTTAGAGAGCTGTCATACCTACTTTTTTTTATTAGGACAAATTGAATGGTCCTTAGGGAGTGGTATGATTTAAGAAATGGAAGAGAAAAGATGTTTGAGCATTTGTGGTTGAGGACTTTCGTTTTCTAGGAAAAAATTATTTATGTTTACTTTTCTGATCACTCTCTTTTAGGCAGTAGTTGTCAAATTATTGCCCTGAACTGAACTTCAGGTATGGACAGTCTTACATACATGTAAAGATTTAATCCTTCTGGCTGATGCAGCGACACAACCTGCATCCTTCTAAAAGAAAGAGGAAGCTTGGACAAATGAGTCACTGCATCCTCCAACTTGTTATTGTCAGGCATCATGGTCCTTGATTTTCCTGGAATATTTTTCTGCCCTGTGCAGTACTCAGCAAATACTACTGCTTGACTGGAATACAGAGTCACTGGTAGTCACTGCCACTAATTGGCAGATTTTAAAATTTACAGTTTTCTCGGAGGGAACTTGTAATGGGAAATAACTCATGTTGTGCAGTAAAAGCAACTGTTCCATATTTTCCTTCATGTATATTTAACACAATCTGTAATTTACAAAAATAGATTTGAATTAGTCTGCCTGTGGAAGCTCATACCTAAGATAACTTCAGCAAGGCAGACAGGCAGTCCCTTGTTGCTTGTAACCGATGGCTTAGTTGAGGCTGCAGCTTGGAGGGAGACAGCAGTAGTCACTGTATACATTGCTGAACCTTACTGTTGAGGAAAATTAAAAATGAGCAGCGAAGTAGTTGCTCTCACAGTCCTGGAAATAGTATTCAAAGTGGCTGCAGTTACTTATTTTACCATAATAATGAATCTTGACAGCAAGTAGTCCCTACCTGCTCAACTCACGTAACCAGGCTGTTTGGGTCCTGTGCCCAACAGGCGAACTTGTTTTCCTGATGCCCTGAATTTGTGAAATAGTAGGTCTATCCTAAATGTGTGTGCACAGGTTCAGATTTAACTGTCTTCTTGTAACATTAAAGTCTGAAAAACTCCTGTTGCTTCTCAACACACAATGAAACCTTCGTAACAGTGACAAACCAAGAATTCAGTTAAAACACGACTAAAATATTTTAGCATTGTTTTTTCTGACCCCACTTCTCTCACTTTAAACAATTGCTTTTGTGTTTAGACTAACATTCATTTAGAAGAAAATAAAAGTGAAAATCACTTAACAGCTATACTACAAAAAATTAAATTGTTAATTAACTAAGACTTGTAATTTCTCAGCAAAGAAAGCTCCCTCTCTGACAAGTAAACCTTCCTTATCGGTCTTTGATTGTAGGTAATAAAAATGTTCTTAATTAATGCCAATTATGTGCATTTGTTGTTTTCTTTCAAGTCACTGGATTTTACAAAATTGTGTGAACTCAGATCTGAATCAGGTTGTTCTCCTGCCATGTTGATTTAGATCTGTCAGCCCAGTTCTGTAATCTATTTGTAATCCCAAATAGTTCTGAGGTGGGTTGTAATCGGAGTATTTCAAGGTTTGATTTAGAAGATTGCAGATGATTAGACTTCACAGTCAGTTGATTTAATTGTAAAACCTGAGTTTTGAAACTGGTTCAGGTCATAAGTGAAGGTCAGTTCGGAATTGAATAATTTGTGGAGAGTATCAGCTGAAGTTCCTAGAGAACATGTACATCATAAAAAAGTTGGCAGTTTTTGAAAATTTTTGGATAGTTGGACGGACGTAACAGAAAGTCAGTATTGGATGTCTGAACAGATGAATACTGCCTGCTCTCAACTTGAAAAGCCAGAGGGCAGGTGTATCTGCAGTACTCTTGAAGAACCTGGTCATTGGTTGCTGCAAAAAGTGAACAGCAGAAGCTTGTGAACCTGAGTTCACAAGAGTTGGAAAGCCTTACTAAAAAATTATTCTCTCTACAACATCTTTTAAAAAAAGAATTTCAGATTTTGCTTATGATAAATGAAATGCATCAACATCAGACAATTGTAACTGTCCAAAAGCCTGTCAAACATGAACTTCGATAGTGAGGTTAGAAACATAGAGTCACTTTGGTTGGAAAAGACCTCAGGAGGTCCAGCCTTCTGCTCACAACAGAGTCAGTATTGAATTCATTACTCCCTGTAAGCTCCACTGCCAGGTACCCGCTTCTCCTGAGTTTTACATCTACAGAACATCTGCCTATAATCTGAGGTTGCAGACTGCACCCAGAAATGAAGCCAGCATGTGCTTTGCGTGAGAAGGGCTACATTTTGCCCTTGCTGTTGCCTGCCTTTATCCCCGAAGATAGCACCAAGGACCACATCAAGTTATGTAGTCTTGAAGTAACAAGGACACAAAAACAGCTACAAGCTGTTTTCCTAAAAGGAAGGGAGATATATTGTTGCTAATACACAGAAGTGATCACAGATCTCAAAAGTTTCAGTATTTGGTCATGTGTGTGGGGGGAACTGCTGCTGCTGTCTTCCTGCAGTGTGGTCAGCACCACCTTTTACCTGTCTCGTTCAGACCCAAGCCACAGCTCTGTGGAGGTGGGGGAGAACAGATGGATTGTGGTGTCAGCCCAAGGGACACCCAGCTGAAGGTCACCAGCCCAACTAACAGATCTGCAACTGCAGAGATCTTGCTTTCACTTGAGATGTCCTTTCAGTGCTGCTGGACAGGTCAGATGTCGCACTGTAATCCTCTCCTGCCACATGCAAGAGGTGTGGGGAGAGAGAAGTTGTTGCCAGTGCTTTTCTCCAAGTCCTCTTAAGGGGATAAAAGGAACAGCCTTGGATGCCATCTGTACTGCAGAAGGAAGGTCTGTGTGTCAGGATTTGGGTGCAGCAACAGGACTGTGTACAGAGTTCGGGCCCAAAATGGCAAGGACAGCTGTCAGATGGGACTGAGGGACATCGGCAGGCGATGTTGGGAAGTTTTGGTCAGGTGCTTCTGTCATCTACTCGGGTCTAGTTACTTCTAGTCTTTCTTATTGGACTTGTCAGAGACATAAAAACGTAGCTGTGGATAGCCTAGCACATCCTACTGTATTTTCTCATCTCTGTCACATACGAATATTAAAATCACAAACTTCTAAACCCAGGCAATGTTTTGAAGTCCCCCGGTGGTTACACGTCAGAATTGCTGTGATGAGTAAAGAAACTTACCTAAAGCATGTCCTCCCTAGGGCCCTTACCTTCGGGATGTGAGTTGTTGCCATGTCTGTATTGATTTTGGAGTGGTATCTGGGTGTCTCAGTTGGAGAAAACTCAACATGAAATTTTTTCATAACACAGTCGACTTTTGATTCTGCTTTGGAAGGCTGTGGAAACAATTAGTACTGCTGCATTTAATTGGTGAAGTGAGACCATGCCTTTCCTAACGAGTCTGTTTTGTTTAGTTTTTACACGACAGATTTGTTTGCTGACACTTGAGGGGAAGTTTACACTTGTGTGATGTGGTGTCACTTCGTGACATTGCCCTCAACAAGCATCTTTGGTGCAGAGGCTTCCTTCCCAGCGTTAAGCAGTGCTTTGTCTTTGTGTGAAGTGTGTTGGGACACATCTATTTAACTGATAGACTTGTGAAATGGAGTGACTTGCCTATGGCAGCACAGGAAGGCAGTGGGAGAGTTAGGAGTAAAACTGGAAAGACCTGGCTCCCATTTCCCTTTCTTGTTTTTACGTTTGTACTGCCAGCTTTCAGTTTATCAAGAATTAATAAGTAATAACCTATGATTGAAAAGGGCTGACACTCTTTCTGTCATGAGATGTTTCTCTGTCTTCAGCATTGTGCAGAACTCAGCACTGTTGCACCTTTTTAGTTTTACTTAAGCGGCGTTACTCAATATTTAATGTGAAGTAGAAGCACGTAATTCACAACTGCAGTCAGCTGCATTGGGATGTTTGTCAGCTGAAAGGGGGGTGAGGTAGCAAGACTTTTTTATGCCATGAAAATTGAAAATTTTCAACAACTTTTTCATTTACTTTCTTGCTACATTTCGTATTGTACACACAGCTGATG
This sequence comes from Pachycephala philippinensis, assembly GCA_013397055.1. NCBI lineage: Eukaryota > Metazoa > Chordata > Aves > Passeriformes > Pachycephala > Pachycephala philippinensis. The sequence goes on along the minus strand of VWZT01004951.1, from coordinate 222,616 downwards.
TGATAATCCTTCAGCTTGTCCTAAATTACATTTTAAAATAGAGATCAGTTAATTATAGCAATCTGAGTATTTTTAATCAGTTATAGAGGGAATTTCTAATGACACTTGTTTCTCTTGAATTTCAGATAAACTAGTGGATGTGTTCTTAATTATGCATGTGACAAAAAAAGTAAATCAAGTAAAAATTACAAACAACACTATCCAAGACTGCTTTGAGTGAGATCAGATAGTCACAGCTTAGCATCTGTGGCTCTTCTGTTTGAAGAGTGCTAGAGGGAGCTCTAACCCCTCGATCGAGGAACAGGCTGTAAATGGTGCATCTCAGAGTTTGGGCTGTGGTAGGAAACGTTGACTTCTTTTGACGTTTTAATTTTATTTTGTAGCAGGAGGTTGTATATGGTTTTTCCAGGCATGAGCCCAAATTGCTCTTCCTAGATGAGAAGATGTAAATAGTGTGTTTGCAAGTGTTCTATTATTAGATTTAATACAGGCTATTGTGAGCTACCTAAAAATGCAGAAAACAAGTGAGAGGTACCACAGAGGTGTTTAGCAAATAGTGACTGCTAAAGTCTAATAGTCCTTTTCCTTTCACAAAGGAAAAAAAATTGTCACCATAGAAGACCTAATGGTATTTAAAAGAGAATACATTTTAAACTGTTGGAAGTAGAAGCTACTTTACTCAGCATGTAATAGGTTCTTAGATGTTTAGCCAATTATTATAGTAGAAGTTATAGAAAGCGTTGGTGGTTGTTAGATAAATTTACAATGGGATGCATCAGTGCATGAGGATGGAAGAAATTTCTCACATCATATGCTCCACACTGGTAACATTCTTGATATGACAGGAAAGTAACTCTTAGAAATGGGATGAAAAGAAGAAAAGGAAACTTGGTTTTTATTTGTAGAAAGGGAAATGTAGGTGAATTGATGCTATTTTCATTGTTTGTTAACAAACTCACTAAAAGGAATAGCAGAATCATGACTTTGAGTGAAGGAACATTATGTGGAAAACATTGAAGGAACAAGAACAGTATGTTGAAGGACCAAGTCAGGCTAGCAGTTCTGTTTTGCCACAGTTTACTGAGGGATTTATATTGCTTATATCCTACATTCAAACACGTCCACTTTGACTGAGTCTACTGTAGGGAGAAGAATATTGGAAAGCTTCCTTCCTGCTTTAGTTTGAGGTATTTTTCTGAAAGATTGTTGGCAGCTAAGCACTGAGCCAAGGAGGAATCCCTAGTGTAGCAGTCTATGACTCTGGCTTCTGAGTTGTGCAATTTGAGTGTCAGCTGATAGGGACAAAGTGTGCTCAGCTGTGGAGCTGAATGTGCCTTCCTGAAGTGCTGTTACGGTTCGAGCTGGTCACTTTCTGCAACAGAGGGTACTGGTTTCTGCCTTTCTTCTGTCATGTGCTTTCACATATCAGCAGCAATTTGCCTAACCCAACTTAAGGCAATTTCTGGAGATAATAGAATTTGTTGTCCTCAGCTTGTATTTTTGGAGTCTGTTCCTCAGGTCTTGAATCTCTTGCCAGGTACCAATAAAAGAATGGACCAACACAATCTTAAGATATAAAGTCAAAGAAAACTTTAAGGTAGGATGGACCTTTGGAGGTCTCCAGTTCAACTGCCTGTTCAGAGGAGGATTACTTCACAATCAGTTCATTTTTCTTGGAATCTTGTCCACTCATATTTTGAAAGTCTTCCTTTTAATGTCCAGAGCTTTGCTTGCTACAGCCTGTTGCTGTTGCCCCTCTTCCTGTCATTACACACTCCTGAAAAGATTCTGTCTCACTTTCCTCTGTAACCTCCCTTTAGGTAGTGGAAGGCTGGTGGATAGCCCCCAGTTTTCCCCAGGCCAAACACATCCATCTTCCTTAGCAATCCTAGGGTCCTCCATGGAAATCACCCCAGTTTGCCAGGAAGGTAACATTTGACTGAAAGGTTAGCAGAACAGCTCGTCTCAAGGAGACAATGCTCATTAGTGAGTGAGGGGTTACTGGATGACGTTGTAGGGGTTATAGGTTTTGCCTACAAGGCAAAATCTCAAGATTTTGGCTGAAGCCCACTGACCAGCTTTCACTTAGCACTGTACAAGAATATTTAATGCATTTGTCCTCTTACAGCTGCCTCTGTGGTGGCTGCTAGCAGCAGTAGTATTGGTATCAGCCAGTGTGAGCTGCTGAGATGCCCTGTTCTAGATCTGGCTGTACTGGTATGAAAGAATACCATGCAGCCTTTGCCTGGCTGCTGCAGGTTGCTGCCCTCCAGGATCTGTCAGCAAAACCGCAAACCTGCTCTCAGTTAAGATGAGGTGTTTTAGCGTAGACAGTTTAAATAGCAGGTCTCTGCTAACAAGCTTATTTTGACTGAAATAGGTTAGGGAGTGTTCGTGTAGCCAACTCCTCCAGCAGATCCAAGGAGTATGTTTGCAATGGGAGCAGAGCACATGCATGAATCTTGTGCTTCTTCAGAATGCTGCTGGGTTTTTTTGTTAGATCTCTCCAGTATGCCTGGAAATATGTAGTACTCCTGTAGCTGGGAAATGTTATATGATACCCAGCATGTGTATTCCTGACTTCCAGTTCTGAATCTCTCACATTGCCTTGGCCAAGCAGTTTGGTGTGCGTATGCCCTCTGCGTTAGTGGTAGCAAAATGCATTTCAAAGGAAAAATCTCATGGAAAATAACTACCGAGTAAGCCATCTTGGAGAGCTTGTGTTTCTTGGTGCTAAAAGCTTTACATAGTGTTGGAGCTTTTTCAAACCAAGACACATAGGCAGAACCAAGTGATCTGAAAATTTCAATAGTGTTACTGAGAGCAGATAACAGGTTTTTACGATCATTCTCTCCCTCTGTTTTTGTCTTGTTCACAGTGATATCAGTCTTCACTGTTACTTCAGCTGTGTTTTGAGTCTACCTACCTGTTCCTGGCTGCCTTTCTCTCTGAGTTAAGGGAGCACTTGAAGCAAGAAGGAAATCAACAGTAACACCCATAAAGAGTAACTTCACTCAGGCAGTAGATCATGCTTGAATGTTTAAAAACAGAAGCAACTGTTCCAGAAAACTAAGAAACTGCTGCTTAGAGCATTGTTTACTTATGCCTCTCCCTGACATAAATGAGCGCTTTGCTGCTACTGGCCATTACCTGATGACTTTAGTAGACTGGTTCTCCAAGTGGTAATGTGCATATTCCTTCCCTCCATTAACAGTAATAACACGTAATGGTCCCAGCAGTTCAACTCTGGTTCTGGTAGCCATGCCAAGGAAGAAGGCATTTCCTTTGGTGATTTCCACTGGAAGAGATTCGTTGTTAGTGGAGTGTCTGCTTTGAAATTTGTGTGTGATCACTTTACAGCTAGTAAAAGGTGTGCTCTGAAATCTAGCTCTTTAAGACTGATGGTGCCTGCCCTACCCCCCATATGTCTAGATATGCATTTGGTCAGGGATCATAGTTTGGGAAAGTAACATATGCCAGTGCTGTGCTGATGCAAGCAGATTTCTCATCAGTGCTTGTTATTTGCAAAGACAACTTGGAGATGAGGAGGAGGTGAGGGACTCCCAATTCACATCCATTGCTGGCATCAGAGAAATTTTATTTTGGAGGTTTTTGTCAACACTTAAAATCTAGGTGGGAGACCTATATCGAAGGAAAGTTTACAGTAAGAGCTATGAGATTCCAGACAATTAAACTTTATTAGCCTGTCTGAAACATTAGGTATTAGCTTAAAAGAATAGTTTTTTAATCTCCTCTCCCTGTTGCTGTTTACTGTGTAGCAGTGTGGGAGGGGAGCATCTTGTCCAGCAAAGTATTACTGCTGCTCTTTGTATAGCCTGTGTGCAAGTGCCCATGGCTCAGTCGTGTCTCCCCAGAATCTAGAGAGACTCCGCATGTTACTTCTCTGGTGTCTGCAGCTTTTCCTGCCCCTGAACAAGCTCAGCCTTTTCCCTTTCTTCTGTATCTGAGGTAATATCCTTAGCCAGGTGCCCTCCAGGCTGACACCATATCATACGTACTTAGATGGTACCTCTGAAAACTATTGTCCTCACAGGAATTCAGAAAGTGCAGCAGGTTGGGCTGATGTGTCCAGCATAATTCCAGTGATCTTTCATCTAGATGTATCCTTTCTTATCAAGGCTTTTCTGCAGTGTGATTAGAAACCAGATGTGGACAAGCAGCCTAAAGCTCCAGAGAGGCAAAATTACTAGTTCCTTGGGTGCTGTTAACTTTAGTATGTGTGTTTTGAATTTTCTCTTGAAAATAAACTGTAGAGATGCTGTGGTTTCTTTCACAGTGCTTTCTTTTTGACTCTCAGATGTGATTGATGATCATCTACTTCTGGGTTATGTTCGTTTTTCAGAGTGTTTCAGTGAGCTTTGCAGCGTGGAAAGTAATTCAGTACTGAGCGAGTAAGTCCATATATGAGCTAAACCCATGGTTAACCTCACAGAGGCTGTTATGTGAGATGGAGGCGGGCAGAAATGGGTAGATTCTAAACTGAGCTTTTAAAATAAAAGTAAATGGAGTGAGTTGTTTAATGACCTAGCATTGTAGCCTTGCTGTCAACTCAAACACTGGAAAAGCAGGTTCATCCTGCAAAGGAGAAAAATGAGGAGCTAGCTGCCCTACTCATGTCTCTCAGGTGCTATGGCTCATGAGATCGTGTTTTTTATGGTGAGACAACCCCCTCACACCCCCCAATTCTCAGAGCAAAGGAGTTCTTTTATAGGAAGCTGCCAGTGAGGATCTGCAAAGGAACTTCTTTCCTCTTTGCTTAGCCCTGGCAGTCTGGGAATCAGTTCTGCAGCATTTGGTAATTACAAGCCTAAAAAAGAAGAAGCCAGCCATAGAAATTGGACCTGTATCATCCTAATTATGGTGTTACTGCCTTTAGGCCATGCAAACAACACCCTTTAAACTGGATTCTCAAATAACTATCTCTGCCTTCGGCAGGGAGGGCTGGCATACCTCAGCTCCGTTTCACCACTTTTGTTACATTGCTGTGGTTACATTGTTGTGGCACTGAGTGCTACTTCATCGCGGGCAGTAGCCGGCCGTTCCATGGCCACACAAGTAACTTCGGGAAAGCCAGCTGGGCTGAGGTTCTCTGGCTAAGAGCACCTTTGCAGTCATCAAACCAAATAATCTTGTGACCATGCTGGTACTTTTTAATCCCTCTGCTTTTCCCACAGGCTTCTGACTTGATCCAGAATTCCCAAGCTTTTGCGGCTGGTTAAAGTAGTTTCATGTTTGGATTCACAGTTGTGGGCATTTTTAATGTGGTCAGTCTTGAAGAATATTCAGGGTATAGAGGCAAGCATGGCTTTGCTTTCATTGTGAAGTTCCTGTCTTTCCCAGCCTTCCTCGGCCCCTGGACATACACCTCCGTGGTTCCTTCCTTTGTCATTCCGTTGCTTGGGTTTTTTTCCCCGGTGTCTTTTATCTTGTGAGTAAAGTTTGAACAGTACGCAGAAAGTTAACTGCCTGGAGTCTTTTAAATATAAGTAACACGCACCCAGTAATAAGCTGTCGGTTGTTTTTTTGCTGCCTGCAAAGAAACATAAACACAGCGCTCATTTCTGGCAGGTTTTTACTGTCAGAGTTTCTCCTATTATATTTATCTTACAATTTGCCAGGGGGTGAAGTTATTAAGTTTTAGCAGCAGCCATCGATCAAGTTCACAAGTTAACACGATAAAGGCTCTGTGCCGCTCCGATCCGGGAAAATGATGATCCTCACTCGGTAATTAACTAAATGAGAAAGTTAAATCTTACTTGAGAGCTGGGAGAGATGAAAGAGAGGTGTTTGTCAGTTTCTCAGTGGAAATTAGAAGCAGTTTTCTGCAATTCCCTAAGCTGCTGCTCTGTCATATTTTACATAAGCACTGGGAAAACGTCTTGTAATTAGTGCTGTCATGGAGGATTTTTTTTGCTGAAGGATGTTGGAATAATTCATTAGATTATCAAGAAAGGCTTGTGTCCTGAAATGATTAGCACAGTGAAATTTAAACCATTAACGATAACAAGTTTAGAGCTTGCTGCAGTGCAGAGGCACCCGGGGTATGTCTGTGCCTATTTCAATCATTTCTTATAATTAAACATTATGTCCTCTTTTTTCCTCCCCTTCACTAAGACCCATCCAAAATTCCTGTTAAGGTGGCTCTGTCTAGATCAGTGACTTAACCACAACGGGAGGTGCAAACAATTGGAGGTGAAATGCTGCAGTTGCAGAGAAGCAGTAAAGGACATTTGTCTGTGTCAGAGCCTGTTGTCCCAGTGAGTCCAGGAAGGAGGGAAGGAGCCCAGTATGACCTGTTGGTACTGGAACGTGGAAGAAAAGACCTTTCCTTTTATCTAGGGAGAAATTGAAATTTGCAGTGGTGGTCTAAGCTCTCAGTATTTTCAGAGCATCAGCATGAAGATGTCTTGAAGGCTGAGAAGATCCCAAACCTTGCTGGGATCATTTAAGCCAATCTTAATATTCTAAGAGACAATTTATCTTTGACTTTAAGAGATGTCTTCTTGCATTGAGAAACACAAAACCTGAATTCATCTACCCTGTAAAAGGTACCGGAACAAAGTCCTCTGCAATGACTAGAGGATGTAATTTTTTTAAAAAATACATAAAAGTTGTGACCACTCATATTGGTGGGTAAACACTATTGCTGTACTACCGTCAGAGAAGTTGCTTGGTTTGGGTTTTTTCTGTGCTTTAGGAGGCTCCTCGATCCCCTGTGCTGAACAAAACCAAAAGTAACCTTGATTGTCATATATGGGTTACAGCTGTGATAGACCATAGCTGTTTTGTTTTATATGCAAAGCAGTAGATTTATCCAGTCTTTATTTATCTGTATTGAAATATTGCACCTTCCTACAGTTGCAAGCCATTATTTAGATTAAAGTCCTTTCATATATTAGTCCTCTTCTACTTCATTGAGCATACAAATGTGCTTTGTGTTAAACGTAGCCATTTGGAGAAATGGTCTTGTAATTACGGACTGCAGTGGAGCATGGTGCGTAGATCCCTGAGCTAGTACCAACCTGAGGCACTCAATCCCCTGGGTTTCCTGGCACAGCTTATCAGCTCAGGCTCAGCGTTGTCAGAGGACACCACTGCCATTCCTGCAGATGAGTCGTGGTGCCCAGAGCCAGCTGGGGCACCTCTCAGCCCTCACATACAGGGCTTTGTGAAAAGGGAGTTGGTAAAGCTTCAGCTGTTCAACTTAGTAGTTTGCTCTGTTACACCCAAATTTCCTCCCAGATGATGAACTGCCAGTGCTTATTCTTCTTTGCCACTTTTGGAAGGGAAGCTTATAAAAAATGTGATTGTATGCAGTGCGTTTGGATGGATAGTTACCCTAGCAGGATGGATGGCATGTGGAACAGGTTTTTCTTTTTCAGGTGAGGCCTGATTATTGTATCAAGAGAGGGAAGAGGCTCTAGACGATTTAGTAATACAGATGCTTGATGATGTTGTTTTGTTGATGGGGTTTTTTTCCTAATAGGCCTTTTTCACTTAACTGCCAGTGGATTTTCAGGAATCTTTAAATTCAAATCCTGGAATTTTTGTTCAAAACTGTAGTTTGAGTGATCTGGGAGCCCTGTCAACTTACCTGTCTCTACTCTGCAGAACTGGTGTGTTCATGGCATGTCCTGTCCTCTTGGCCCCCTGCTTGCACAAACCATAGGACCTACTGGGCACATCTCTGGGCTTATGCTCACTTCTTTAGGTGGGAAACCAGAGCAGGCAAGGGTGCAAGCCAGGTCTCAAGATGACATTGTAAGAATGCAGCTGAAGTATGAACCTAAAAATATGGTGTTCCCATGTTCACTGATGTGAACATGAACACTGTAGCATGCTTTTCCTAGCAGAAACACTTTATAAATCTGGAGTTTCACTTCCAGAGCTGTTAAAAATGCTGGTCAATGGACTCTTTATTTTACTCATTATTCCTATCCGAGAAGCCTGTGTTCAGGCAGAATTAATTGTTTTGTCCCATCTGAGCCATCTATTTGTACGCACATAAGCCATCACTTGTATTTGCAGATGTTGCAACTTCTGTTTGATACCACAAACCAATGTTTTAGAAGTAAATGGGAAGCTGAAGGCGGCTGGGAGAAGGGTGTTTAGAAGGCAAGGAAAGTCCAGAATATGGTGCCACCCTGTGAAAGGAGCTGTACCTTTGTGGCCTTTGCACATCAGCTGTATACTTCACTCAGGTTTAGTGTATTAGGCAGACTTCACAATCTCTCAAATTAAAAGGCACATGTATAGGTTTTTAAAAAATGCTTTGTAGAGACAACCTGTTTTGTAAGGTGCGCAGCAAACAAAATGAGAAATTAAATGAGATCAAGCTTCTAGGTGACAGCATCTCCGTACTGTCTTAACCCAGCATTTTTACTGGGATGCCTGTTTTGCAGGCAGTTTTACTGCAGCAGCACACTGCCACACACAGCCACAGCCACACATTCACACGGAGGAGCGGGGGTAAAGTTGAAAACATTGATCTGCAGAATGGAGCACTGATGGTGTGATCACCATGTTCTGTGTTCTCAAAGAAACTTAAATCAAACTATAATCCAGAAGTAGAAAAAGCTGCTGTTAAAAATCACAGCTATTTACTATCTTTTCCTACCAAAGGAAGGTCCAGCTCTGCTAGAAATGTTGAAAAGTGTATTGAGGTGCATTATCGCTAAGAAAATGAAATGTATTTGGTGATCAGTTGAGTATTTTCAAATTACGGGGTTTTTGGTGTTCCAAAGTCAGGATTGCTGTTGGGATTGGAGATATTGAATTTCAGGATTTATTTACTCCCAAGAAATGAGAAACTTCTTCATTCCAAATCTGCTACTGGTAACTAAATTTTGTGGTCTCTAAATAGCCTGCTGTTTTGGCACTTGCTGAAAAGAGGCTTTTTTGTTGTTTTCCCTTTTCCTGTAAAATCAGTTAGTCTTTGCATTTCTTTTAGTTCATTGGATATCTTTGCAGAGAGATTTAGGGACTCATTTTTTTCCCTTAAAATTAATAAGGTCCCCTGGCGAGGTTGATGCTTGGAATTATCATCATAGAACAGAAATATGGCATCCCTACATCAGGGTTTTATGTGTTCTTATATCTGTGATTTATTTTTAATTATTTGATAATTAACAAAGAACCTCTAAATTTATTTTGTCAATAAAAATGATGTAATAATACTGACTGTTATTATAATGCTGTCTGATGTTAAACTGTTGCAATGAAAGAGAGAAAATCACATGTTTTCAGCATGAAATAGAAACTATTTGACCAATATAAGAAAAAATAATTTCCCAGCAAACAGTTAAACTTACTTGGACAAAGGATACCCTTGAAATGCAAAATGTGCACTTTTCTTCCAGTTAAATCATTTAGAAAGCAGAATTTATATCTTACTATCAAGTAGTAAATTAAAATGTCAGTGTTCTGTTTTGTCCCTGAAACTCTTCTTTGAGCTGACTCCTTCTGACAAGATATTAACAGTGCTCAGAAAGTTGAAAATATTTTATTCTGTGAAAGAAGTATGTACCAAATTTGCCAAATGTCAGGGTCTATTTTAACTCGCTTTGCTCTCAAGGTATAATTCAATCTTTTTCATCCATTTCATGCATTCCCTATGAATTTTAGCAGCATTCTTTAGGAAAAAAAAACCCAACAGAGTACAGGTGCATTGCTGTTGATGCATTGAAGTAACTGGTACATGTACCTTAGGAATCCAAATGCATTTTACTGCCTACTTGTTAAATAATGTTGTGTTTATGTTAAACTGCCACCGAGGGTTTCCCATCTGACCAGAGTCCTTTGTGTGCAGCTCTGGCACGAGCCAGAGCGTTGTCCTGCAGGGGCCTCAGCTCGCCGTGGCTGCGCTCGGGCTGACAGACTGGCCGGGATACGTGGTGTCAGACAGCTTTCATGTGTCAGAGTGCTTTTTGCCTTCTGTTGTCTGCCCCCCTAAAAGAAATTATACAACTGCTTGTGTTTCTTCTCATATGTGTTATTTGTGTTGTTGTTCTTCCTGTTTACAGACAAAACTTGCCAATGGCACTTCCAGTATGATTGTGCCCAAGCAAAGAAAACTGTCTGCAAGCTATGAGAAGGAGAAGGAGCTCTGCGTCAAGTACTTTGAACAGTGGTCTGAGTCCGACCAGGTGGAGTTTGTGGAGCACCTCATCTCCCAGATGTGTCACTACCAGCACGGACACATAAACTCATACCTCAAACCCATGTTACAGCGGGACTTCATCACTGCACTGCCAGGTATTTCTGCAGGCAGAGGGAGCTTGCTCCCTGTCTTTCAAAAAACTGTTCCGTTCTGACCTACCTTGCTGGAGAGGTCTCTTGTAGGGTCAGTTTGCAAAACAAATAATAGTTTTTGAATGAAAAGCTCTATACCAGTATGAAACGCAGTAATATTTTAATTTGTATTCCTACTGTGTCTCAAGGCATGATCTAACACCGTCATGGTTTGTCTAGGAGTAAATGATAGCTAATCTATGAGTTGTAAGAGTAGTTATCCCAAGCCACAGGGCAAGTAGTTGTACTCTTAATGCCCACAACGATGCATGAATAACGAAAATTTTTTAAATTAAAACTACTACTCTTTCTGGTTGCTCAGCTGAGGTTTTCCCTTTTCTTATTTAGATATTTGTCTCTCTTTTCTCCTGAAATAACTTCCTGCAGCCATTGCTTTGATTATGTGTTTATTGCTAATAGAAAATGAGGGCATAAGAGCAAAAGATGGAAGTGTTCTGTTTTTTACACCTTTGTAGTACTTTCCATTGAAAATATTATCCCAGCTAGTCTCAGATGTGGCATTGGCCAGATCTCACAGAATGCACACATAAAGTAGTGTACATGCAGTTTTGTATTGGCCCTGTCTTATAGATGGGAAAACAAAGGTGGTGGGAGATCAGATACATACAGCAATAGAGTTTCAGAACCAAACAGAAATTCCTGGCTCTTTGGCCATATTTTTTCAGACCATTAGATCATACCTCTGTAGACAGATAAACAGATAGTTAATAGATTAGCATTCCCATGCCATAGGTCCATGGTTTGAGAGGGGCCTGAGGAAGAAGTGGTACAGGTGTTGTCTCTAAACATCTAGTTGAAGAGAGGTGTTTCTTGCCAAAAGCTTATTCTGTGAATACCTTCGGAGAACTGCTGAACTCTTGGCAATTTGATCAATCCAGTCATTTGATCATTCTTCAGAAGGGAGTTCTCAACATGAAATTTAAGTTCTAGCCTTAAAAGATGGAAAAAAGTATGTTTAACTGTGAACTGTATAAAGCATAAAAGCACTGCAGGAGTTTTGCTATGAAGTTAAATAGGTAGACTCATTGGGTTTTAAGCTCATTGTGCCCAGTAATCAAATGGCTGTTGTAGCATTAAAAAAAAAATCTTAGTTATGCTAAGTACCTGCTTTATGTTAGTTTTTAGTAGTCCAATGGCAATAATCTCATGTACTTAGAGCAGCATTATAACTTGTGGAGCTGCTCTGTTTCAGAAAAATAAGAAGTGTTGGAAACTGCATTGCTTTCCCCACTTTTAAAGTGGAAGTATACATGTAGTTACATACACAATTTCTCGAGGTCTTTCACCATGGAACCCCATGAAAGCAAGTCAACACATCTCACTGCACTTGGTTAATTTCTTCCTACAGGGCTTTTTCTGAGAATTTTGGGCAGATGCTATAAATACTTCTAGAGACATTCCAAATTTCCTAGCCATACCGTATTTGTTACTGGTCTATTCACAGTTGCCCAGGAAGCAGCTGATTTTACTCTATCAGCATGCAGAATAAATAGGAATCAAGCAGCTAATATGTGAGTATTTTAATAGTTGGGGGAAATGTGTGCATAAATAATGTATGTGCATCAATTTGCATATTTGCAAAGTGCAAATGTCCTAGTGAATATAGCTCTAAGGGAGAAGATTAATGGCAAGGAATTACACTGGTGCAGACTCTGCAGTCTGTGCAGGATGTCCTGAGTATAAGCAGGTTCTAATGAGGGGAATGGGAAGGGAGGAAGGTAACAAACTGCCTAGGAAAGAGTGATGAACCTAAAATTCTAAATTAAGTCATATAATGAAAAAAAAAACCTAAACTCTGTAAGTATTTTTAGCTTTCTGAAATTTTCAAGTGTTCAGTACTCTGGTTTCATTTTTACTACTTCATTCTCTCTCCTGCTCTCCCCCTTGAGTGAATAAAACAATAAAGCTACTTCAAAATCATGAGGCATCTTATCTCTGTCCTCCTAGCACGGTCCCAAAGAATGACCAGAATTAAAGGTAGTCCTAGATCATGGGCATGTTTTACTCACATAGAGTGAAGTTGGCTCAGATTATTTTCACAGTGCTTTGAACAGAATTAAGGTTGTTTGAAAAATACAGCTTAACTGTGTACTTAACAAAGTTTGTTCAGTTTCTGAAAAATAAGGCTTCTGCTTAGCATTTTCAAGCTGTTTAACATTTTTTATGAGGAAAGTCATTTTGATAAGGATTTTGTGTGTGAAATAACTGAAACATTCTTGTTGGTTTGGAGGGCTGAAGGGCTAATCGTGTTTCACATCCATGTACTAAAATAATCTGTGAGCAGAGTTTTCCCTTTTTAAGGAAACAATGCTTTGTTAGATACATGCCCCAGTGAGTTGTGCTGTTCCTAAGAAACAAAATTATAAAATTGAGTTTGCAACCAGGCCAAAATAGCTCTTCCCATCCATTTATCATAAATGTGAGGAGGAGAGGCCAAAACATTAGTATTCCTTCTCTGCAAAGGATCTAGTATCAATGACAAAGGATAACTTAAGGACATGGCAGTAGTTAACAGCACCTCAATGCAGCCAAGATCTAAAGTGCAACTCCTGATGAAACAGGAAGGGCACAGGGATGAAGATTACTGTGCCCAGGTTGTGCAGTGTAGCCCTGCTTCCTAAAGCCACCAATTGTTCCCCATATAAAAAATTAACTCCTCCTGTGATGCTGCTGACTTAAAGCCACCTGTTAGGATACTACACAGGCAGGCATTTGTAAGTGTCCTGGTGGGTCTGTAAATGTCTGTGAGCCCACTGGAAGCAACACAGACTGGGCAATCTGCCATTTCCACCCAAAGCTGCAGCAGGGCAACAGGATGTCCATCACTACCCTGCCAGTTGTGGAATTCCTGCAAATTCCAGTTCACATTCACTAAAACATTGTCTCACTCTTTCCACAATTTGCTCTGGAGTCAATCTAAATTTATAAACACTTCCTTTTTTTTTAAATAGTTGTTGTACGTGTCTTTTCAGATTAAATACATAATAAAGGTTGATGATGCTTTTATTTTGCAGGTTGACATCTAATTTTGCATCTATAAAGATAAGAAATGTCAGACCTCTTTCTCCACTCTCTGGTTGTGCCCGGTATCATTCACATGCTTTTTCTACATAAAGATTGAAGCGTAAAATGCTGAGCAGAATGTCTTACCCAAAGTGTATTCTAAGTTTAGCATATTTGGAAGCAGCAGGAGGAGGCATGCTGAATTGTCTCATTTTCATGCAGTAGGAGATAATTTTGAGATCTTTAAATTAAGGAAAAAAAAAGGTTGGGCCATTTGTGTGTCATGAACTCCAATCAAAGTCAGCTGGTTGCACCCAGTCTGGGTTTGCAGAAGTACAGACATGTGACTGTAAAAATGTACTTACTGCCTTTTCTTTCACAAGCAGGGCCTGGTCTCTGAGGCTGTTGTTTTAAAAGCAAGAAAACATGTATTTAACTCTGTCCCAGTTGTAAACCAGAGGGAAGATGCATGTAATACCAATCTGCCACGCTTCCTTTTTTGGTTGGACTGAACACTATCCCTGAAGGATGATGTGGTCTAAACTTTCACAAAGTATCTGAATTTTAACCTGTGAAGTGAGATAATCTCTTGGTGGTGTGTCTCACATGTGAATTAAACAGCCTTCAAGAGAAGCTGTATTTGCACAACTTCTCATTTAAAAGGCATCTTGTTTTCCTGAAGTCTTGCTGGTGATTAAATTTGAGTTGGTAAGGGGGCACATTTTTACTGACGACATCCATCCAGTTAAGAAATGTAGCATAACCTTCCCTGCCCCCAGCTACCTAGACATTACGTTGAGCTGCTTGGTGCTAACCAGGCAGTTGCTTTACATTTCACTCCAGCCATGCTGAAGTAAAGCCAGTCCTGGTGTTCACACTGGGAAATATTTGCAAATGATATTATTTTGGTGCATATTTTTTCTTCACCCGCTAAAATAGAGGAAACTAGCAAACCTGCTTCACTTTCTCCTTACACAGCCTCTCCTTCCCTCTTGATGTCCCTGTGCATCTGCATATCCTTCCCTCCCCGTCTAAAGGTACCACTACCCTTCAGGGCACACATTGGGAATATATATTTTTTTCTTCATTACATTTAAAAGCTACTGCTTTAGCAAAAACAGCTTTTGAGCCGTTGCAACATGAGAACAGCTGTAGCAGTGAGATGAGAAATGGTCCTAATATAGAGAGATTTTGGGGGCTGCATTGCTGAGTTGGAAATGCCATCCATAGAATATCCCCCTAGTGCTAAAACCCATCGAAATAGATTGGAATGACTTCTTGGATTCTTTATTATTTTTAATGACTTGTTGTGCTATATCCAAAGGAAGTTGGAGAACACTGCTCACTCCTGAACTTAGCCTCAAATGCTCTTCTGTGCATTTGGTCCAGCTCCGCATGCAGAAGAGGAGATGGAAGGAGAGTGTATCTTAGTACGAGCAGGGGGAGTTGTTTTAAACTCTGTGTCTGTCCAGCAAATAATCTTTTTCTGTTGTTGTTGTTGTTGTTGTTGTTCTCCCCCAGCTCGGGGATTGGATCACATTGCTGAGAACATTCTGTCATACCTGGATGCCAAATCTTTGTGTGCTGCTGAGCTGGTGTGCAAGGAATGGTACCGGGTGACGTCGGACGGGATGCTGTGGAAGAAGCTCATTGAGAGAATGGTCAGGACAGACTCCCTGTGGAGGGGTTTGTCAGAGAGGAGAGGATGGTAAGGAAACTGAATCTTCACCTCTTTTGCCCCCATTCAGGACAATAGGGGTTGTGTGTTTCAAACCATGTTTGAACAGGGTTATTCACCACACTGAAACATCATGTTGGTTCCAAACCTGACAGTTGCTTACATCAAAAATCAGGGTTTGGGGAGTTAGGGTATCACTTGGCTATGTGGCAATGTGGGGGATCTTTTTCTTCACCTTCCTCATCTGATCATGCTCTTAGCCCACTGTGACGAGTGAGATATGCACACTGAGATTTTTACACCCAGCTGTCATTCAGTTCAAATTAAGAAGCTGTGTGTGCCTCAGGGGAACCCTAAGCCGGTCAGCAGTTCAGAGCAGAAGAGCTTTTTCGGGAGTGGCAGTGGGGCAGCATGTGCTGTGAATTAGTTCTTTCCTGATAGGTCTGTTTGTTTTCCTCAGCAGATTTTCACTATTAGATATCTGTTTAATTTTCAAACTGGAAGCTGAGGGTAGGTACCACGGAGAATAGGGGACTTTAGAAATGCAGATAGATTAGTTAATAATCATCTGGAATAGCCTTACTACAGTGTAGGTCTCACTCAAGTTTGAAGCTGCTCTGCTAACATTTCATTAGAACTTTCCATCTCAGGGGTACACCCTTTAATACATAATTTTCTTTTCCAAGGGTGTCCCTAGGATGTTGGCAGAAGGGAAACTGGGTATGAATATTTCATAAACAAGATAAAAGTGACAGCTCAGGCATTTTGGTTGCTATTAAAAAGAAGAAGATACAGAGTTGCAAACAAAGACTCCTGGTTTATGGTTAATTTTGTTATACTGTTTGTCTCAGTAAGTAAAGCAAGTAAATCAGGATTGAGACATTCTTTAAAAATAAATACTATTTTGATCTGCTTCCAATAGTGCAGTGTTTCTAAAGAGTGTAAAATAAACACAAGCATGGCAGTGGTAACTTTTACATTTCTTTTAGTGCCTTATTATCTCTAGGACTTCCATTTTTTCTCCCTATTGTTGAGGTCACAATAAGTCCTAAGAGGAGCTTGAGAAGTCATTTAGTCCCTTTTGTTTCCCATAGGCAGAGACAGGTTTTACTTAAGTCATCCCAAATGTTTGTGTTAACTTGTTCTTAAAATCCTCTACTGATGGAGATTCCCCAGGCAATGCCTGGAAAAGGAATTCCACAGTTTCACTTTTTTACTCTTTCTATCTTCAGTGTCTGAAAGGTTTTCCTGATATCTAGGCTGTCTTCCTAGCTACACTTTGATTTGTTACATTTAACCTGCACAGATAAGCAGGACAGTTTCTCATTCTCCTTTTTGCAGTAATCTTTTCCGTGTTGGAAGATGACCATGTTTCCTATGTTTTGGCTGCACTAGCCAACCATAATGGTGTGTTGTCTTGTCCTCTCACTATTTTTGGTTTTCTCCGTTTAGACCCTTCCCAGTTACTCTACTCCTTCTTGGAGTATGATGTAATCAGCTGTCTTCTGCCAAGGCATCACTGGTGTTTGCTCCCTCCACACTTTAGAAATAACATTAGCACCAAATACTAGTCATACAGACACACGACATTTCTAAAAGACAGATGCAAAATTGTGCTTCTCATCTCAAGGACAGTCACCCTGTTACTGCACCTCTTCTTCAGGTTTATGCTATGTGCTGTTGCTTTGACACAACAAGAGCACGTTGTGCCCAAGTCTTTCAGACTGCCCTCTGGTTAACTCTGTGATGAACAGACAGAGCTGTGTGGTTAAGAGATGCAGACAGGAAATACCCAGTGCAATTGCATTTCTGCAATATAGAGCACTATAGCTTGTAATCAGTGCTAGCTCTGTGCATGGCACGAGGACATGACTGAATGGACAGTTCAGAATGATGGGTGACTGGTGTTACTTGGTTACAGCTCCTCAATTTGCACATGAGCTGCCTGATTTCAGCATTTGCAGCTTGTGCTTTACAACAGAGCCNCCCCCCCCCCCATTCTGCAGCTTGGCAGCCTTCACTGGCAGATTGTCAGAGAGCAGTAAGGGTTACACAGATTTAGAGAAATATATGGGCATGCTTGTGTCCATCTGATTGAATTGGCTGGCCATCAAAACCTGCAAACAATAGTTCCTTTTATCCCAAAGCCACAGCACAACAAATACTAGGATGCCATGGAAATTCCAAGCAATCCTTTAGCTGAACAGTAAACAACTAACTCTACATGCAGCAGGGCAGGACTTATAGGTAGCAACCAGACTTTGTGTTACATTAGCTAGTAAAGTTAAAAAGAATAAATAGGTTTTTAGTCACATAGGCTTGTACATAGTTTTTGTAGACCTGCCCCAAATCTTCCAGGATGTCCCCAAGGTATTATCTCCAAAGAGGTTTTCATCTTCCTTGGCCAATAATATTAATTTTCATGAATGCACTTCCAGGCTGGATCACAGTAAATAGGCATCTGTCTAGTTAGTGGTTTGTCTGCATCCATGTGTGCCATCTTCACATGTGTTTGTTCCCATATGCGTGTCTCCTGGTCATTGTATTTGAAGAATCAGGTGATTCCTCTGTCCAAAGACGAAAGCACCTTTCTCTCAAGTTGTACTTAGAATACTTGATTTAAGGAAGTATCAAAAGTTCTTTTCCTGAGGATTTGTCATTTTGTTTGTCCAGTCCTATAGTTCGGTACCGCCTTAACAACCTAAAGACTTTGGTTCGCTGTTGTGATCTCCCTAGTTCAAGTGCATCAGGGCAGCTAATGTACAGTCTCTGAAATGAGTTTTGAGGTATACTGTATGGAAAGGGCAGGAAAGAAATGCACAAGGAAGTATTGAACAATTAATTATGCTGTAATGGAGCAAGGGAGGGAGAAGTGGAGAGCTGGCCCAGTGTAAACTCTGTGCCTCTGATGCCAGGATTACACTCGGAGGCATTTGTGCCTCTCTCCATTTTGTGAGGCATGTTGCCAGGCAGAGCAGCAGTTAGTACGCCCATGGTGGGGTTTACTAGCTTCCACACCGTGTTTGGTGGCTTCTTAACTTCAGGATGAGGAATTAAAGTTTTTTACACAGCAGGCAGTGATTGCCGTTTACAGATTTTTTTGGTAACAAAACTCTAGCTTGGGATATGAGTATTCCAAATCAGTGTTGAAATGAGGGAGGCACCACAGATGAGGTGTTGCTTACCAAAACAGAGTAGTAGCAGTAAAATGTCCGTGTACCCAAACTGATACTGTTCTTGCTAATGCACATAAAAGCTAGCCTTGAATGCATAGTGAATTTGAGGGTTCCTTGGCTTCTTTCATTTACTTTGCACGCTTTATTTTAAAGGTGACCTCTGATAATGTTTGTGAATATTGCAGGCATGAGCCATTGTCAACCCTTACTGAGCTGAATGGGCCTATGTCCATAATAGAGAATTTATTTCCCTTCCCTGAGTTACTAGACACAGATTTTTCTTAGGTATTCCACTGTTAAAATGCAACACTGACATGTTTCAGGGCAAACGAACAAGGAACCATCCCATCTTAGTAAATTAAGTTTCACTATGAATCTGTAAGCAGTGGTTTACCTATTTGTAAAATGCCAGGAGGACCTTTCTCCAAAATGCTGAAATGTGTTTTGTGTTCAATGAAAATGTTCTTTGTCTTCCAGGGGGCAATATCTATTTAAAAATAAACCTCCTGATGGAACTGCGCCACCCAACTCCTTCTACAGAGCACTTTACCCCAAAATTATACAGGACATAGAGGTAAGAAACAGCTGCCAGAAGTGGTGGTGTTTCACTGTTGGTTTTTTAGTTTTGTTTTCTTCAAATGTTCCTGATTTATTCATGATGCTGAAGTTCTGGGGATATGAGATTGCAGTGTAGTATTTCATTAAATCTGACATGTCTGTGTTCATCTGGAGTTTGTAGATCTGGGATAGTTATATAAGATCCTGCTGTTCCTTTAGACAGAGGATGAGTTGGATTGTTTAGTGAGCTGTTTACAGGTGGAGTCTCCACACTCTGCACATCACATATCACAGCATCACTGTAACATCTTGGTTTTCTCTGTTCCACAGTACTTTGCTCCTCCCGGTGCAATGAGACCTAAATGTTACGGGAAGATACCAAGAACTGAGGCAGGGAGAAAGTGCATTCCTGAAGTCTGAAATCCTAAGACTCACGAAACAGGCAGCAGCTGAGCATGTTTGCCTTGCATTTAGTGTGAGCAAAATGGCATGTTCCGGTTGTTTCCTAATGGCAGAAGCAGTGCTCGGGCACTGTTGTGACAAGTTTGTACAAGCACTTAGAGCTGAACTGAGACTCTCTCTTGAGTTGTTTAGCTGTTGAGTCACAGGGGTTAAAGGCTGGAGATAGAAAAGAGCTTTTAGGTTACTTCTTCCTCACCATTCCCAACACCACAGACCAGTTTAGCCACAATATGTTTTCCAAGCATTTGTCTGTTTAATTGGATTTATTACATGTATTCAAGAAAGCAGTTATGTCACTGTATGGGCCTGATTGCAGGAAAAAGCATGAAGAACAGTGTCTGCTGCCTTCTCAACCAAACAAAAAAAAAGGGAGATAGTTCCGTGCTTTTTCTTTTCCTACGTCTCATTTGTCTCCTGTCTCTCCTCAAGACAATAGAGTCGAACTGGCGGTGTGGAAGGCACAGTTTACAGAGGATCCACTGCCGAAGCGAGACGAGCAAAGGGGTTTATTGTTTACAGTATGATGATCAGAAGATAGTAAGCGGCCTACGAGACAATACTATTAAGGTGAGAATGCTCCATCATGGCATACTGATGGCTTGGAGTGCCTATGCCATAAATAATAGTGTCCTAATTTCAGTGACACCTACCCAGTCTCTTGTTAGTAACCTAGCCTTCTCCTTCCCCTTTCCCCATCTCCCACCAGCACAGCAGCTACGCCTCTTTTATCTGGCTAGAGAGACCCTGTTTTCAGACAGACAGGCTTCGCTAGCAGAGTTTCTGTCCAGCAGTAATTACAGGCTGTGTAATTACTGGGCCCTGTACCCTAATGAAAAGGGTAAAACCAATATTCATAGTAAAGCCAGTAATAGCAAAGATGTCAATGTATTGCACCAAAGAGCCTGTAGAAGACTCTACAGATGCCACTTAAAGGTGTTCTAAGTGCGCTGTGGATGATGTGTTGTAGTGAAAAACAGTCTAGTCAAACCAGTAAGTGCTGAAAGATGAAAACTTTACTGAACTATCTGGTTTTGTATATTTGCTGTCTTAGATCTGGGATAAGAATACATTGGAATGCAAGCGAATTCTCACGGGACACACGGGTTCTGTCCTGTGCCTCCAGTATGATGAACGGGTGATCATTACTGGATCTTCAGACTCAACAGTCAGGTGTGTGCTTATGATTTGGACTTTTCTGTTTGCCTCTTAAGATTTTAGCTTTGCAAGCTGCCGAAATGATCTCTTCTTAAATGTGTGCTGTTCAAGCAGTTCCATGAAGTAGTTCAGTATATTTGTTCAGCATTGTGCTGTCCTTGTTTATCAGATATCCATGCAAATCGCTGTCAAGGAGAAATGAGAATCTAAGCCAAGGCCAATCAAGGTCAAGATGACTTAGGAAGGCCATCTGGCATTTCACCAAGGTTTTGCATGTTTTGACAGTCCCTGAGAATGTTATAAATTCTCCTTTAGAATAACTTTTTAAGAGTTGAAGTTTTCAAAGCAAGTTTGAAGGTTTAGTCATCCACTGTCAATTTTAACAAAATGTGTATGACTAGATCGCCCATGACTTTAAATTAAATTTCTGCATGATGTTTCTTTTCATTCAGTCTTTCTAACCTTGCTTTCCTTCAAGTCTCCAGCAAAAGGCTGGACACCTCAAGGTAGCACTTGTGGTGCATGTTGTGCAGTTGTGAAGTCAACTAGTCATGTTAGAGGATACCAGAGAGTGTAAGACCCATACTGTAAATACAGGCACATATGAGTTAATGAATTGCAACACGAGCTTGGATGTGAAGGGGCAGATCTGACTTCTCCATGTTGTTATATACTCACTCCTGGTCAGAGTACAAGCAATGCTCATGCAGTGAAGTTAGACACCAAAAAGCTGCATTGGTGGCCTTTTCTGGAGCTATTAGCATGCATTCCTATGGCTGCAAGCTCCTCTGTGCTTATGTGTGAACTACAACTGTTAAGCTAATAACTATTAAATTGAATTCCTGACATGTGATGCATGCAGTCTTGCAGTTCTGCTAGGTTTTGGGGTCCTGTCTTTAGTAGGAATCCAGAATTTTGTAAACACCGCTTACCTGGAGGTGGTGTGGGAACTGCACTGGGCTAAACAGATCGCAAAAGGAGAGGCTGATTTCTGTAACAAGCACTGTCATTTTCCATATCAGGCCAGGCAGGCCAAATTGCAGACTGGCTACTTGCCCAGGAATACTTTGTCTCCCACTGTATCTATAAATGTTTGTGCAGACCCCAGAGGCACATAGGATGCATCACTTTTATCCTTGGGTCTCCTCAGGAAGAGAGGCTTCATCCAATAGACAGTACAGATGGGCTCTTAATGCTTCTGAGATCTCAGGGATGCACTTGTCCAAAGAAGTCAGTGGGTCTCCAGCTCCTGTTCAGTTTGGCAACCCTGTCTGCAAACTGTTCGTATGTTAATGGCTCAGGTCTTTAGCTTTTTTTCCTTTGCATTTTCTAATTGGAATGCAGTTTTCTTTCTCATTTAGAGTCTGTAAGTTGATGCAGTTCAGTTTCCATAAGTTAGAAAATAAGACATTAGAAGTCTTTCTCACATCTTGCCTTTTCTTATTGCTTGCCTTATTGGTGGTGGGAAGTTTTAACTTCTGCACTGTCTGATGTGCCTGCTGATACAGCCATTTTCTGCTTTCGTATAGTGTGCCTGGGATACAGGTGTGATAGTGCCAACAGAAATCTCTTTATGGAGGGCAAAAGAAGTTTGCCAACAGAATAGCCCAAAAGAAATATTTTTAAGGCTTAAAATCTTCATTTCAAGTACTAGAAGTTCTGTACGAAGCTTTTGTCTAACTTGCATCTTAAATTATCTTTCAGTTGAAACAGTTGGTTCCAATAACATTAAATTGACATAAATGCTATGTCTTAATTTGGGTATTCAGCACATTCCTGGAACGTAGCTGTGTACCAGATGCACCGCAGGGTAAATGCAAATCATGGTGCAACTTGTGGCAATTACTTGTATTTGTTTGAAAAGAATTTTCTTGTCTTCTGCTTCTGTATAAATTACCACTTGAGCTGGTGGTCCTGTGAGATAGGTCAAAAATTAAGTCTGTCAGGGAACTTACTTCTCCACATTGACTGGAAATGAAGTGTATAATAGGCTGGCACAACCACGAAACACCAGTCTTTAAGGCCATCAGTCTTCTAACTTTCCTCAGCACTAAATTCCCTTAATTAAAGAATGCTTTTTTCCTGGGTGCGTTATTTTTATGGTGTTAACTGCATTGCAGGGTTTTTGGCTGCTGGACTGTCTCAATGTACACATAATCAACAGGTTTATCTAATACATTTTTTAATGAACTATTTAATAGATGTGCATATAACTTGTGGTGTTTGCTTCTCTAATATTGCTAGAGAGTCAATTACCTCTCCGAGTCCCTCTCTCGCTCTGCAGAAAATGCACTGTGCAGGTTTTTAACTCTCTTCTCTCTGGTTTGAAATCTGAACCTGCAGAGTGTGGGACGTGAATGCAGGCGAGATGCTGAATACACTGATCCACCACTGCGAAGCCGTGCTGCACCTCCGCTTCAACAACGGCATGATGGTGACGTGTTCCAAAGACCGCTCCATCGCCGTGTGGGACATGGCTTCCCCAACAGACATCACCCTGAGGAGGGTGCTCGTAGGGCACCGAGCTGCCGTCAACGTAGTGGACTTTGATGACAAGTACATTGTATCGGCATCAGGTGACAGAACTATAAAGGTGAGGTGTTTCAGAGGCTCTCTGTTTTGCAGCACTGGGGTATTTATTAATGAAGAACAGTGACCAGACAGGGAAGAAGGATCTTCCTTTAGAACAGTGTTCTTCCTCCTCCTCATTTGCACTCGTCCTTCCTCAGTTGAGCTTGCACAACTCGTTTAGAGAGCTTATGGCAAATCAGATCCAGGTACAGATGCAGTTGAAAAAGAACATTTTTTTTCTCTGTTCTTTTTCCGCTTAACCACTTCCATAATCTCTTCAGTCATTTAAGCAGTTGTTAGAGGGCAGCATGGGGACAGAAGTGAAGGTGAGTGGATAGGAGACACTTAAGTGTTACTGCTGTGATCCCAGTCTGCAGCATTAAACCTTGGGAGAGTCTGTATCATGTGTAAACCAAATCATAGCCCAAGAATGCTAAACCTGGAAGCTAATTTGATACTGTGTGGCAAAAATCTTCTGTGTACAATGACCCAACCTGCTATCAGTTGCAGAATATAATCACAGGTCATCAGAGGGGTAATTTTCCCAGTCTTAATGATACCATCTTCATTAAGAGCATTCTGGATGCATCTATATATCATACAGTCACCATCTTTTGTTAGTCTCTTCGTAATAATTTTGTCTCTGTGTGGTTCCCTCCCCTCCTTCCTGTCACAGGTATGGAACACTAGTACCTGCGAATTTGTGCGCACCTTAAATGGCCACAAACGAGGCATTGCATGTCTGCAGTACAGAGACAGGCTAGTAGTGAGCGGCTCTTCAGATAATACCATCAGGTGAGAGACAAACTCCCCATCGCAGA
Organism: Pachycephala philippinensis; assembly: GCA_013397055.1. Classification (NCBI taxonomy): domain Eukaryota; kingdom Metazoa; phylum Chordata; class Aves; order Passeriformes; genus Pachycephala; species Pachycephala philippinensis. The sequence continues at coordinate 198,860 of VWZT01004951.1, read as the reverse complement.
GTTCTGTGCAAGCACGTTGTCTCTGGTGCCCTGGGACGTGCAGAGGTTAGGTAACTGAAGTGCTCTGTACCCTTGTCAACTTTGAAATATGCTTTCTTTGGTATAGAACATTGGGAACTACTGGAAAGAGATATTAGAAGCCTGGTTTACTGTGTTGTCTTTCATCCTCTACATCTCAAGAGTCCCATACTAATCAACAAGTTACATTGCTCTGACAGTTCTGGTGTATGAAAGAGCTGGCAAGTACCACTTTCTGTGATGTCCTCTTGTGATATTTTAATTGGACTATGTGTCTAGTTAAAGGGGTCAGATTTGTAGTAAGAGGCATTTAATCCTCTGCAGAAATCCTCCTGGGCTCTCGCCAAACTCTTCTTGTGGTACTTGGCACCTGGTTAAGTTTGGAACAGCTGGTTTAGAGCATGAAGTTCAGTTTGCTGCCTTTTGCACTTCTCCAGCTGCCCTGGTTGCAATCTGAGATTTAACTCTTTCTGGTATCACGAGCCAGAATTTCTCCCTACATCCTGCAGCTGCTGGCAGAGGGATGTCCCGGTAATTTCCGGATGTATGGAACAAGCTTGAATATTAGTTTACGTGATACAGAAAAATGGCTCCGTCATGGAAATGGGAGTAATAGTAACCTCCCTTTTCCCTTTGTCATTTCTTTAAGTAGTTGTCTGCCTTCTGATAACACTTGAAAGCTAGACAGTGTGAGCAGAAACCCTTCTCTTCGCACGTCAGTAATAACGTTTCCTCAGTGACACTGATCTATGCTACTGTTTACCTGTGGACCTGGTTTGCAACATGCTGCCTCTCCCTGCTCTGCATTCTGTAGGAAAACAGTGGTCCTTTGGTTGACATCAGCAGGATACTGTGCCAGATTTTAGTACAGGGCTGTCTGAGAGCCTGACCAGGACAGCTGGAACTTCCATCTCTTAATCAAGGGAAGAAGTATTACAGGCATTGTGTAAGAGCAGCACCACTTGGTGAGAACTTCTGCACTTCAGAGAGAAAAAAATAAACCTCTGCAGTTGTACTATGAGACTTGGTCTCAGAAGTAGAGTAAGAAATAGTTAAATACTACAGCAGTTAGGGAAGGATCTAAAATATGCAATGCTGATAAAAATAAATGTCAAGATAGTGATAATGCTAAACAGGAATACAGTTACTTTTATGCTTGCATTGGACAAAATCCCTGCTTGACAGATAAATTGTGCTAGAATTTCAGGAATGTTGACAGTGAATCTTAATGGAAGTCAAGTTTAGCAGCAGTGTGATCACGGCAAAAGATGTAACCGATGCTAAAAGTTTTCTCCCAGCCATTAGCAGAGGGCACAAGTCAGTGGAAGAATGATTAAGGAAAAGGTTCCTTAGTCATCTTTGTGGATGGCTTGGTGTTTTGTAGGTTTGATTTTAATCCACTAAAAGATGTTGTGTGCTGGACTTCAGTAGAGGCTGATACAGAACTTAAAAGTTCACTATTTCTCAGTTGCAGGGAAACTTTTTTCCAGAAGATGACTTCGTGATTTCTAGTTTTGCAACTGCAAACATAAAGGACGTGAAGTAGCTGCGACTTCTGTAGGGAGACTCCACATAGAAAAATGATTTAGGTTGTGATTTAGGCCAGAAATTTCACCAGTGTAAGAGGACACAACTACATAGACATCACTATCATTGTGCTAATTTCCATCTAGCAGGAGCTTGTCCATCAAGTTTAATCCAATCACTTCAGTATCTTACCTTCTAGGGCCGAAGTTCTTAATTGCTGCAGACAAACATAGTGTAGAAAAAAAGGAATCCAAGAACTTAGCGCAAGAAAATAAAATTAGACTATATCATCTTGGGTTAAGTTTTTAATGAGTGGTTGGTCTTCATGTGTGTATTCTGTTTGTAATGTGTGCACACACAAGGATCTGATACTGATCTGTTTAGGCAATGGCATTCTAAGAGATGGGGTTTCCAACTCACCTGCCTTCTACATCTCCCAGCTCTGCTTTCAAGTGAATTAAAGGCTGAGGTAATTGCAGACCTCCCTCTACTTCCAGAAGTTCTTCCAAAGTTATAGGAAGGAAGAATGGTGGTGGTTTTGACTGCGTACACTTTGTAGTGATTTTTTTTTTTAGTTAGTTCTCGAGCCTTAAGTTTAGCTCTTTTACTGTTTGTTCCTTTGAATATTTAAAGAAGTAGAAGTTAGAGAAACTTACAAAATCTGGGAAGTACCCTTGGCACCAATTCTGCTAAGAGACCCTACTCTTAATAGCAGTTATCCCCTTTGTACATGAAGGCCCATTTGCCACGTGACAAGGGACACGATCACCTCTTGTAATCCCATTCAGATTCAGGTAAAACCTCAGACTGGGACCTGAAAATACAGGCCTGAGTTAGTGTGATGCAGCCTCCCAGAGCTGCTGGCACTTCCAGGATCGATGGCAAGGAATGGAAACACATGGCACAAAGTTCCTGGCACAAGATTGCACTTCAAACCTTTCTGCACCAGTTAATCTCTGGCATTGTCCATCCTGTTTACAGTCCTTGAGAGACATAATGCTCTCCGACCAGCCAGAGTGCCTTTGGCTGACCTTTGCCATGGAGTTGCTTGCTCTGACCTTGACTGGTTTGCTGTACTCAAGTGAAAACTATTGGGCCCTTCAAAGATCAACTTTATGGATTGAAGAATCACTTTGTGCTCCTTGTTGGCTTCAAATATGTGCATAGACATATCCTTTCTTGGTTCTACAGTGACAAAAGCGTTCTGTTCATTCCTCTGTTGTCCAAAATGAGAGCAACTTGCTGTGGCAAGACAGCTGCAATGATTATCCACCAGCCTTGGGCACACATCAACTGGATCTGGATTATTCCCTGGGGAGCCTCAAGAGTAAAATACGTGGGGATGGTTTAACTCTTTCTTTGTCTCTCAAGCAAAAGTGACCAGACGTCTCAGCAGCTGTGCTGCTTCAAGATGTGTCACCCAGAGAAATTCCACAGATCCCCCATATTGCTCAGTACTGTGAAGTTCATGCCAGTCAGAGCACTTATTGAATGAGCATTTGAGAACATTCGTGACTGCTTTCTTTCTGCTATGTGTCAGGGAGCCAGAGCAGATACTGCTATTACAAGACTGCTGTATGAGCAGAGCATGTGTCAGCCAGAAGTGGAACACCTCTAGACAATACATGTCAAAGAATTTCCGTTCTCATAGGCAAATAATCATTCTTTATCCGTGGTAATTGGGAGTCATGTCAAAGAGCTGGCAAAAGAATGGAAAACAAATAGACTTACTTCGTAACTGTTAGAAGTGTTTAAGTATTTTTCAAGGTAGTGTGCAAGTATAAAAATTATGTATTTTAATTTATTCTCCATGCTGAAAATCCATCACAAAAGCCAAAACTCTGGGATATTTACAGTTGAGAGAATAAGGTGTTGCTGGGTCTCTTACTGTATACTGCCAGAACCTTTTTAAAATATTGTATTATTTGAAACAGTTCACAGAGAGCCACATTTGAGAGCAAGAAGTAAATACATTACAAAATAATAAACACAGAGCATCCATTTTAGCTTACACATAAGGTGCCTAGATTACAGATTAAACATACCTTCCAGGGGAGAAATGACAAAGGAAAAGGTCTTGTTAAATCTTGTACCTCTCACCACTATATTGATGACTTAATTTGTCTGATGATAGTCTCCAAATCAGAAATGGGCATGTAGGGGAACAGAAAGGGGCTCATGCCCTGTGAAGGTGATCATACCAATTGAAACAAGCTGCCAAGGGGATTGGTAAGTCTCCCTCTCTTAATATCTTAAAACCAAGGCATGACACTTTTATGAAAAATGAACCTCCGTAAAATAAAATGAGGCTTACTGTGAAGATAACTGGGAGATACCCTGTGTTACTAGAGCAGTGGATACTAGACAGAACTGGTTTGTGACTCATCTCCCTTTACTGTAACATCACAGGGTCATGTGGAAAATCATGCATCCATTTAACTGTGGGAAAAGGAGTGATGAGTGTAGTTTGTTTCTTCTTTGTTGTTCCATCATAATCTTTATTTCCAAGTTTCCATTAACTACAAGCAAAGACCAAATGTTTCATTGCAATGCTAAGGTATTAAAAAATTCTTAATGCTTCTTTGTACTCTCTTCCAGGCTGTGGGATATCGAGTGTGGGGCATGTTTACGAGTACTGGAAGGCCATGAAGAGTTGGTGAGATGCATACGCTTTGATAACAAGAGGATAGTCAGTGGGGCATATGATGGGTGAGGTTATCAGTACAGTCAATGCTTTGCATCTTCCTGTCTGTCTCAGTGTCTCCCATCCTACTTTGTGCATCTTCCATATAAATATCAGACTCTCTGTCTGTCATACTAAGAGGACCTTTTCATGGCCAGTAAATGAGGACCATGCTACAGAGCATAGCTTTCATTCTTCTTTCGACGTAGGTCTGTGTGATTTGATGTGTGTGGTCCAGTTCTTTTGCTTGTAAGAATATCTGACTGACTCAACCTGAAACCTCTTCCAGCTCAACCACTTGTAAGAACAATCTTTCCCATCTGTGGTTATGTCTGCAGGACCATTTGCCATTACAGACTAGATGTCTGCACTCCCATGTGTTTCTGTTAGTTATTACCACCTGCTTTTTATGTGTTTTACTTTGTTGACAGCATATTTTTCCCTCCCATTAAGTTCTATAAGCTTTACAAAGGGGAAATGCAAGAACCAGGTCTCAAGAGCAGAAGAATTGCTGTAATTTTCCTTAAACTGGTGTATTAGCTAAGTTGTACTAACAGGTTTGTTTCTTTTTTCTGTGAGTACTTGCTCTTTTCTCTTTAACAGAGCCATGGTGTTTGTCTATTTTTTCACCACTAGGAAAATTAAAGTGTGGGATCTTGTGGCTGCTTTGGATCCCCGTGCTCCAGCAGGGACCCTCTGCTTGCGAACCCTTGTGGTAAGAGCTTTTGATAGAGGTGTTGAAAAAAGCGTGCTTGTTCAGGGCTGTCTTGAGCTGTGAAAACTCAAGTCAGTTTAGCCCCAGTCTGCAGGATCTTGAAATAATTTCTAGGGGTCTGGCTTTTTTGGGTGTCCAGCTTTTTTTGATTTTGCAAGCTATTAATTGCAAGCATTAAAACGAACAAGGAACCATCTTTTCACTCCGCTCTGGACTTTTTAACAGTTTTATTCTGTGATTTGAAGTTAATAACTTAAGCCATTTTTGAACTTATCTTTGGAATCCATGTGCCATTGGGTTTACATTACCTTGTGTGTTACCTGATGATGCAGTAGTAACTTCTCTGAATTGTTGACATAAAATTTCTTAAAAATACTGCATTCCAAATTTGAGGCACAGGAACAAAAACACCCTCGGGATTGCTTTTACCTGCCTTTTGGGTGTTTAAAGAAAAAACAGGTAAGGACTGAGACAGTGAAATCGCCTTATGCTTAAACAGCAGCTACTCTTTTCATGCTGTCCACTGGTTTCTAGTGTAGGTCAGTGATGGTGTGGTTAAAATATTATTGTGGGAGTGTTAACAACATTCACAGTCATGTTTAACAACGGCTCTGCTTGGTCTTAAAATAATGTGGGAAAGTGTTAGAAGAATGCCAGGATAGCCAAGGCCTTGGGATGGTTCCTATAAGTGTTCCTCCACCACATTCAATCCAAAAAAATGGCAGTGTTGCTAGGGATAATTCAAGATTTCAACCAGTACCAAAATCTCATTGAAAAAGAAGTTCTATATGTTTTTATTACTTAGCTTGGAAGTGTTTGGGCAGTGTTTGGGTTGGTATATGTTAGACCTTTTCCTCCTGTGGCACATGATTGTAGTCTGTGCTCTAAAAGAGGATCGTACCAAGGCTGTCTGATTCTCCAAAAGTGTGGTTACCTCTCACCAGCTGAGCTGTGCTGGCTGACCTTCTGCACGCTCATCAACCACCTGAATTGCTCCTGTTGTTGTAGATTTCACTGAAGTACTTTACATCACATTTGGTGCAGGCTGTGAGGTTACTGGGACCCAGCTCAGGTAGTAGGATCGTTAAGCCATGCTACCCTTTTCCATTCACGTATTTGGACCATCAGCTGCAGGGTAAGAGTCCATGAGAGCTTTGGATGCCCACAGGTACTGTGTTGAAAAACCTTGTTAGCCAAATAGAAGTGCAAATAGTTTCATGGCTGAAATCCAGAAATACGCTCTGTCATTGGTCACCCAGTTCCAAGCTATGGAACAACTCTGTGCCCATGAGCTCATATCCTGAGAGTCTAAGACTTGAGCTTGGTATTGGTAGTGTTTCTGCACCAGCCTGAGACAAACGTGTGCCTAGTAACCTGTAGACTTAATTTAACTGGTGTGATTTCCTCTGCATTTTCCAGCAGTGGACAGCCAAAGTGCCCCAGCTAATTATATTATAAATCAGAAGCGGTGGGATGGAAACACTGTAGGAATCTCAACACATGGATACTCATAAATCCCTGTTTGATAGCAATGGAGGGGGCCAAAAGCAGGGTGGGGAGCAGAGGAAGCTGTTGCGGTGCTTTTAGGACTTCTGTGACAACAGGGTGTCCTTATACCCGCTTACCCATGGTTTGGTTTTTTTTTCCTCTTCCCTCGTCCTCCAAAATTAAACCTGGCTGCACAATGAACATCATGAGTCTCCTGCTGCTTGTGTTCAATTTTCAAACAGTAGGAGGAAAGTGCACAGATAACAAATGTTCGCTGCATGCCAGGTCCCTTCCAGTTTTGTCTTCCGTTAGCTGGAACAGGGGCCACATGAATTTGACAGACGCTTTCCATGAACAGAATAAGCTCACAGTTCAGTTTTCCTTATGACCTAAACAGTCCAGGTAGGGCAGCCTTACTTAGTCCACAGTGACTGGGATCAAAAAAAGGAGTTTTGAAAACAGCTTTTGAAAGTACCTCCCTCTCTCTTTCTCTCTCTCTCTCTCGTCCCCTACATCTCTGTGAGTAATCCGTCAGTGGATCTGACTGTTGTAATGATACTTTTTGGAAGAACTTCTTTACTGCTATGACACAAAATCTGGAAAAACACTTCCCTTAAGAATAGATGGGAAGACAGAAACTCATAAGATGTTTATAAGACAAATTCAAGTTATAGTTAGAAGATCAAAAGGTTCCATTGATTAGAAATTCTAAAAAATTTATCTTAGAATCTGACTTATGTGTGCATTTATTTTCAGATAATTTTGATTTAAAGATTCAGAAATTCACTTTAAAGCAGCTGTTGTGCTTTGTAAACTTAGCTGTATTTTTGTAGTCTTGTGCTATAAGACAAAGGCTTTCCGCTCAGTAACTAACAATTCTCTTTTGCATAAACGTTTGAGAAACCTGTAGTTTCAGTATTAAAGTATTTTAAGGCATGTTTTTTTCCTGACCCTCAGAAGCCCCTTACGATGTGTGAGCACTAAAGAGAAATGTGTGTTCATGGAAGAGATAGGGCTCACCTTCGTTGCACAGTTTCTGTTCCCTGATGACCGAGGAGGAGGCTACTGCTCTTGGAGTGTTGTGAGCACCAAGAGAAAATAGGCAACACAAAAGGGAAAGCAGAGTGGATTTGCTCTGTGATATCCAGGATCTTGCCATTGCCTCCTGTTAATTATGGTCTGAACTCTTGCCAAATTGTCGTGCCATTTCCACTCAGCCTCGGAGCAGAATGCAAACTGCCTATAAAGAATGTCCTTTCTAGATCATATTTTTAGAACTGCTTAGGAGGAATTACTACTGTGTCACTGGACTTTACAACAGGCTCCTTAGTGTCCTCCAGGGTTAAGCTGTTTCCTCTTCAGCAATGGCAATGATGCCAAGTCTTGAATGCAAAGTTCTCATCTCTTCCCCTGTAACCTATGGCACCTGGGAATGCTGTAATTTCAGGAAGGAGTTTTGCCACGGAATAAGGAAGACAGTGCACCTGTCAGCCTCACCAGATGGAATTATGTGGTAGAGGGAGTTTGGTTTGTTCTGCACAATGTGTGTCTAATATTGGGATTTAAGGAGTAGTGGGACAACTGTAACATAAACTTCCTTCAAGTCAAGTACTCAGATATGGCAAACCCTTTTCCTTGAGAGAGGGTTTAATTTATGCTCTGTGATGGTGATGCAGTGTGTCATGTGGGGTTTACTGAGAAATTAATATAACACTAAAACCAAGCCCAAGTTCATCTTCCCTGCTCCATCCCAGGTGCCAGCTAGTTTGCAAAGTAACGTGCTGTGTCTCCCACTGGCATTTCAGGAGCATTCTGGAAGAGTCTTTCGACTTCAGTTTGATGAGTTCCAGATCGTCAGCAGTTCGCATGATGACACCATCCTCATCTGGGATTTTCTGAATGACCCAGCTGCCCAGGCAGAATCCACTCGTTCCCCGTCCAGAACATACACCTACATCTCCAGATAAATAACACTACACTGTACCTCACACTCGCACAGGTAAAAAAATAAAAATAAAAAACTTTAAAAAAATAAGGTGAGGCTCAAAGGTGACACTGGCTGTAGTGTGAGCCTGCTGCTTGAATAACTGGCTGGGTCTATCAGTGTTTCACATCTTGGTTATACTGTAATTACAGTGTCCTGTAAAAGGATGGGAATGGTTCTGATACCTTAGAATAGGGACTTTATTTTAGGATTTGTGACATGTGGTGCCTATGACTCCCCCTGAAGAACTCCTCCTCCTCTGTCCATCATCATCAATAATTAAATCAGTTATACTGCTGTCCAGAAGGAAGAAGGGTTTCTGCAGAGCGAGTAGAGCAGCTGCTGCCTAACAAGAGGATGCAGATGGCCTGACCCTGGGCAGTTGTCACCAGGCAGGAGGGTTTTGCCAAGAACCTCCCTCTGAAGTGATGACCATTCTCCTCACTCTGCAGCAAGCTGATTCAAGATTACAGTTTGGCTAGGGGAGGAGACACTGAGGCACAAGCACAAGCCCAGGCAAATTAACTCGGGATGCATCAATGCGCAAAATAATTTACTGATAGGGCCTAGCCCTTGTTCTCTCTCGCATAGCATGGATGTTAAATTACTCATATCAGACCCTGGTTGGTTTGCTCATCACCTTTTGTCTTGGCCAGCACAGTGCGGGGAGGACAAAATGTTTCATATGTTTGGGTCAGTTGCAGAGTGAATTTGATGAATATGAGTGAAGTGGGATAACATGATTGCCTGCGTGGGTGGGTACATGCACAATTACTGTTACTAGCAGTAAACATAAGAAAGAAGAATGGCAGAAGAGCTGACAGGCTTCTGCAAAGGGGTGTCCACAGTGACATTTTCCCATGAAAATGCTCTGTCATGGGGCACATCCTGTATCCTGTTTGGTAACTGTACAGTGGTGCTCTGGACCTGTCAGATCTTGATTTTCTCAAACGCTCTGGTCAATCAGATGTTATTTTAAATCATTAAAAGGCTTAGTATGAATGGGGTTTGTTTGGTTTGTTCTGTTTTTTGTTCCCAGGACTCATTTAAGCTGCAGTATTTAAATGCCAGGACAAAAGAACTATCCACGTAACCAATACTTGCTGAAGAGAGAGGCTCTCAGACTTGTTTCTGGAACAAAGTTGGCATGCGGTTGATCTCAGACAGGGTCTACTCAGCGCGGCTGACTGCTAAAGTGCTGCTATATCAGAAGATGACTTTTATCTTTCATGAACAGTTAACATTTTTAAACCTTCCCATCCCTTTCTTCCCTCATTCCCCTCTTCATGTTCACTCTTCCCCTTTACCCCATTTGGTTCCTCTCCAAGCCCAGTCACCGATGTCCTATGAATATATTTAAGATGTTGCCAGAATGTGTTGCTTTGCTGTTAAGCAGAAGACTTACAGCCACAGTGCATCCTGCTGAGAGTCACTTCAGGGTGGGTGGGAGGGTGGGTGGGGAGGAGGCTGCTACTCTCAGGCTGAAATCAATATCCATTGCTAGGCCTTTGAAAAAGCATTCAGCTCTGAAGAGCAACAGAAACACTTATAACAGCCAGACCATCACCCCCCCAACCCCAGCTTCCCTGCAGCTTTTGGCTGTTCTGACTGCAGACTTATTTTTTTGTGGAGAGAGGACCCTTGAAATTTGACTTACTATGAGCCAAATCCATCTCTTTCCTCTCCTGCCTGCTATGCTAACCCTTTGGAAGCTGGATGTGTATTGTAGTCTCCCCTTAACATCAGCTTGGCTGGGGAATGCTAGTCAATGACAAGTTAAACTCTCTCCTGCCAAAGTCCCAAGCATGATGGACTGGGGCTGAGATCCTGTCCACCCCCACCCCAGGTGAAATGTTGGCCCAGGACAGTATTTCACTAGCAGAGGGATTGTCTGTACCATCTTTCTCCTGCTGTTCTCCCTGAAGACAGTATGTTGCTGATGGCTTATGAATCATTCTGTAAATTGGAGAAAGTTTGAGGCTGAGGTGAGAAGGAAAGCTGGACATTGCTCCTATCTTTCCATTCCTTCTCCCCTCAGAGAGGCTGTAGCTGGGTACTGGAAGAGGGAGCTGTTAAAAACTTTGTGGAGCTCTCAAGAGCCACCCTAGAGTGGAGACACTACACAAACATTCTGGCCATGACAATAAGACTTTGCCTCACTTGAATGAGCAAATGCACACCCTGGAAATGGTGGTTGAGTAAAATGAGTGTGGCCATGAGGACAATCATTGCATTTAGCAGTGACTCCAGGCCGGTCCTGCAGCATTTCTGGGGCTGGCTTTGCTGGAAGGGATTGAGGAGTTTTGGGTCTGCTTCTCTAACCTATGTACTGCATTGTGGTTTAGGGACACAGGCTGGTTAGTCCTTTTGCTGATAGCTGAGATGGGTCTTTGCTTTCTGGCTGAAACTTCTGCAAATTGTCGTTGTTTAGAAGACATAAATAGCCCTGAAGAGGAAGTACATGAGAAACAATTCTGCATGTGTCTCTGAACTAGACAGAGGTCTGGGGGTAAACAGCTCTCTTCACAGAGCTGGAACGAATTGCAGCTGGCCTGCGTTTAGATCAGAAAAGACTCTGTAAATCAGTCCCTGGCCATTCCAGGTTTAGGCCCAGATCTTCTGCTGCAGGTCTGGAATAATCTCCACTGCTTTAGTGGGGAATTGCTCCAATCTCATTCTAGGAAATCGAGGTCCTTTGTCTCTGGGCTGGAGGGGTATAAACTGGCTTTGTTAACACCCTCTGAACTTGGCAGATGGGATTTTTTTATAAGCTTTTGCCATCAACTTCACTTTGCTGGGGAAGCAGTTGTGTTGTTTCTAATTGCTTGGGATGCGCTTTTTCCACCAGTGAAATATAGCAAGGAGCTGGTCCAAGAGTCCCCAAAGAGCAATCCAGAGGTCTTGAATAATTTAGGTGACAGCTAAGACAGACAAGAAGGCAATGGAGTTAGGGAGGAGGGCAAAGCTGGTTCTTGGGGAGTACCTAGTGCATTTCCTGAGGCATGTGGGCAGCAGTGTTGAGCATCTCAGAACATGTGATGACACTCCTCTTTTCTGTTTGAACTATTACTGTAAAAGAGTCAAACAGGTTAACAACTCTGTTCAGGTAACAGTGACAGAGTGACTTACCTCTGCAGAGTCATAAGTAAGTTCTGAGTCACAATGTTTATCCACAACTAATTTTGGCACTACTTTTTAAGTCCAGGAAGGTTGTTTTGGCTTTCAGGCAGCTCTACATATCATGAATATTGCAGTCCCAAAGCCAAAGTGACAAGGGAGCAAAGAGAATCAAAGTTTACATCCCAAACTTTGTTGAATTCAAGTTCTGAGTCTTAATACTATTTGAATACTGTCCTTCTAAGTTCAGGTATTAAAAGGTCTGCAGCATGGCTGCATATCAGCAGGGGGTTATATGACCTTGGGTGAAGATGTAATAATTATTTTCCTCAGTTTGGTCTTCCGTTGTCTTTTCCATTTCTGTTGCTGTAGAAAACAATGATCTGTTACTCCAGCTGCTGAAGGCTGCAGAACTTCCTAATATTTTAATCACATTTTTGTGGCCAATACCTGTAAGGATGTGTTGTATTTTTGCTAGTTGAGAGAACTTGGGAAAACTGCCAGACTGGCTGGCCAAACACAAGAGACACCACCATTGTAAATTGTCCTTGGTTGTCATAGCCCTGCTGCTCTGTGCTGCTGTTCTGTTGGGTCTTCAAGTGGTACCATACCTTGTACTCTGCTGTATAGAGCTGTTGAAGGTACATTTAGCAAGCAACTGCTGAAATCCTTTGGCACATGGTAAGGAAGGTGTGTCACCCTCAAGAAGCGACTGTGTGTGGGTACTTCAAACAGGACTGCAGAAGGGTGAGGATTCCTACCCCACTCCCTGAGTTGTACAAATTTTCTGATAGCTAAGAAGGAAACTGAAGTTAACTGATCTAACTTGAACTTGAAACTGCCACAGCCTGACATTTGGTGGTGTTTATTGTGCACCCAGGGAGGAGCAATCTGGTAAGTAGATCTCCCAATGTCAGAAGAAAGTGGCTTTTTCAAACTCCCTTCCCTTCCCTTAGGATATGTGTGCATGTGTGTGTGAGTGTGCAAGAGTGCATGTGAGAGAGAGGTTTCAGCATGAACAGGATGGATAATCCCTCAACCAGATTGGAGTAATTGCAGAGTTTATAATGAAAATAACTAGAACATGCCTGCTGAAAGGAGACAAAAAAGGGCTGGAAGTGTCTGTGGGCTTTAAGTGTTGCACATCGCTTTGAAATTAAATACCTCTGCTGCGTAGAGATCGGCACTTCTCCCACAAGTAGGAAGCTTATGCTGGCCTTCCACCTTGGATTATGGGATGGAAAGAACTGGAGGTGTGGGACAATCTGTTGTGGCCACACCATCTCCTGCGTGTGACTCCTTTGCAATAGGGCACAGTTTTGCTGCAAATATTTCTCAGAGGAACACAGCTTGCTTTCAAATATGCAAATAGAAAATGGCATGAAGGAGTTTGCAGTGAGATAACTTCTACAGCTGTCTCCTCTGGAGCAGCTCCCTCTGCTCCCTGTTAACATTCAAGGACAGACACATCCGCTGTTGGAACGGAAGGATTCAGGTGACAAGTTGAGAAGTCTGCGATCATCAGAAACATTGAAATGCTTTACACTTGTTTCTAAACTGGAAGCTGACTTGGACCACCATGCTCTACCTACCCACCACCTGCTCCTGCTCCAAAGGATCCTTTTTTCTTTTTCTTAACTTTTTTTTTGAACACCGAAAAAGCTGGAGAGTATCATGCACATTTCTCCACTCCCAGGTATGTGTATCTGCCCCTTCCACATGTCCCTTCCTCAGCCTGAGCAGAGCTCCAGGCTTGGTTCTGAGTTTTTTGGCATCCCGGCTCCGATGGGAAGCACTTCTCTGGGTTGGGCTCTTGCCTAACTTTGTTAGCTTCCTTTAACATGACTTTAGATCTGCCTTTTGTGGTTTATTATTCCTTAATTCACTGGGAAAGGGCAATATGTGCATCTAATAAACCACAAATACTAGCAGCTCTTCCTAGCTAGAGAAGGGAACAAGAAGGAACGTCCAGCCTTCCTACTGCAGGCTTGCTCTTAACTGTGGGAGGAAAAGGAGGAGATGACCCGAGTGGTTGAAAACTATAGGGGGGTGTGGGGATGGAGATGGATCTCTGCAAAAGGGGGGACAGTGCTGAAAATACATCTTTTAGCTTGTGCAGTTGACTGGGAAGAATAGAGAGGTTTGCCATGATCAGAATTCATCAGGAGGTGATCAAGTAAGGCTTCCAGCTGTTGAACTTGTCAGTTGATGCCCCTTTTAGGATGAAGTGGAGGCATAAGGAGAAAAGGATGGTCTAAACTACACTTGCAAAGAGAAGAATGAGCTTTGCCAGGGTCTCCAAGTGGCATGCATGATGCATTTGACGTGCTGAGCTTTGCCCTACTGTTCCCCTCAAGGTGATAAGCAGCAGCTTCCCAGAAGGAGGGGGGAAACAGCAGGTGACCCGGCTGTCCTCGGAGGAGGTCTCCATATGAAATCCCTCTATCCTGCTGGCAAATACCTACTGGATCGACTGGCATTAGGGGTCACAGTCTTTCTGCCCCCACTTTTGATTCAGAGACAGGAGCAGCAGGTCCCTTGGGTGTGTTCCTTCTCCAAATTCCCACTAGTGGATTGAGAGGAATGGCTGCCTGCTGAGACTGAGCATTTGGCTTCCCCTCCTTTCCCTCCTTGCCCCATTTTTTTTAAAGATGAGGTGTAGCCAAACTGCTGGGCAAAATCTCCAAAGGAAATCCCAGGAGAGCCTTGGCACGCTGCTGGAATAGATCATCCTTTGGCTGGTCAGAAAACTCTTCCTATGACTTTGTGCTTGTTCCCAGAGATCGCTGGGCTTCCACATATCTTGTCCAGCAGATAACCTATGGGAGTTGGCAACACTGGTTGATCCTTAGGGGTGCTAAGGTGATACTCTCAGAATCAGAGGGATTCTGATGTACATGGATGTGCAACAAGCCCTTTAGATACTATAGGCAGCTCCTAAATAAGTCCCTTTTTTTAATAGCCTATCACCCTAAAAGATACCGTGATTTCTGCTCAAGCAGGAACCAAGTGCAGCTGTGGCCAGATAATAAGCATGAAATACAGGTCTTCATCACAGAGCAGCTCTGCTCGTACCTGCACGATGCATTAAGTTTGTTGCCTTCACAGGCAAAGTGTTTTAACCTCCTGGCACTCGAGCACTGGTTTACACCTGAGCAAAACTCCACGTGCAGGAGGCAGGCGAGTGGGCTGTCTGCAGTGGCTTTTACAAGGAGCTGCCTGTGAGAATTTTTGGGCAATTCAGTGTGAAAATCTGGAGCTGCTTTTGAGTGTAAAACTTTGCTTTTGGCTACTTTGTCTTTATCATGCGAGGCACTGCAGGGCTTAGCCTAGCCCCAGTTTTAGCATGGCAGAACAATAGTGTGGACCTCAGCAAACTGTATTGTCCCGTTTCTTCCCGTCATTTTCCATCACTGCGTTTAGGAGAGCTGCATGCCTGCCGGGCCAGCCTGTGCTGCATCACTCCAGCCTGCTCAGGCTGAGGTGGCTGTGGAAGTGGGAGAGGTGAGAAAGAACATGGTTTCTCCAGAGTTTTCTGTTTGTTACTCTGCTATATTTGTTATCTGGATTCTTAAGTAATGAGTGCTTTGAATTTTGTGATTATGTTACGGTGATGTGTAGTTAATGTACTAATGTTCACTTGAGCTAGGATCATGGTAACAGTGTGGTTTGTTTTTTTTTTAACTGTTCAGAAAATAACTTAAATACAAAGATTAAGCTGTGAATCTCTCCTGTTTTCCTTTGTGGGGGGAAAGACACTATCAAAATACCAATCCTCTGTCTTCCTTGAGCCCCATGTGTGTGAGTCACACTCTGCTACACATGTACTGCACACAACATCTGCAGCATGAACACCTGGAAGTGCTGGGGACGAAAGGTGGACGGCTTTGCCCTGAGCCTGAGGTAGATGCAGCTTCACAGGACACACAGAGTCTGCAGTAGCCAGTCCCACCTCAGAGCTGCTGCTCATGGATGAATGCAGCATAAAAGACTGCTCTGGCAGTCAGAAAAAAAACCACTTATTCCTAAAACCACAGCATACTTTTTAATTAACACTCTCTCCATTCATAGTTAATGGCCTCTGGCTGGGGCAGATGAGTCCGCCCTGTGAGCCAGAGTGTGGATGTGACTGATAGAGAAGAGCTGGAGCTGTCCTGCCCATTAAAAAAGTGTGGGGGGAAGGCTATAAAGACTTTGTGTTTTTCTGGGTACTGTTGCAAGATCCTGGTAGGAGAAGCACGAATTTGTTTTATAAGCTAATCAGAATCCTGCTGTTCAATAATGAGTGAGTAATTGACATATCGCAGCACCACCACGCAGTTCCATGGCTGGGGATGCTGCCATGCTTACGGCTCGCCCGAATCAGAACGCAAGCACCCTTGCCCTCAGAATACCTTCCTCTTAAAAGTGCTCCTTGGATAGCAGCCTTGGATCTTTCCATTTTACTGAACAGCCTCTTTTAAAACAAAGGCCACCGCAGTTTTAAGATCCTGACTCCAGGGGTGGTCAGAAAACAAACAAACCCCTGCACTCCTGACATCTCTC
>VWZT01004951.1:143748-182776 GCA_013397055.1 Pachycephala philippinensis | reverse complement strand
TCCCCCCCCCGGGTGGCTTGTTGTGTGGCGGGCCGGCGGGAGACTGGAGATTGTGAAGGCTCCTGCTTTTCTGAAGTGCTGGGAGCAGGATTCTTGTCACTTCCAATCTCCATCTCTCCTTGTGACAGGGTTCCCAGCAGCCCTGTGCTTTATTTTGCAAGGCTTTGGTGTATATATGTATGTGTGTACGTGCACACATATATAACATATTTTACATACATATGTATATATAATATGTAATATATATATATGTATTTACACCACTTTACCCTTTTCTGTTCCCTTTGTGCTATTTCCTCCCATCCAATAACAGATTTGGAAGAGGAGTTGCAGTGACAGGCTTCATCCATTGTTTTGGATTGGTCTGTAAGACAGAATGCAGCTTGTTTTTAACAGCCTGTGAGTGCCAGCACACACAAATGAGACCCCGTCCATACCTACAGTCCCAGGCGTCTGTGTGTACCCAAACAGCACACATACTGCCCGCTCCCACGAGAAACAGGTTCTTGTGGGTTATTTCTTGATGTTCCTTAGATAGTCCTTCACCTTCTTCTCCTTGATGTTTAAAGATGAGAATCAGGGTCTTTATTCCAGATTTCTAGGACTAAGACAGTTCTGCAGGGCATGAGCTGGAAAACTTCTCCCAGGAAATCTGGACTTGAATCCAAAAACTCAAATACTGAAGAGAGTCTTTGGGAAAGAAAAGCAATCTCAATTGTAAATTTCCACTGGAAAAGAATGAACAGCTTATCTTAAATAGATTCAGTGGTTAATTACCCTTTCTGTTTAAAAATGTGTGCCTTATTTCCACTTCAAATGAAGGAGGAAAGTAATGTTTGCCATAGCTTCAAATTAACAGCATTTGATCAACCTACAGCTTTAAAATGAAATCTTCTCTTGTTTGTTGGTTTTTTATTGTTATCTTACATACACGCTTTCAAGAGTATAGTAAGGTACTTTTTTGGAAAGGGGGAATTGGCCAGTTTAGATTAGCTAGGCTAGAAAGAATGTAATTCTTACAATAATTGTTTAGGATGAGTTTAGCAGTTGGTGGTTTGAGGAGGATGACGAGCTCTCAGGAGAGGAGACAGCGTGGCCAAAGAAACAAAAAGCCCTGAGCAGACAGACACGGTGTAATGCTGCCGTGGATTTCTGTGGGTGAGCTGTCTGTCTGTCCTGGGAGTAAGGGCTGTGCCTGGCTCCAGCAGTGTCCTGGCCCCTTTTGTTCCAAGGCACTGTGTGGCACAGCTCCCTGTGCAGTGGCACACGTGTCAGTGCCCAGGATGTGGAAATAATTCAATGTTTTGTGGGAATAAGATGCCACTCCTGGTCTTGAGAGCTCTGGATAGCTATGCTTTTCCAAGTGCTCGAGTTGCTCCACAGCCAGCACACGTACACTGCCCAGGACCCTGTCCCAGGAGGGGCTGCTGCTGGAGAAGAAGATAAGAGAGGAAAAATAAGCTGCTGCTTGTGCTCTCCTGTGCAACGGGCTGCAGCCATCAGAGATCTTCAACCTGACCCCTTTGCCAGCTGATCCGTGCCAGCAGTGTGTATCTGTGAGTACCAGCCACTTTGCTTTACCCTAAGAGAGCTCAGACACACATTCATTATATCCTCAAAAGAGATCTCTCTGTTTCACATCCCATGTTACCTTCCCATCCTGAGCTTCCTCTCCAAAATGATTTGCTGACATGCACCTGGCTGGTAGGAGCGGCTAGAATCTCCAAACCAGCAGAGAGGTTTCTGAACTGTGGGGCTGATCAGCTGGGGACCACTGAAGTTGGATAAGGAATATGACTAGGAAAACCTGGACTTGGAAAGGTCTCACCTGTACAGGTAAATAGGCTGCCTGCAGATGGAGAAGAGTCAGGTGGGCTTTCCAGTGCACCAAGGCAGAGACAGCAGCCTGAGCAGTGCTTTCACTGGGGACAGCACTGACTTCCTTCTGGAGGCCACTGTGGTATGAAGAAACTCAAGCCCCTGGTTAACATCACACAGCTGATGTATCCAAAACTCCCTGTCCCATGCCCAAAGCACCCTGCTGGCATTTACAAAGGCAGATCAAGGAAGGCTTCTCCTCCAAGGGGCAGTAAGGCTGCCAGACCATGTCCGTTTCTGCAGTGTCAGCTCCGAAAGGGCACCCCTGGCAAACTGCTCTGACCTTCGGAGCGGCGGCGATGTCTGTGAGCAGCTCTGCCTGCTCTGCCCGTGCTGCCGAGTTCCCTTTCCTCCAGCACAGGGAAAGGGATCAGTGGCTGCTAAGCAATGCATCTTCTCGCCTTCGTATGAGCTGCTTATGGCTTCCTTGTGGAATTTATCTAGTTTGGATTAGATAGTGCTGGGCAAACCCCCAGGACCAACACTGAAGACCACATCCTTTCCAGGGGATTTCTAGCTCATCTTGGAAAGGGGCACAGGCCTCCCAATGAGGAGCTGTCAGCTCAGGGGAAGCCCTCAGGTCTCCCAACTGCTTCTCCATCCTCCTGGCCTCAGCAAATGCCATCACTCTGTGCGGGATGTGGGCTGGGACCAGCTCCACCTGCTGCTCTGCCTCTCCCGGTTCTCCTGGGTGTGCCCCAGGCACTGTGTGTCAGATGCCTTGAGGAGAGGAGATGTGTGAGCATCCCATGACATGGAGTGCTGGAACAGGGACAGCCCCAGTGCTGTGTCGGGAAGCTGGGGCAGCAGTGAGGCAAGAGGGGGCCAGGAGCTCTGGGAGTGACGATGGGTGGGGATAAGGGTGGTTTGTGGCCTCACAGCCACTTTCTCAGCTATGGGGGATGTTTTAGCCAGGGATTCCTTGCATGGAGGCAGGGGAGGAATGCGTGTAAAATGTGGAGACAAGCTCCCTTGCAGCTCAGAGCAGTGGCTGTTTCTCACCAGCCCTTGTCTGTCATGTGCCACCATCACCAGGTCAGGTCACAGAAGTGTCTGCAATTAACCCACCCCCTGGTGATCCTTAATTGGCACTCCAGGCTTTCCTCCTCCCCCTTCTTGCCCCACCATGAGTTTCTCACCTCTACATCTGCTGCTAAGCCTGTGCTCCCAGCATCCCAGCCACTGCTGGGAACCAGTGACAATAACCCATATTTACTCCCTAAATCAAGGCAGCAGCCATCCCCTGGCTTGGAGCTGTGTCCTGAGGATGTCCCTGCTTGGTCCCCAGCATCAGGCTGTGTGGCAGGAGGGGGAGCTGTGGCTGCAGGGATGAGCACGGGGCTTGGGGACAGGTATGGGCTTCAGTGCAGAGGAGCTGGGAAGCTCCAGGAGGGTTTTTTGGTAGGTACTTGCTGGGAGAGTACCAGGATGGGGGAGAGATGGCTGCTGCTGTTTCCTCTTTCCAGTGCTCTTTCCAGAGACCACTGGACACATTCAACCCTTCACGTGCTGCTCCCAGAGATGAGCTATATACTTGAATGACCAGAGTTGGAGCATGGCTGCAGTACAGTGTGGCCTGGCTCATCATCCTGTCCCGGCTTTGCTGCTTTGCCCCATCTTAGCAAGGGCTTGGGGTGAGTCCTGGTCATGTTTAGGGCTGCCCTGCAGCACTGCAGGTGCTTTGGACATGGCTGGGACCCACAGGCTGCATGGTCTCTTGCCAAGTCATCTCACCCATGGGTGTGTCCAATAAAATGGATCTTCATCCTGCTGCTCTGGGAATGAACCAGGACCATCCCCAGAAGGACTGTGGCTCCTACAGGTCTCCCCCACTGTGGCCCTGTCACCAAGGTCTCTGCAGCCACCCAGCACACCCGCACAAAGGTAAAGGTGATGCCCTGATCCACATGTGGAGAAACTGAGTCTGGGCAAGACACAGGAACTCTTGAGCAGGGGCCAGCCCTGGGAAAAGCTGAACTCTGGTAGGCTAGAAAGGGCTGGTAGCTGGGGGAGAGGGCCCGATGCTTTCAGAAAGAGCTGGAGGCTCATGTGGAGGGAGGAGACCCGAGCTGGAACATCGTCCACGGGAGAATGTGGTGTCTGGACTCCCCCACACCCCAGACAGCCCGGCTGGAGCTGGCACGGCAGGCGTGGGGATGCCCACGGTGCTCTCCCAGCTCTGCTCCGCTTCCCTGGCCCCGCGGGACCGTCCTGAGTGGGGCCAGCCTGTCGGGACCTGTCCCTTTTAAGCCCTTGGAGCTGTTTCCAGCCGTGGCTTAGTGGGGTCCCCATCCTTTCAACTGGCTGTTCGGCAAATTAAGAGCTTGCTATTAGGCTGCTAATTAAAGGCACTTCATTAGCAGCAGGGGAGGCAGCTCCTGGCCGCAGCAAAATTGGATTCCTCTGAGCTGCCATGAGCCGAGTCTCTCCTCTCTGGGGCTGGGGGCTGTGTCCCTCCGTGTCCGGGGAAGGCAGCTGCCCCGAGCCATGGCCGTGTGGCTACCAGCCTCCTCCCGAGCGCAGGGGATGGGGCACAGCTACCCCAGGGTGGGAGAGGGGCCGGAGGTGATCGGGGTGTTGGGTGATGCGGGGCCGCCCCTTCGCCGCCAGCCTGGGGGACGGTGCAGTGATGTTGCCCCACTTACGGTTCCCGGGGTCACTCCCGTTTAGGGGGGACATGCGAGAGCTCTCAGCGGCGGCAGAGCCCCACGTCAGTGGTTCCGCTGTCCCCAGGCTGGGCCGTGACCCCTCAGCGGGCCGGGCAGTCCGGAGGTGCTGCCCCTGCCCCTGCCCCTGCCCCCGGCGAGGGGAGAGGCTCCCGGACTCCCCCTCCGGCCGCTCAGGCGCCTCCAATGAGCCCCGGGGGCGTCCGGGCTGCCTTGCCCTGCCCTGCCTTCCCTTCCCTTACGCCCTCCTTCTTCCATCCAAAAATGGGAGAGACCAGCCAGGCCGCCGGACCGGGGCTGCCTTCCTCCCCCTCTCCTTCCCCTCCCTCCCCGCGCTCCGCCTGCAGCCTCGCCCCGCCGGTCGGGAAAGGGACTCCAGGGTCCGGCGGGGACATCACTGGGGTGAGCTCCCTGCGGGCCGGGACGGCTGCCCCATCCCTGCTTCCCGTCTGCCTTACGGTGTCCCTGTCCCCCTCTAGCCCCTGGCCTGACACCCCCCGGCCTGACATCCCCCTCCCCTTTTTCCCGGCTTGGGATTCCTGATGGGATTAGGGGGGATTTGCTGTGCGTGAGCCGGGAGCTGCTGGGTGCTAGGAATCCGGCTCCCGTGCGGGGGTGTTGCGCGGAGGGCCGGCAGTGGGTGCTGGGGAGCGGAGCTGCTCCCGGGGGACACAGGCTCATCCCATGTGCCCACCCCGCAAGCCCCGTCGCTCCGGGGACATTCATTGCTCCGGGGTGCAGCACCCTGGGGGTGCTCCGAATGCTCCTGGGCACCCCGATCCTAGGGGCTGGGTCAGGGCTGCAGGGTGGCTGTTCCCCCCAGCCACCGGCTCCCCGCAGTGAGGACCCCCAGGAGCCGGAGCGGGAGACAAAAGTGTTGGAGGGGGCGAGGGTTTAGGAGGTGGGTGCGTGTGGTGTTTTGGGTGGCACCTTCCGCGGGGACCTTTCAATGGTGTTGGGCCACTCTCAGCAGCACCATTCGGCTGCTCCATTGAGGTAGGGGGATGGGTGTCCCTCCCTTCTCCACCTGCCGCTTTCCGTGTGCTGCCCCTCCCAGCTGGGGGCAGGGGTGCCCGGGTTACCCACGCGGGGTCACCGCCACGGTAAAAAACCTCACACCACAGCCACAAGACCAGGCACGGGGAAGCTGGATCAGCTGGGCTGGGTGCTGGGCACCGGCATGAAGCAGTGCTCAACACAGGATTCCATTGCGTTGGGGTCTGTGCTCTGGGCCAGGGTCATCCTTACTGGAAAAGGCGCAGTGACCCAACACAGTTCATGACACCTTGGCTCCTGGCTCTCTGGCCAGGGCCGTGCTGATCCTTCCTCCTCTTTCCCAGCGTCTCACCTTCCCCCTGCTGTCTGTCACCCTTCTGGTATCCTTTGGCTCCTCCATGCTCTATGGCTACAACCTTGCTGTGGTGAACTCGCCGGCAGAGGTAAGGGATGGGCAGCCTCTCTGGGAGCAGGGAAAACAGCTCTGCATCCCTCCCTTGGAGGGTGGAGGGACTGCTGTCCAGCAGCCCCACATCAAAACACTGGCATTTTCCTTGAGCAGTCACCCAGAGAGGAATGGCATGGGAGGGACATCAGAGTCCATGTTCATGTACACCAAACGGGTCCCCCAGGAAGGCAGCAGCTGGAAAGCTGGCCACAACCTCCCTGCTCCAGCTCGAGCTGTCTGTGGTATCTCTAACTTGTCCTTAAGCCTCTCAGGTGCTGAGACTTGAGCAACCAGACCAGTGCATCCCGGTCATCCCCAAGCATGTTCTGCCCTGCATCTGCTTTCATGCTGTCTTCCCTTGTCTTCCCCTTTCTGCCAACACATCTGGTGCCTGTGTGTGTCTCTGCCCTGCAGCACATAAAGGCTTTCTACAACGCCACGTGGTCCCAGCGGTACGGACATGGGCTGGCCCATGGCCCCCTGACCCTCCTCTACGCCCTGACTGTCTCCATCTTTGCCCTGGGCGGGCTGGTGGGGTCCTTGCTGGTGGGGATGCTGGTGGAGCGGTACGGCAGGTAAGGGTGTCACACCATGGAGCAGGGTGGCTGAGAGGTGGGATGGCACTGGAGGAGCTGCCCTGCTGCTTGTGCCTGCCAGGAATGGAGCTCTGAGCCGCAGCGCTCTCCTCGTCCTCCTGGCCGGCGGCTTCATGGGCTTCAGCCGGGAGCTGGGATCCCCCGAGATGGTGATCATCGGCCGCTCCATCACGGGGCTCCACTCAGGTGGGTGCTGCCTGGGCTGTGCACAGCCCCTTCCTCATGGCTCAGGCCCCTACAGCCATTCCCGGGGGATGGAGGCGGCTTCATATTCCCCAAAGGCTGTGTGGAGAGGTTCTCTGGTACAGCCAGGGCCACCTGGGGCTGTACCAGAGAACCCCAAGGCCATGGGGTTCCTACTGTGGATGATGCTGGGCATGGAAGCAGATGGACCAAGGGTCTGGCTAGGTACCCTTCTCCCCACTGCGTCTGCCATCCCAGTCCCTCCTGTGCCCCCCAGGTATCTGTCTCAGTGTGGTGCCCCTCTACCTGGGAGAAATCGCTCCCAAGAACCTGCGGGGATTCCTGGGCCTCATGCCCAGCTTCTTCATCTGCCTGGGGGTTTTTGCTGCCCAGGTCCTGGGCCTCCCAGAACTGCTGGGCAAGGTGAGCGCAATACCCCAGCCCACACATGCTGGACCCTGTTCTGCCCTCCCCATGACACATCCCATTTCAACTCCTCTCAGGACAGGTTCTGGCCCCTTTTCCTGTCAGTGGTGGTTGTTCCTGCCTCCCTCCAGCTCCTGCTGCTGCACTGCTTCCCTGAGAGCCCTCGGTACCTGCTGATAGAGAGAAACGACGTCCATGGGGCCACCAAAGGTGAGGGGATATCCTGGGGGAGACTGGCTCCAGAAGGTGCTGGGTGCTTCTCCAAGGTCCTCCAAGACCAAGGTGCATCCTCATGGCATTCTTCCATACCCAGACCTGGCAGCCCACCACAGTCCTGATGGTTCAGCCCCTCTGTCCCACCTGGTTGTGCCACAGCATTTCCGTGGTGCCCAGCACTGTGGCGTGAGGCTTTTCCCCACATCCTATATGTATGCTCAGCCCCACAGGGAGGCTGCTGGGGAGGCTGGGCCAGGGTAGAGCCAAGCCCCTCCCTTTGCCATACCTGTGAGCATCCACCCTGTGCTGGGGACACGTGTCCATGGCCCCCACTCTCTCCACAGCACTGCACCGGTTTCTGGGGACCCCCAATGTACAGGATGTGATCGAGGAGATGAAGGCGGAGCAGCAGTCGCTCTCCTCCATGGAGATGGTGTCGGTGTGGCAGCTGCTGCGGGACCGCTCTGTGCGCTGGCAGACGCTCTCGGTGGTGGTGGTGAACGCCGGCATGCAGCTCTCGGGGATCGATGCCGTAAGCCCTGCGTAGTCCCCGCCCAGGACACGGCTCTGCTGAGCTGAGCTGAGACCTGGCAGCTCATTCCACCGAGTGCCCCATGGCTCTATCCCCCGGCTCATGCTGTGTCCCCTCCCTGGCAGATCTGGTTTTACACCAACACCATCTTCCAGAACACCGGGATCCCCGCGTCCCAGATCCCCTACACCACCGTGGGCACCGGCGCCATCGAGATCGTTGCCGGGCTGATCGGGGTGAGTGGCGGATGGACAGATGGACACAGCCCCTCCATGCCAGAGCCCTCTTGCCAGCTCCCAGCACCATCAAGCAGGGGGGACTGAGTGGACCCCCAAATATCACCTGTGCCACAGCAAAGCCCCTTTTCTGGGGGGCAAAGGGTTTGGCATGGAAATGGGGATGCGAGATGAGATGAGACAGGCTCAATTTAGGAGTCACATCTAGGAGTGGTGGGGTAATTTTAGGGTAGCAGGGTGGTTGGGGAGAGATGGCAGGCAAAGAGCAGGTTGGAGATGATAGAGGCAACTAGAAGTTCCTTCTGGTCTCGCTTTCATTGTCCCTCTGTTAGCAGGACCACGTCTCCATTTCCCCCCCCAGCCAAGCACTGGCCTGGCCCCAGGCTAGCAGCCCTGGCCCCCCCAGCCAGCCCTCATTTAGCTGGAGAGTTAGCACTGGGCCAGGCAGATTTATGGCCCTTGTCCCATCTGCAAGTGTCACCCAGGGCCAGCCCAAGCCACCCGGCTCTAAATCTGCTCCCTGACAATTACAGAGATGGATGGGGGTGGCTGCTCCCAGAAAACAGGGAATGAGTAGGGGTCTGCTCCCCTCTCCCATAGCCCAATCCAGAGCAGAGTGGGGTCCCCTGCCTCTCTGAAGGGTACCCCCTTCTCCCCTCCCCTATCTGTGGGGGTGTCCCAGCCCCCCAGCAGTCGCTCAGCGTAGAGCCAGATTGCTTGGGAGCAGCCCCACAAATGGCCCCCGATGGACATGCCGAGATTGGTTATAAAATTACAGGCATTTGTTCTGCTGTCAATACCCTGCCTGCTCCCGCCGCCGCCGCGCTGCCTGCCCACACCCTGCTGTGCCCACTGCCCCACAAACACCCCGTGCCCAGCCCAGCACCTCCACCTGGCACCGGTGCCAAAGCGGTTCCAGGGACACCCCAGCCAGCCCCAACCCTGCACCCCAATGGGGCTCTGTGGGACCCGTCTCCTGCCCCACACATGCTCACCCTGGCACTTTACATGCCCCAGCCCCAACTCTGGAACTCTGAGCTGGGGCTGCCCCCAATCCCCAGATGCCACTGGGAGTATCCTCCCACCTTCAGCTGGATCTGGGGTTCAGGGGTGCTCCCGTCCACCTTGGAGCTCCCCAACACCCCGTCAGTCTCTGCTCTCCCCTGGCAGTGCTTCACCATCGAGAGGGTGGGCCGGCGGCCCCTCATCATCACCGGCTTCTGTGCCATGGGTGTCTGCTCAGCTGGCATCACCGTCTCCCTGCTGCTGCAGGTAGGGCCTGGCCCCTGCCACCCCCTGGGCCTTCACTGGGTCTGGGTGATGGAGGGATGGGTATCATCCTGGGGGAAGGAGCATGCATAGAAATGAGAGGTGAGCTGGCTCTTCCAAGTCATGTTTTCCCTTCAAAGTTAAAGAGAAGGTAGATTTAGCACCAAGAACATCAACAAAAAAAGAAAACACAAATCCATATGAGAAAAATCCTGCTGCTTCTGGTAGCTTTTTTGCAGAAATAGTTGTTCCCAGCTGTGAAATGCCAGTGCAGGTGGAGGGTCCTTCTCCTGCTGTCTGCTTCCAGAGGATGTTTCCATTGCTCTGGGGATACTGCAACATCATGAGCTGCTGAGCTTGGCTGAGGCTGACCCTCACCAGCTTTGCCGATGTGACCTGTGTGGCCACTGTCCCCAAGAGGCAAGGGCAGGCACGAAGCCGTGTCCCAGGGATGCTGGGTGTGAAGCTCAGGACCAGCCCCAGCAGCATCCCCAGCCCAGTGTCCCCTCGCAGGCTGCCCTGCCCTGGATGCGCTACGTCAGCGTTGCCTGCGTGATCGGCATCATCGCTGGCTTCTGCATGGGACCAGGTGGGTCTGGGGCTGGGGGAGTGGGGAGCAGTGGGGTGGGAATGGGGGCACCAGGGCACCGGTGGGATTCGCAGACAGGTGACAGGACCTGAGCCTTGGCTCCGTCCCCAGGGTCAGGCCCTGGTTTATGATGCTGTACCTCCAAGTGAAAACCCACCACAAACCCCTCCAGCCCCACACATCCCCAGGGCACACTCTACCTCCTCCTCCTGGGCCATGCTCCAGGGCCAAGCAGAGTGAAAGCCCTTGCAGCCCTCCCCAGGCCTCTGTGGAGGTGTCATCGCTCCCATCGCAGTGCAGCTGCTGAGAATCATCCTGCCCCTAACTGAGTGCAGGCTCCAAGAGCCAGGAGTGAAACCTGGACTGGTTTACCCAGTTGATGTATTAGCAGAGCTCTTAACAGATCTATAATTCATCCTCAGCCCAGACTTTATTCACTGTAATTACATCTTTAATTAGGATTTTAATGGCTCATTGTTCACAAACAATGATGAATAGGAGTTTTAAGACAAAAAAAATATATATCTCTGTTCTGGGCGAGCTGTGAGTAAGAGTCCGTCAGGGGCTCCACTCCTCCCTCACTTCTTACACTTGTTTTTTGGTTCATATTTTCCCTTCATTTATAAAGGGGTCCAGCCAGCCCTGTCCCAGGCAGTTGGGACCCCAGGCATGTCACCATATCAAATAAAATCCCTCGCCAGATTCCCGTGTGTCTTGGAATGTACTCTGGACCTCGGATCCTGCCCCCCAGTACAGAAACAGTCCTGGGACCCAGGACTTCCAGCTCAGTGACACTTGGCTGGAGAAGCTGAGTCCTTCCAGGAGAAAGAGCCACAACCTGTGTCCAGTTTTCAGTCCACTTACAAGTTGGCTTGGGAAATCACTTCCATACATCCTGGGTTTTTTCACTATACATGGGAAAAGCAGGTTGGAAAAATGGCATTTCTGTGTCCTGTGGGAAATTCTGATGCTCAAAAAAGTGGTTGCTTCTTTCCTTCCTAAACCAGCCACAGTGGTGACAGAAGCTTATTGATAGAAGGAAGTTTTCTGAACTGTTTTGATCCAGGGAGTCTGGAAAGGGCATTATGGAGGGTGCCAGGAAGATGTTTGTCTATGCCTGTGGTCTCTGTGAGATTTAATATATCAGCATTTAGAAACATTTTTGGAAAGCAAGGATCCACGTGAAATGTTCCACCTTTGTTTTGACTCAGTCTGAAAGTTTCCAGTTGTGCACCTTGTGGAACTGGCCTGGGCACCCAGCAGTGTGCAAGTGTGGTGTGTCAGGGGGACAGCACCCACCCCCCAAGGCATATCCCAAGGGAGACCAAGGCCAGGACACTGTTCCACTGCATTCCCTGTCTTCTCCAGCTCTCCCAGCACCACCAGTTTGAACCATGAGTCTCTCTGGGCTCCAGCCCTTTGGCTGGAGGACTGAGGTGGGCAGAACCTGCTGACCCCAGGGATACTCGAGTCAGCCTGTCCCCCATACCCTTGATCTGTCCCCTCCCTCTGCAGCCGGTGTCCCCTTCCTGATGACAGCTGAGCTCTTCATGCAGTCGCACCGCCCGGCTGCCTACATTGTGGGGGGCTCTCTCAACTGGTTCTGCAACTTCACGGTCGGCTTCATCTTCCCCTTCCTGCAGGTACCAGTCCAGAGGGGCCCTGGGAGATGGAGGGAATGGACACAGCCCTGCTGCTCTCCCGGTGGGGGTGCCAAGTCGGGGATGCCTGTGCTCCTGGCTCAGCTCAGTGCTGGCCAGAGCCAGTCCAGGGAAGGGAGATGGGAGGGGACACTGCCTCATACCATGCACAGTTTGGGAGTGCCTGGCTCTCTGCCTCATGCTGCTCTTGTCCCCAGATGTCAGCCGGTGCCTTTTGCTACCTGGTTTTCTGTGGTGTCTGCCTGCTGGTGGCCCTGTACGTCTACCTCATCATCCCCGAGACCAAGAACAAAACCTTCATGGAGATCAGCCACATCTTTGCCACGCGCCGCTCCGTCCTCTCCATCCCAGCCCATCTCATTGGGATGATGAAGCTCGATGGCTATGGGACTTTGGAGAGCAGCTCCCTGGAGGGCTCAGGCTCCAGCCTGCCCTGATCTGAGGGGGCTGGGGGACATGGGGATGGTGGAGGAGGCTCAGGGCTGGGGAAGGATGTGGGGGCCAATCTGGGTCATCTCTGGGTCTCTCAGGATACCTCTCCATGGCACAGCCTGTGCCCAGGAGGAGCCCCATTGATGCACCAGGGTTGCACCGACTGCTGGGCATGACCCCCATGCTGGAAGAGATGCCCCCACAGAGACAAGGGGACGTCCTGAGGCAGGGGGTTCTCATTGCTCCCGGGTGTGGGGCCTTGGCAAGAGCTTCTGGCATGAGCTGTTTAATAAAGAGCATTGCCACCAGAGCCATCGTTTGGCAAGTTCAGCCTGGAATGGCAGCAAGCAGGAGTGTGCTGGAATGGGCAGGTGCTTCCCCAGTACCAGGGAGAGGCAGAATGGGAAGAGGGGCTTGTCCTCCTCCCCACTGTGACTGGCTGGAAAGGTCAAAGTTTCTCCACATTTTCTAGGAAGGGTGATCAGGATGGCTCCCAGGCTCTTGCATCTCACCCCAGGCTGGTCATGCAAAGCTGGAGGCTCTGGGGGTGGCTGTCCAGCCACTGCGCCCCTCCACAGACTGCTCAAGCCCTTGGTGCCTGTCCTCGTGTGCTGGCCCTGCAGAGTGCTCCCATGGGAACCCTGCACACTCCCAAACTCCCTGGAGGACAAAGGGATCCAGGATACACCCACATCCCTTCACTGCACCCCATGAATTGCTGTGACCCCAAGGTGCTCTCCAAGCACGACCTCTCCCACATCTCTGCCCTGAATCCTGGGAGTTGTGTTGGAGGGAGGGGCTGTCCTGTGTCCCAGGACCCCCGCAGCAGCTCTGTGGCAGACCATGGACTCCCAGACCCTCCAGGAGCTGTGGTTTGCAGGAAAACTACAACATTTTGTTCTGGTGAGAGGTAAACCCAGGTGGTGGGGAGGGCTGTGTGGCCAAAACCCTCTCATGCCAATGCAAACATCATTTTGTTGCAAATAATTTAGCTCTTTTTTTTTCCAGTTTCCCTCTCCATGACAGGTCCACAACTTGTGTGTTTGGTGCTCGTGGTCACTTAGTGAGGAGCCCACCCTTCCTGCATCCCGTGGCAAAGCCTCGGGGCACCTCTGGGGGTGGGTGGGCGTGGGACCTGTGGGGACGGGGACTGGGCCATACTGGGTCCCCAGTGCCTGGTCCTATCCCTTCCATCCTCCGCCACCAGCTCGGGTCTCTCCTGCATCCTGAGCCATTTAAAGGACATCAGTCAAAGCAGGGTCACGGCTCCACAGCCTCAGCCGCTTCCCACTCTGCCTCCCTCCCGCCTCGGCTGCTCTCGGCAGCAGAACAGAGCGGTAAATATGTGCAGCATTACATATGTATAATGGAGTGTAAATAACCCCAAAAAGTGCATTGTAAATAGACTCCAAGTTTATCCTTTATTAATGAGGCACTGAGTGCCCTGCTGTTTTAGAGCAGCGAGACTTTGATAATATCAAAACCTAAATTACACTTGTGTCTCTCATTCCCAGCAAACGACAGCATCATTTCAGGCCTCTTTGCCACTTGTATTTATTTATTCTGGTATTTATCTATCTCTCCCACCCAGCATGTGGGGCAGCTTGGAAGATGCCCCCTGCCCTCCATGTGGGAGGCGATGGCCCCCCTGAGACCAGCCCCCCATTCCTGGGGTCCTGGCACAGCCAAGGAGTCGGAATGTTGCCTTATGGCCAAGGACTGCTCTGTGTGGCTGGTGAGATGCGGCAGACCTGGGAATTGTGGGGTCAGGACCCACTTCTGTCAGCTTTTCAGACACCACCAGAGCCAGAAGTGCCCTCTTTCCAAGGACTGGGGGTCACTGGCAAAATTCTATGGTGCCTTTTAGATGCATTTGCTCCTGGGGACCCATTTGAGGGCACCATGTCAAAGGATGTGTTCATCCTCTTTTCCATCAGGACCTGGGGCTGAAGAACCCCCATGCTCATCACTGGCTACTCATCAGCTTTTTTCTGAGGCTGTTGGGGCAAGATCTCTCTCTGGGGTTGTCAGTTCAAACTGCCCCATGCCACTGACCTGGTACTCTTGCAAAAGCAGGATTTGGGCTTCCTCTCTGCTTATCTTGCCCGGGAGGCATTCCCAGTGCTCCACTGCAGGCTTCTCATGAAGGATATGGCTGGGTGACCTCCGAACTGCTTTTCTATGTCCAAAGCTGTTTCCCCATGTCGAAATCCAGTTCCCTGGATTGAGGCCTCCAAAAACACTGGTTCTGCTTGGTGAGGATAAGGCTGTATTCTCTAGCAGTGTCCAAGCAGGCCTCGAAAGACTGGAGAAGATGCAAAGAAGAGTCTGAGAAATTACTTGGACACCTGGAAATGATGCTGATCCTCTTAAGGTTTACAGAAACGAAGATGAAGGCGGCTTTCTCCAAATGCACAAGTGCCTGCTCCTGGTGTGCCCAGTGCTGAAGGGTGGGTGAGTTCAAGTGCTGAGGTATTCACATGGAGGGCTGGGATTGTCCTGTTCCAGGACAATTTGGAATGCGAGAGAAGACCCTGTGTTGCAAACAGACCCTGTGTTTGCAGCCTGGGCCCTGGATGTATTTGAGGGGTTCAGGGGTTGATTCAGGGACCTGGAGGTGGATGAGAGGCTTGACATGACCCTGCAATCCACGCCTGCAGCCCAGGAAGCCAATCATATCCTTGGCTGCATCACAAGAGGTGTGACCAACAGGTCAGGGCATTCTGTCCCTTTAGTACATCCAGTGATTCCCAGCCGGAATACTGCATCCAGCTCTGGGGTCCTCAGCACAGGAAGGACGTGGACCTGCTGGAACAAGCCCAGAGGAGGCCATGAAGATGCTCAGAGTGCTGGAGCACCTCTCCTATCAAGACAGGCTGAGATGGCTGAGGTTGTTTAGCCTGGAGAAGAGAAGGCTCTGGGGAAGCTTCACTGGATAAAGGGGCTGCAAGAGACTGGGAAGGGCATATTCCAAGGGCATGTAGTGATAGGACAAGGGAGAATTGTTTAAACTGACAGAAGGCAGGTTTAGATCAGATATTAGCAAGAAATTCTTTACTGTGAGGGTGGTGAGGCACTGGCACAGGTTGCCCAGAGAAGTTGTGGATGCCCCATCCCTGGAAGTGTTCCAGGCCAGGCTGGCCAAGTGGCTGCCCTGGAGCCATGAACGCTGCTCACAGTGATAACTGCCAGGACACAAGTGACCCAGACGGAGAAGACTGCACCCCCAAAACTAGCAACCCCCCCAAAACGGTGAAACACCGTCTCCCATTTTGACATAGCAGAGAAATCTTTCAGCACCATCCTTGGGCATCTTTTGCCTGGGAAGGGGGATTTCATTCAGGAATGGGTCCTCTTGGCCCCTTCTTTTGTTTTTCCTTTGCCTGGTGGTGTCAGGAGTCTCCCAGGGAA
This sequence comes from Pachycephala philippinensis, assembly GCA_013397055.1. Classification (NCBI taxonomy): domain Eukaryota; kingdom Metazoa; phylum Chordata; class Aves; order Passeriformes; genus Pachycephala; species Pachycephala philippinensis. The sequence goes on along the minus strand of VWZT01004951.1, from coordinate 167,237 downwards.
GGGAACAAGGACTCAGATGCAGTGTAGGTGTGCCCGTTCCAGATGTCACAACCCCAGGGACACTTCTGTGCTATGGTAAACCTGTCTCCCTCCTGGCTGAAAGTCATCCCTCAGCAGGGAGACCACAGCTCTCATCTCCTTAAAGTGCAGAGCCAGCTCCAGCCTGCAGTTCTCACGGACTCCGGTCAACAGTCTTTTTGCAGGTAAAAATCTAAAATGGGTGATTTTTTTAACTGTGTTCTGGGTAACAGGCACTCAGCTGAAACCCAGCACTTCAGAGGGGTGGAGAACAGTGATTCGTTTCTTTTAAAAACCTAAAATATTTATTTCCTCAGCATCAACCATCTGCACTCAACCTCAGAAAAAAAAAATATATATATATGTATAATGAAAGATTTGACCAGTTTGTGGGGGAAAGTGTTTGTTACCCTGTGAGAAATACAATAATTCTGTCGGGATGCCTGCAGGCCCGTGGCTGGTGCTCTGAAGGTCCCCACAGCAGTTGCGGGGTGCTGGGGCTGGTCCGGGCTGGGTGGCCGGAGCGAGGGTGCCCGGCGGAGGGTGCACACCAGCAGATGGCACTCCCAGAATTTATTGCTACAGCAAGCTGCCTCTCGGAGAGCAGTCATGTAGGAGATGTCCTATTATATGGGCAGTTGACTTTAATAGTCATTGTGTGCTTAAAGCACAGCAAAACAACAGTGGGGAAAAAAAAATCCCCACTCCACTTGGATGGCCCTTTTCCCCCCAGCCCTGCTAGTCTATTTGTACAGTAAATTAAAAATATGAATCACTTCTCTCTACTGCCTCCCCAAACACTCATCCTGTCAGGCTCTGTGTTGTCTTCATTTGTATTACCTTAATTTAATGTTAATTATGTTCTTCATTTACAAAGAACAAGCATTTACACTCCCTGTCTGGGGATTTTCCACACTCGCGGTCTCCACAGACGGGGAGGAAGGGGAGCGGCGGAGGCAGCGGTGCCGGGGAGGAGCTGCTCCAGGGCCGTGGGAACGGGGGGCGGGGGCCCCCCGAGCGGCCCGGTAACGATGAGTGCTATTGCCTTTCGATTTATGAAACCGTATCGCTGCCTGTGCTTAAATCCCCCCTAATAAATCCTTTTTAAAAGGTCCTCGGCCAATGGAGGGCAGTGATTTACAGCGGGGAGCTGGAGTGGAGGGAGGTTTGGTGGCAGGGTTTGCTGCCGGGGGGCTTGGGGATGTCGCAGGGTTGGGAGGCTGACCACTGCTGGGCAGTGCTAAGAAAATTTCCTGCACACCTTTTCCCTGATTTCTGCAGAATTGTCGGATACTGCCGGTCATGGGATAACCTGTTTGATGTGGATAATCCACAGCATGGATGAGGACTGCAAATCCCTGCTCCATGCCTCAGTTTCCCCATCAGCACCTGGAGATAACAATCCTCCCAGCTCCACCTATCCTCAGTGCTCACTGGTGAGCCAAATTTTGGGGTGCACTTACAGAAATGACTTATGGGGGTGTGTGTGCAGGACTGCGCTTTCGTGTGCACACACAGAAAGGACCCAGATCTCTAAAAACACCCCACACCTCACCCCAAACCCGACTTTCCCGCGCACAGAGCCTGCGACTGGAACGAGGAAGGACAGAAGAGAAGAAAAACAATGAAAGAAAGAGTCGTGAGCTTTCCTGGGCTATGGGATGCGTGTTCCTCTTCACAGCCTGCCCTTGACCATCCCCGGGATGGGGCACATGGGGGTGAAGGCTCTGTGCAGCCACATTTTCAAACCGTGAGCCCCCTGTCTGCACTCAGCAGGGTTTGAGCGCTGCCCACGCCTGCCACTGCCTGTTCTTCTAGCACCGTGTCCAGCCACAGGTCGGGAACATCAGGGGCTTTTCCCAGGAACCTGAGGATGGGATGGGAGCAGGGGAAGCAGCATCTTTGGACCCATTTGTGTAAGAGCTCCTGGAGTCACATTTTGCAGTGCAAATCGGGGTTGTACCAGTACATTGTGGGAGTTGGGTAGATCTGACTGAGAGACCCATCCCCGAATCCTCAAAAACACAACAAAAAGATATTTAAAGGGAAAAAAAAAAAAAAAAAAAAAAAAGCAGCCCGCCAAGCCTTCCCGCTCTATATGACACAGGAACCCCAGAAAAGTAGTGAAAACAAACTCCCACTGCCAGGAAATCCCAAGATAGCACATACCCACTCCTCCCCATCACCACCACTCATTTCCACGGCAACAGCCACACATTCTGGAGTGGGCACCTGAGCCCCCTTGCCACTGAATGGCCCCAGGACCTGGGCAGGTCTCCTCGCTGGTTGCTTAGGGGGACATCTGAGGTTTGACTCTCTAGACTTCTCCTGCCATGAGCCCGTCTTGCAGCTGCAGAGCTCTGTCCCAAACCCCTGTTTGTGGGGGCTGCAGCCCCACAGCCCATCCCACACCCCACTCCTGCCCTTGCCCAGCTGTGGAACAACCCCACTGCAGGGTTTCCTTCCACCTACCCCATCCTTCCGCCACGTAGATTTGAGGCCACTCACTTCATGACAGAAGTGGCTCAACTACTCCCCGCGGGACAAACACGCCCCCGGCTCCAGGGGGGTGACAATCTCCTCCATCCTCCACTGGCCAAGCCTGCGCCCTCCCCACGTGCTCCCGTGTGCTCTTCCTTATTAACAATGACCTTTCCACCGTGCTCACCGCTGATTCCCCAGCCCCAAATATCTTTTAAATGGGTTTCAGGAGCTGATGCGAGCTCCGTTAAAAGGCCACCGCGTCGCACCCGCGCCGCACCCGCGCCGTGGCCCCCCCGTCCCCACGCAGTGCCACCCGCACACACGCTCACACTCTCGCACTAACATTTTAATTAATGACAACCACTTTTTTTTTTTTTTTCCCCTCCCCTCATAAGCACTTTAATGTGTGTTCGCAGCCCGGCTGATCCCCACAGCCATGGAAATATTAGGTTGACGGATGTGGTCTGTCGCCAGTGCTCCCTCAACGGGTCTGCCTGTCAGCTCGCCGATGATGACATTAACACGGGAAGAAAGTGATGACAAATGCCCGTTATCAGGGAACGAGGCCTGTGACAAATCGCACGGCGCCTCGCGAGCAGCCCCATTACGCTGTAATAAAAAAAGATGGATGGCTCAGCGCACCGGGGCCCCGCGCTAATGCGATTTCGCCTGGTCTCTCCGGGTTCTAATTAAGGCAGAAAACGGAGAATGAACAGGAGTCCCTGGTGCCCGGCTCCCACCTACTGCCCCCCCTCAAACGCCCCACGGTGATGGGCACTCGCCCTCAGGGACGATGTCCCCCAGCTGCCCCGGTGCCCCAGAGCCTCGGGAGAGGGCTTTGGTGGGGATGCAGATGGACAAGAAGTGCAGATGTCTGGGGGGTGCAGTAGGGGTGGGGGCGGGGGATCCCTCGGCCTGTGCCTGCCCGTCTTGCCTCTGCCAGGTGGGCTCAAGGTTCCTCCATCCAGGGCGGAGGGAGGAGGGGGGACACGGCCACCGTCAAATGCGTCACTCGGAGACAAATGTCACCTCCACCATCTGCTGCAGCATGCGAAGTGGCGGGGGGAGCGCTGCGCGGCAGGGAGGGGACAGGCGGGACAGTGTCACCCTGGGAAAAGGCTCAGCCGCTGTGGAGAAGGGACACCAATACTGACCAGAGGGTCCCGTGGGGACAGAGAGGGGTGGTCACTGACGGGGCTGAACAGGGGTCCATGGGATGCTCATGGGAAGTAGCGACTTGCTTTGGGACAGGAGTGGGAGCTGTGTGAGGGGGATCAGTCCCCTCCAGGAGTTCTGTGTGTCCATCCCCACTGAGCACACCGATGGCTGTGCCCTTGGTGACAAGGACATGACCACAGCTGCCAGTGAGGTGGGAGCTGGGCCCCTCCAGCACCTGCTGGGGGAAGGGAGGAGTCAGCCCCAGCCATGGGTACGCAGTGGGGATAAACACCCCACAGCCCGGATGGGGTGCCCAGACTGCATGGGCAGGCGCTTTCCCCGCTGTCCCCACACCTCCCCACTGCCACCCAGCTCCCTGCACATCCCTCGCCCCCTCCCAGCTCACAGCATGGAGGTAGGTCTGGTCTCCCTCTCCATCCCTGCCCACCCCACATCCCCATCCTCCTTGGCTATTTTCATGGGGAGAAAGAGATGTGCAAGTGACAACTCATTCCCCGTCCTCTCCCCACAGATCTGAAGAGCACTCACAGATGTGAGCCAGACTTGTGGGGTGTCTCAGTGGGCTGTGGAGACACCCAACAGTGCCTCCAGTCCAGCTCCTGAGAGAGGAGCAGTGGTACTGCCACCAGCGCCCTTCTGGCTGGATCTATCCCTGATTGCACCTTGCAGATGTGCTGAAGGGCCACACCAATGGACTTTTCCCATCTTTTCTCTATGCAGGGAAAGTCTGGGCAACCTCCAGCCCTCACCAGACCTGATGAGGGTGGTGCCAAGGGGATGCAGCCCCACACACACTCTCCACCCCACAGGACAGCACAGAGCAGCATCTCCTGCGGCAGGTTGTGGCCAGATGCAGCAGGTATTTACCTCATGCCAGGCAGTCTGTAGGCTCAGGTTCTCCATTTCTTTGGCTTTGTGGCATACATCTTCATAATTCCAGGCAGGACACAGCAAGGCATGGGGAGCAAGTGGCACAGGGACCTGCCAGGGAATGTCACTGTCCTTGGGTGATGGAGAAGGAGGCTTGGACACAAGCTACTCCCTGCCTGGGAACCACATTGTGCTGCTCTGAACATGCTTTTGAAAGTACTTTTCTTTTTCAATGGAGAGCTGGGTTTCTTCAGGAAGGATCCCTGAATGACTCCTGTCATGTCCTGGGGGATTTATTGGTCATAACAGGAAGTTTTTTAAGGCTCACACTTATTTACAGCTCCCCATACTCCTTTCACCTGTCCAGGCCTTCAAAGAGGCTTTGACAGAATTGAAATATTGCTGGAGCAAAACTGATCCCAAATGGCAACCATTGCCCATGGAGCATCCCAGCTCTGTTGTAAAAGCTGCTAATCTGAAGCCAGACTCACGTATCTGTTGCTCATCAACTTTTGTATCCCAGACCTAATTTTAGACCTATTCAGAGTGAGAGCTGAGCCAAGTCTTCCAACAGCTTCTTCTGGGTGAAACTCAGCCTCTGGTGCTGCCTAGCAGCCTAGATTAAACCTGCTCTCCTGAATCCAGCAGCAAAAATAAGTGCAGAGGCCATGGAAATGATTTTAAACAAATCACCTTTGCTGAGAGCCAGCTGGGAATGCACCAAGTTCTTGTTTTTGCAGCAGGTTCAACCAGGGGACTTGCTTCCCCAGCTGGGATGAGCTCTGCATGCTGCACCTGGACCTGTCAGTGGCCAGTGCTCAAGGGTGATGCTTAAGCACTGGCCTCAAGCTGCTGCTGCCTGAACCCAGCTTAGTCCTAAGAAGGACCCTAAAAAAAGATAAAACAACCTGCAATGGGGTCATATGGAGAACTTGACAAACTTGTTGGGGAGGGGTTGCTTAGAAGGATGGGAGCTCTCGCTGCAGCCTTGCAAAGTTAATACCACTCCTTGGCTGAGAAATGGGAGCAGAAATGTGCTACCAGTTGGAAAGCACAAGTGTCAGTCTGGACACCAGCACACCCCTCAGTTTGTGACCAGCAGCAGGAGCCTGGCAGGACTGTGACAGATGCATTGCACCTGTGGGATGGCCAGGCAGTGCCAGGAGAGGCTCTCAGAGCCCTGCCTGCCCAGCCAGGGGGTTGTCAGCCTGCACACCCCAGCCCTTGGCTGTACTGTTCACCAAAAATGAGCCCTTCCCAGCACAGGCAGGCAAACAGATACAGCTTATCCCTGGCAAAGTCCTAATGCCTTTCTCAGATATGTTCTGCTGTTCTCCCCCTTCCCAAGCAGAGAGTAAAGGCACGGTGCCAGCAAAAATGTTGTCCCTTCCTGCTGGACAGAGGGGAGCTCAGTGTGTGGCCAGGAGTGGCCTGGGTGTCTTTTATTGCACCCCTGAGGGCTCCCCTCAACCCACTCAGACCACCTAGGATGGCAGATCTGGCTGGCATCACCCTAGGATGGGGAGCAGCTGCTTGGTGGGTACATGGACATCCAGGTTCACAGCCATGCTGAGGTCCCACCTCAGCAGTTGGTGCAGGCAGGGATTGGGGTGGCAGCTGACATAGCTGTCCCCAAAGCTCAGCTCCCACAGCCTGGCAGCGTGCTGGGCTGGGTACCCACTCCAGCTGGGAAAACAAACAGGGCTTTTTGCCAAAACACATGGAGAGTGTGCTGAGATGGGGCTGAGTGACACAGGGCCCATGTGCACTGGGGGTCTGGGACCTGGAGGTAAACGTGTCCCGAGGGGACAGGAGGGGTGTACCCCCCAGAGGAGATTTCTGCACCCTGAGGCTCATGGGTCAAGCAGAAGGTGAGAGCAACCGACCAAAGGGGACATTTCAGGCCACCAGCACACCCAGCACTGTGGCATTGCTCTCTGCTGTACCTGTGTCAGGTCCTCCTGGTTCCTCACCCCACGTCCTGGGCAGGAGCTGGGCTCAGATACCTGGTGCCCTCCTTGGCTCTGCTGTTGATGTTCATGAAACCATCAGTCCATGTGTGCCTCAGTTTCCCCCCAACAAGGAGCCACCTCTCCAGGCTGAATACCATTGACCCAGAACATCCTGTGGTTAAAATAGGAGGAGAACATGGTCAGAAAGGGAGCTCAGGAGTAGGCTGGAGGGGGTATGCTGGGACCTACACCTGCTCCACCCCTGTTGTTCACTGCTCTGGGCAGCTGTGCCATTGGAACTGGGATCCTCAGCACCCCCTGTTCTGCATCCCCCCCTCCGTGACCCACGCCAGCCACTTCACTTTTGCTGTAGCTCCACTGACCTGCCATTAGTTATAAAGCCTGAGCCCCAGCAGAGGTCAGCACAGGCTGGCCCAGACATAAATCAGCTCCCTATGGGCAAGGAGACTTGGGGACGGCAGTGACAAGTGCCCAGCACGTGCTGCAGGACCCCCCCCACCTCGGCCCTGGGATGCTTCCCAGGGATGGAGGCCTTACCCCCATCACATCCAACCAGGCTCCCTGGGGACCTTGCTATCCCAGCAGCAGGAGCTCAGGGTGATGAGAAGCACTGTGTCACAGAGAGGGAACAAGGGACTGTGCCACAGAGAGAAGCTGCATGGCTCCCCAGAATGAAACAGAAGGGCTGAGACCCTAAAAGACCAGATAGGGGATTGAGGGCCAGCTCAGGAGGTGTCCACCACAGAGCTGGGCACCCACAGGGGTGATGTGTCTGAGGGGTGACACCACGGGGCTGAGGGGACAGTCCTGCTGCCCTGCTGGGGGAGGAGCTGGGTGAAGAGGGGTCTCTCTCCCGCCATGGGGCTCTCTGAGCTTCCCAGCGCAGCACAGCCCAGCCCAGTCCAGTCCAGTCAAGCCCAGCCCAGCCTCCTGCTGCCTGCCAGTGCTGCCATCCCCGGTCCTCCAGCTCCCTCTGCTGCCGGCGAGGACGGCGGCTGCCCGAGCCGGCCGGAGCAGCATCTTAGCTGCCCTGTGTCCCCAGCAGCTCCCACGGACGACAGAGCACCCGCACCAGCACCCCCCACACGCCCCCCGGTCCGCTCACCTGGAGAAGGGGCGCGGGCAGAGGATGCTCCCAGCGCGCTGCGGGAGACGTGGGACACCCAGCCCCAAGCAGCCGCCGGTGCAGGTGGGCAGCCTTGCCAGAACCAGTGGGTGGCTGCAGACCCTGGAGACCCCATGGAGGGATGGACCATGGCAAGATCTCAGCCTCAGTACTAGACACAAGGGACACCACGCCGAGACTGAAGGTCCAAAGTGCAGGTGTTTGCAAACCGGTCCTTTCAGCTTAGGTGATTTCTTTTCTCTGGGTAGACACGTGTTCATGCCATGCACACTGCAAGTGTCAGGAGCTGCTCAGCAGCCAGTCTGTTTCTTTTTAAAACTTGACAGAAGCAGGTAAATTATCCCCAAGTAACACATTTACCACGAGAGGAGAATGTCGGTGCTGCTGCCGCCACCGAAGCAGGAGCTCCTGCCTCCCATTCCCCACGGTGACGGGGAGCCTGAGTTATGGCCCTGTTGGAGAGACAGCGGGTTTGTAAATGCCTCTGTTTGTGCTGTTTTCCAGCCCAACCAGAGCCCATTGATCACCCGCACAGGAGTGAAGCCAGTGAAGAGAAGCAGGAGCTGGAATGGTGGAGACACACAACCAGAGCTGTGCTGGGAGCTGGAGACATGCAGGGATGCTCGGATCTGACCCTCTGCGTTCTTTTGCCTCTGTGAGATTCCTGGTCTAAGGACACAGACTGCTTCTTGCACCCCTTGAACAAGCTCATTTGCTTGGCCAGCAGCTGCAAAAGGATTTAAGTCAGGAGTCCATGGCATGACAGTGGAAGGTCCCTATGCCAGCGTGGTGCAAGCACAGAGCCTTATGGCACATGTATTTGGTGTGAAAAAGAGCTGGTTTGGGGGTGAGGGCTGAGCCTTTGCTTGGCCACATCTCACAGCCACTAAATGCTACCAAGGATGCTCAGGAACTGGGATGTTATCTGCACCCAGCAAAAAACAGACCCTGCCCAAAGGAAAAACAGCCTCAGGAAATGCAAGGAGGGAAACTGAGGCACAGAGTGCCCGTGTGGTGTGCAGAGACATCCTGGGTTTCAGCCAGGGCCTCAGTATGGGGGAATCCTTTTACAGCCTCAAGCACTTGTTGTAGCACAGCAAGTGCTGAGATTTAACCCGAGCAGCTACAAACTGCTCTGAGTGAACTTCCCCCAGGCAGGCGAAGGAGGAGCCCTGTGCCCAGGGTCTGACACGGACCTGAGCAGCCTGGGGACCCACAGCCCCCACGCTGCACCATCACTGCTGAGCCACAGGGAAATTCACTTGTCTACCAAGCATGAAGCCCATGTGCAGACCACTCCCGTGGGACTGGGGTCACAATCCCTCCACCAGATGGGGGGGATGATCCTGAGAGGGCACTGACCCCTGGCTTTGCTCCTGCAGACACAGGCTCATGCAGACCACAAGACACTGCCATGGTATCCTCTACAGGACAGGGCCCAGCATCCCGCCACGTATCCATGCCATGTTCCCATCAGGGCAGCTCTGCCATCACCCGGCTGGATCTTACTCCAGACAGAGGAAACGGTGCTGGAAACAGGGACTGTAACACGGATCATCACCCCAGGACCTGGTGCATGCCCTGCTGCATTCCTTGCTCCTGTTGCCCACTGGCTGCCCAGGCAGGGTTCTCACTCTGCACCCACTGGCCCTGAGGATGCCCCGCAGGGTGCTCTGCCCTCCAGGCCTTCTCCAACCAGGCTTCCTCAGCTACACCCCAGCAGCCCTTCCCTCACGCTCCGCACCACGCCGACGTCACCCCGGCCATTAATAGCACTTGGTTAATTAATTTGATGGGAACAGCAGGGACCACACTTTGCATTTAGTGAACTTCCGAGAACTTCCAACCTCATCTTCATAATTGGCCTCATAAATTCGAGGAAAGAGAGAAATCAGCAAAGCCAGAGAAGCGCAGGAGGCAGGAGAGGCCCTGCACGCGGGAGGGTGGGCAAGTGCGTGAGAAGTGACTCTATTTGGTGTCCTTATTTAATTTTATTGCACAGATCCATCTTCGCCCGCCCCCTCCCTGCCTAGCCCTCTCTCTCCCGCTCTCCCTGCTGAGTTCACCTAATCATGATAAATTCATATTCATTTCCCTGCCTGCTCCAACGGGGGGAGCAGCAGCTCCCCTACATTCGCCCAGCCATGCTGCCATTAGCAAATATTTACTCATGAATACAAAGTGCCAGAGTTAGAGGCCAAACTACCCTCCCTGCACCCCTTTTCCCCCAGCCTGCTCCCCTCCCTGCAGCAGGATGAGCAGGACAGCTAAGGATGGGTGTCCTTCCCACAGGGTAGGGAGCAGGGTGGGAAGAGCTGCCCAATGCCCAGAGCTTTTTCTTCATCTGGAGTTTTTCTTCCTTTTCAATGAGGGAGGCAGAAAGATGCTTTTTGGGGGGACAGGAATTGCCTGAGACCCCAATCTGGACTCATCTTCAGGGTGGAGGGACAGCAGCCTGGGAGCAAGGGGCTCTGCAGCAGAAGATGAGGGCCTGTCCCAGCTTCACGACTTTCTACTCAGTCTCTAAGTGCTGCTGCATTTTGTTTTATTTTTAATTTTCAGGATGATCAGACTCACAGCCAGGGAGAGCGGGAGGGGGCGTGCTGGGGAGGGGGGAATAGCTGAAGCCCCTTCCTGGGAAGCAGAAACCAGGCAAGACCTCATTAGAGATGCCTAAAACCATGTTTGCTCTCCCTGCCTGCACCCATCCTGGGGACTCCGCACTCACCTCTTCCCAGACACCCCAGGAGCCCCATCCCTTGTACCTTCTTCCCAAGTGTGGCATCCTGTGGTTTAGAAGAGGCAGGTTTACACAGAGTGCTGTGATAAGGGGGTGGTCAGGCCCTGCCCTGCTGCAAGGGCAGGGATTAGAGGTATAAAGAGGAGTGTGTGTGGGGCAGCTCTGTCCCCACTGCCCAGGGCAGGGCTGACTCACAGCGGGCAGCACGGCCCAGCCCCTCATGTTTCTCCCCTTGCACCAGGATGAGGGAGAAGCGGGGAGCCTTCAGCATCCAGAAATGCCACCCCCAGCTGCTCTGGACAAGCTCCTTGTCGTGCTCCTTCACCTCCCGCCCCTTTCAACCCCCACAGCTACACCCAGGGGAAATGGGCCTCATCCATCCGTGGCCCACCTGGCCGCAGTTAGCCACAGGAGGGCCCTCTGCCCCCTCCAAAGAGCCTGGGCAGGGATTTGTGGGGTGGGAGGGGACAGACAGACATCCGGCTCATTCCCTCACAGAGCAGGGGACTGGTGGGATTTCTGCCCCCGCGGCGTCAACATGACACAAATGTACTAGGGCCACCCTCCCTGTTATTTCCCAAGGGCTGGGCACAAAGTCTTGTTCCTGAGGAGCCCTCACCCCACACATCCCCATGTCCGGCCTCTCCCTAGGTAAAAGCAGGACAAACAGCAGGGTCAGGTGCTGCTGCAGCAGCACCCTTTGGCACCTGGGTGTAAACTGTGGCCCTGGAAGAGGGAGTGACAAAGGGGAAGGAGTGGGGGGCCAGCAGTGCTGTATTTCCCATGCCACTATTGATGCTTTCAGCACGTGGCTCCACTGAGAGAGGCAGCCCCAGCCCTCCAGGCACAACTTGCCCTGGCATCCCGAGCCGGAGGCAGACCTGTTCTCATTGAGGCACAAAGCTGAGCAGCCCTACATTGAGCTCCCTGCCTCAGCCCAGGCAGAAAAAGGCTCATGGCCTGTCAGACATGAGGCAGCCTCCCCACCTAACCTCCCTGTGGGACAGGACTATCCCCAGCCCCCGACAAGGCCAGATGTGGTACTGCCCCACCAAAGCTGGCTGACTGTAAGGATGGGGACCCCTTTCCCTGAGCGGTGGTCCCCGGGCTGCACAGCCCTCCTGGGGTCACAGTGTTCTCCCTGGACCTGACAGGCCCCTGGTCTGAGGCTGCCTCCCCTCTGCTCCTGGATAACCCAGATCAGTTCTCGCTGCCTCTGCCTCAGCAGCCCCTGTCCTCCAGATTCTCCATCTCCCTTTCGAGCCAATCATTCCTGCTGCTCATCTCCACATGCACCCTTGGCTTCCAGGATGTTCAGATTCCCCTTGGATAACCAAAGCATTTCCACGCTCAGGAGTCTGAGCTGTGTTCCAAGCAGAAAACAGAAGACAGAATAGCAGCCAAGTCCCACATGCCCTACTGTTTGATGAATATGGAAAAGCTGACAGCAATCCTTTCCCGACTCCACACCTGAAGAAAGAGCTCAACCCAAGGCTCAGAGGTCAAGAATCGCTCCTTTCTCTAGGAACAGCCAATACCAGCTCAGCCACACGGCCAGCTGGATTCCAGGACAGAGGATGGTATGGGAGGATGGTGGCCAGCAACTCCCTGGCCTGAGAGCCAGAAGTGCTGGTCCAAGAGCGTGACAGCCTCCACTGCATGTTCTTCGCCTCCACTGAAACCAGGGAAATGGGCCAGCACAGGAGGAGCTCCTGGTAAGCCACAGGAGAAAGTCCCAACAGTTGCAGTGCAGAGAGCAGAAAGACAGAGATAGCAAGGGAAAAGAGAGAAGGGATTTATTTATTACACTTCAAATTTCAAAGCACCAAGACATACCAAAAGACATTCATTTCCCTCAGGTGTCCAGCAGAAAGGCTGGGCTGACAAATGCCACTGCTGGGGTCTGGGCCAACCCAGCAAAGCCCCAGCCCTGCTGATGCCCAGCAGCCACAGGAACTGTGCAAACCCACCTGGTTTGTGCCTGCCCTAGCAGCAAACATGCAGCTTTGTCACTGTATGTGATGGGGCCAGATGCCCCACAAGAGAGCAGGAGCCCTGGGGTCCTGGCACAGAGATGCCCACCATGGCACCTCTGCCAGGAGCAACCACTGCAATACCTGTAACAGACAGAGCACTCAATGGCTCTGGGAAATTCATCTCCACAATACAAAATAGCCCAGGTTCCCTGAGAAATAAAATTCACTCTCATGGAGCTGGTGGGACCAGCCACATGCACATGCATACACAAACACACACACACTTTCCCTGATCAAAGCTCTGATGACTTCATGGCTTCCACACTAAAGAAAGGGCAAAAGCTTTGCTTTGCCCAGATTAGAACTTATCTCTTTGTGTTCCTCTCTGTCTCCATGCCTCCTACAGACAGACACAGAGCCCTGCTGGGTTACATTCAGTGCCATTACATTCAAGTCCCTCCTGAGCACAGCTCCCAAAGCTGTGAGCTCTGCTCCTCTCCTGCACCGAGAGGAAAGAAGCTCTTGGCCCAGACCAGGGCTCTCAGTGAATCTGGAGGATCCTCAGCACACAAGGCTGGGAGCAAGCAGGCACAGCACCTCGGGTCCCTACATCTATTTCAAGGCTTATCTGGCACCAGGGAAAGCTGGTGGCAGTCACAACAGCCTGGCCCTGTGCAGTGGGACCCACCAAGGGACACATCAGCTCAGACAGGATACAGCAGCAGCACAGGTTAACCCCTTGTGACTCCTGCAGTAGCAGCTGCCAGCAGTAGTGAGAAGGGGGAAGGCCTGTCACAGAGCCAAGCTAGACCCCCGTTACCTTCATTCACAGCTCAGGACAGAAATTTTGGAGTGTCAGTGCTCAGACACAGAGGAAGATGCATCCCATTTCCCTTGTTCCCAAGCACTGTCACTGGATCACGACGTTCTGCAGCCCAGTCTTCCAAAGCTGGGGAGAGCAGGGCCAGGGTAGCTGATGAGCAGTGAGCCCTTTTGGTAGCCACCAAGACAGCACTTGTGTGGTTCCAGCCCACAGCCTCTGCCGAGGAAGCCACAGAGCTCTGCCCAGCAGCCAGGCCTCATGCTTGCAAGGAGCCCCAGCTTGCTGGGATATGTTCCTCAACCTGCAGGCATCACAGAGCAGCACTGGGGAAATCAGATCCTTCAAAACAGCAGCACAGCAGCGAGCCCCGGGTGACAACCAGGCATCACCAGTCCCGTTCCGAGGGCTCCCGGTACGGCAGCCCCAGCTGAATGAAGACATCTCTCTCGGTGGGAGTGGGCAGAGTATGGCCAGATGACACCTTGGCACCCCCAGGGCCTCGCACCACGGCCGAGCTGAGTGCGTGCTCCGACAGGCTCATGCCCTTGGTCTTGGCCAGGGCGCGCATAGAGCGGTTGAAGTGAGCCGAGCCCGTGAAGTAGAGCAGGGCACAGGCAAACTCGCGGTACGGCACCACGATGATGTCGAGGCGGCGGTGACGCTGCGCTGGCCCGGGCAGGCGGCACACGCCCAGGTACTTCTTCTGTTCACCATTGTCCTCCTGACTCACCAGGTCATCTGTAAGGAAGCCTGGGGAGAGAGACAGACATGGTAGAGACTGACAACCCCGTGCTGAACTCCCCACTGCCCAGAGAGCAGCAGAGATGTCTCATAACCTGCTGTGGGACCCCAGGGATAACATGCTGAGCTGCAGCAATATTCCCTCCTTAACACTACAAATAAGCCAGGTCCAGGGGCAGTAATTTTAAGGACTAACAAGATGTCTCATCCTTGGGACAAGTGATCACCTATTCTTCAATGAATGCCATCCACCTCACTGCCTCCTCGCCTTGGCCATTCTAAGAGCAGCTTCCCCACCCTCTTACCACTCCTGTGGAGGCTGTCGAGCAGCTTGCTGAACACCCCACGGTGAGACTGCCCATCCGGGTGAGTGACCAGCACATCCACATCTCCACAGGTGGCCTTCCCCCGACGGTAGGAGCCACAGGCCACACACACGAGGCCAGGCTTCAGGGCCAGGGCAGCTTGTCTGACCTTCGAGAAAGAGGGATGAGTCAGAGACCAGCCTCTTCATGCCCCTTCCATCAAGGCAGCAAAGGATCTTGTGCCTGCCTTGAGACCCGTTCTGCATCTCCAGAGTCTCCATACACTTGGCAGGCATGGCACGCTGCCCCACCAAGAAGGCTGGCCTGCTGTCAGGGGACGAGTGAGCCAGGGTGGCCTCCACCCAGTCCTGCAAACACCCAGCACAATGCCACACTATCCCAGTGATCGACCATCGGCTCTTGGGAGCACTGGGTTGGGACAAGCAGGAAGATGCAGCACTGCTGAAGGGGCAAAGTACTGCAAAGCTTTCAGAGCCTTCCGTTTCTGAGACAGCGAAAGATAAGAGGTTTTTCAGCTGCCCTACAGGCACAAGGCTTGCCAACTCTGCCCACAAACAGAATCAGTTCAACAGGTGATGGTCACAGATCCTGTTTCAAAAACAGGGATGGGCTCATGAAGTCTCCCCAGGCTGGACCCCAGCTCCTGTTTTGTGCAGACAGTGCTAATTCTGATGGCTTCATCCATTACATGTTTAAGAAAGGCTCCCAAGTCCCTGGAAAGGCCTAAAGTATTCTTGGTCTGATTGTGCCAATCACCCTGCTGGCAGCAAATAATGAGGGGCTCAGCAATTCCCAGTGATGAGGCCATCACAGAGGCTGGGGTTCAGCAAGGCAGTGTCTGTGCCCACAGCCCCTTGTCACTCTTGGGGATCATCCTTCATTAGCAAGAGATAAACCCATTAACCTTTGCCCCAAAGGTGCTCCAAGAAGCCACAAGCCTTTCTCATGCGGAGCAAGCCCTCCTCTGGTGTTCTTGCCCCCTTCTGGCTTTAAATGAAGATTTCTAGAAAACTCCCAGCCCCACCCGAGAGCCTAAAAGCTCCTCAGATCTCACTGTGACAGGCAGCACAGACAGTGACTAATCCCTCATTCTCTCTCCTGGGCCTGGATCAGAGGTGTGTGCTTGTGTATGGAGGGGAGCACAGTAATCTCATCAAGATAACAATAGACCCACTCCCAAGAGCCAGCTCCTCAGCCCAGCCTGCCTGGGAAAGGGACCACTCACCACCAAAATGGCTAATCCGGCACACAGGACTGACACCACAGCAGGAGCCTGGCAGGAGGGTATTCTTCGTGGCCAGGCCCTGTGGCCGAGTGACAGGGTCACACTGGCTGCTGCTTCCATGGTGACTGGAGAGCACAGGGCTAGCAATGACAGCGTGTCCCCCAGGCTCTCTGCTCACATTAGGGTACACTTGTTTAGCACCCCACAGTCATGGAGTGCCAAGAGATCCTAGAGCAAGCACCACTCGTTTGCAGCCTGGATCCCCTTTGCTTCCAGCAAGGATATCCACCCTCTGTCCTCTCACTGACAACTACATCACAGGGTGCTCACAGCTTCCTTTGGAGAAGCAGCACCAGGCAGAACTCAGCTGAAAGCAGACATTCCAGACATGATGAGAGGCAGGAAAGCAGAGCTGGGAACCTGCTTATCCCACCATGCCACATGCAGCCTTTTTCAAAGCAATGTGTACAACTGGCCCCTGTGAAGTACCCTCCTCCTTGCCAGGCACTCACACTGAACTTTCTTATGGGGCAAGCAAGATGCCTTGTGTGCCCATGCCCAGAAAGGGTCCCCCAAGCACTGACCCCACTCAGGGGAGAGGCTGAAGAGCTCAGCTATAACACAAGGGCCATTTTCACAGCGTGTACCTTCCTGTCATGTCCCAGCAGGGCCTGGGGCCAAGATACTCACGGTCTGCTCTATTTCTGCAGCTTCCTCCCGAGGCATGCGCTCCAGGAAATCCGTGTAGTGCTTCAGCCCCACAGCCTGCTGGCTGGTCAGCGTGGCCTTGGTGCGGATGTCATCCAGTGTCCGGAAACCCTAGTGCAGACCATGTGCTGATATTCAGACATTTACCAAGACTTTGCTCTTCACGTACCTTCCACTAAGATTTGGGGAGATTGTATTTAGCCAGTCTCAAGTTCAGGCCAAGTCACAGCTTCTGAGACCAAATGTAGAGAACACTTTAGGGCCTGGTTCCTAAAAGAAGGGATTTAGACAATCCCACTACCGATGTACACCTCTAATCTCCACCCCTTCTATGACAGAAGGCTACTGCTCTTAAAGTGTCCCTAAAATTTGAAGGAAAACACATAATGCAGGTAAAGGAACAACACCCACAACATCCCAATGAGGGAAAGCCGACGGCATGAACACTACCATATTTTTAAGACAATCAAGAATCCAGTCACAAACCAAACACTACAGGAAACCAGGCTTCATTAGCTTGTATTTAGGAGACAAACTGCTTTTAAAGAAGGAACCCATCCAGTGGGCCAGGCTGTTCCTACTGGCACAATTATTTCAACCTCATTTTTACAACTTCCAGACAAGATGGATGGCTGCTCTGACAGCTACAGGACAACAGCCAGCAACTGCATCAGGAGCTTTCATGGACAAGATGCCCTGATTCAAGCCTGGCTCTTAGCATCGTCATTGCCATGACTAGTGTGACATGAGCTCCAAGAAGCGATGCTAGAGCAGAAGCAGCGTGTCTCCCACTCCTCCTCTCCATATCTTTGTCCTTTACCCACCTTACCACAATTAAAGTCTCAGCTGGCTGCTGAGACACAGTGGGACCCAGCCTCATAGTTACTCCCAAAAAAAACAGATTTAAATCTTACCTGTCGATACTGGCAATTAAATCTATTTGTGAAAGTAATTCCCCTACACTCAGCAGCGGTCTTCAAATCATAACCTGAAAGCCTCATACGTAAATGCATTGAACTTACCTGCTGGTACCACATCTGAGCTGTCTTGACCCCTGCTCCCCAGATGTTGGAAAATAACTCCAGCACAGGCACACTCTCACTGATGTGATCCAGCTTGCGCAGGTGCCCACTCTCCAAGATCTCCAGGATCTTCTCTGCCATCCGTTTCCCAATCCCAGGGATTTTACAGGCTTCCTAGAAAGAAACCAGAACTACTACTGGAAAAGCAAAGATCATAGACAAGCTGCGGAGCTACTACTGACTCAGAGCCCGGTTAGTCAATTGATGAGTAAAGGGTAAGTGGCAGGACTAGCTCTGCCTGACAGTCTCCTCTCTAGCCCAGGCTTACCTTGGTTGATCAATTCAAGTGGAAAAGAACAAGCCTGCAGAATGGGACTGAAACATGAACACAGTGAACTGCTGGACTGCCACAGCCCATAAGACTCATATCCAGTTAGTTTTATGCCTTATCTCTATTGGTGGCCAGTTACTGTTGATGAAGAGGAAGGTGAAAATGTCCCGGCATTGTGTCCAAGGAAGGCATTTGTCTTGTGAGTGTTCAGATCTGGCCCTAAAAGGCTCAGATTCCATTTTTCTGCTGTTCTGAAAACACTGTGTGTGGTCAATAAATCCCAACCTGCACTTGCTACACAACTTCCACGGGGAGGTGTTTTACCTGGTAGGAGGTGACTGGTTTGTGGTAGCTCTTGAGCGCATTGATTGCTTTGGTATAGCCCAGAGCTCTCCACTTGTCCCCCTGGACAGAATAAGCCTTTGCCAGCACTTCCAGCTTCTCTGTGATGCATTGGTTGTGATTTTCCTTCTTGGCGTTGGAAGACTGGGCACAAACCCACTTGCTGGGAGGCTGGGCCACCGTGCAAGAGCTGTCACTGATCTCCTCTGATGACTTCACAGGGTAGCGGCCAGAAATCAATGCTTCCAGATCTCCCTGCGTGACACCAGCATCTTCTCCTTCACTGTCTTCATCATCAGAATATTTCTTTAGGGAGAGATCAGAAAGCAGCCATGTGAGAGTAAGTGCATGCCTCATACGTCCCCTTGGCAGAGGCTACTTCTGAGACTAGGAAGGCAGAGCACTGCCCACCCTCCCCTCCCGGGCATGCCATGCTCCAACTGCCAGCTCTAGAAGTGACTGCCTCAAGCTGCACATGCACACCTCACACTGCACAGGAGACTACACTGCTGACCACCTGTGATTCAAGCACACAGCCCCCTCCTACAGCCAAGCCCCTGAGACCTAACTGAGGTAAGATACTGAGTAAGCGAGCAACTGCTGCCAGCAGCAAGGTATGACAATGCCAAAATCCCTGGCTGGCAGAGATCCTGACTCCCTAATCCCACTGGGAAACCTTTAGCTCGTCTGGTGGCAGCATAGGCACATCTCTCACATTTAGACTCAACAACTTCTACCCCATGATGCAGATGACAGGAGATATGCACTGAACTTTGTTTTCAGTTTACAGACACAAAATCTTAACAGAGTAGTAAATTAAAACCCCCTCATTTTCCCCATGGCTATCTGCAAGAGAAAAGGGGGAGGAAGGAATGACACAAAGGACTCCACATTCCTCAGTGACAGAAGAAAGAACCAATGTATGCATTTGCTGATACCCTCAGCATTAGGATGCCTCTGTGTAGACTTAAGAAACAATGAGCCTTGGCTTCAGGTAATGAACAAAAGGGGATAGAAGTGGAAAGCCGCACAGAGGCTTTGTAGACTGCTTTGCTCACTGGGGTCCCCATCTCCCCTGATGTATAAACACAGGAGTCTATGAAGATCCAAGAGCTTCTGTGTTGTGGAAGTAACTCTGAGTGGTGCAGGGCTGTTTGGGATCAGTCCAGCAATTACATGCAGCACACCATGTCCTGTTATGAATTTCTGAACAGTGTCAGCCTAAGTCAGAGCCACATCCTTACAACCTCTGGTTCTGCTGGCTGAGGAGGTAGGAGGTCTGGAGACACAATTCCTGCAAGATACAGAGCTGAAGTCTTTCAGCAAAATAGACAGGATGTGTTTGGCAGTCTTGTTTTATAACTCTGAAAACTGGGTCAGATTGAGGATTTGATAGACTAAATCAGTTTAATTTGTCTTGAAATGCAACTCCCTTAAGATGCTGCTCTCTATAAGGGCAGCAAAGCCTCAGAGTGCTCAGTAAGACAGTAAACCCCTTAAAAGCATTTAAGGAGCACATTATCCAATCACAATGCAAAGAACTCTGCAGCTGGAGCTGGAAGCAATTCCCATCCTCTTGGCCATCAGTGTCACAGAGGTGAAACAGCCCTTAAATCCCTGACTCTCTACACTTTGTCATCAAAGCTGATAGACTCTTTACAACCACATGTGCAAAACCAACTAGTAGCAATAGGCTACTTGAGAGGGAGGCAGGCAGCCTGGGCTGACAGCCCTGGGTTCACAGGGAGTGACTGGCACTGCTTACAGAGGCTGCCTTGCAGAGACTGCATCTGAATGCCAGTCAAAAAGTGGTTGCTACAGTCTGCATACACAAACGATTTCCTCACAGGAGTTTACATCCAAAGGCAGAACTCCCAGATCAGTCCCTGTTTAGTATGACACACTGGCACACTCATCATTTCCTAGAGAAAAAACATCCACCCAAGTTAGAAAAGACTTTGTGCTTAAAAAACAGAAGCTACTTCTAAACCAAGTTTCAGCTTTACTGTTGTAGCTGGGTCTCAAGTGGTTGTCTTTAAAGTCTCAAGGTACTCAACTCCTCTCCAAATCACATAGTCTAAGCCTGGGACAAGGGATTTTACTGAAATGTCTACAAATGTGGCTTTTGTACCCTCAGTGAGCTGCCAGGTAGAGAGTAATTGCAGGGTTTTGTGCAACAAAAATTTGGACTATGTTGCAAAACAGATGCCAGCAATACAAGGCAGCTGCTGGGGATGTTTGAGGTAAGTTTGCTACAGATAGATTTGAATGATACCAATGCCCAAGAAGAATTCAGCAAACTTGAGCAAAAATACAGAAAGCAAGGAAAGCTAACAGCAGGCCAGAGAAGCTGACTCACAGCAGAAGCCACTAATAACCCAACACAGATATTTTAAGAACACCTCCACAATCCTTCTGATAGAAACCTGATCCACTGTACAAACACGTGTCTGAACAGAGTGTTTGCCAAGGAGTGAAGAACTGGTCCATATGGCTAAGGCAGGAACATGGGATGAAACATCAGAGACAGCTTCCTGAAAGGGAGATATTCCCAGACAGGGAATATTCCTCAAAAGGACATGTGAATATCACCATAGTGAGCCTTGGCCTGATCAGAGCACCAGGACTGCTTCAGCTGGAAATGTTCTGATGGGAACAGCAATTTAAGGGCTGTTGTTTCTGTTCTTAACAACTAAAAGGACAAAGAGAAGCCTGAGTCTGGCAGCACAACTCACTGAAACATCCAAACACCTTCCCCTTACTGAGAAAATCTCATGTTGTATCCGTTCAGGGATGCTCTTAGCCAGGAAAAGCAGCATGCAGGATCTGTTCACATGGAGATGGATCTGTGCAGGAAAGCCTCACCTCAGCCAGTTGCTGCCGTCCAAGGGTGCCCGAGCCTTGCTGTGAGAAATCCTCCACCTGTGATTCAGTATTTGGTTTCACTGCTCCCTCCTCTGCTGGGGGCTGGATTTTTGCTCTGTCCAGGATCTGTTGCTGTTCTTTCTGGAATTCTCCCTCCTCCAAGTACCTGCCATGGATCGGATGTCTTAGTACAGGAGAAGGAGGACTTCTCAGCCCCCAGAATTTTGACCAAGAAATCCTTCTGCATGTTTTGGGATGGACCAAACAACCCATATGAATCATACTCTCCCAGATCACAGATTAATTACTGTGATTTTAGCTCAACTCCCCAGTCACCATCTACCTTGCTGACCTGCAACTTCCACTCCTACCTACCTCACTCTTTGACTTTCTCTCCAAAACTTTGCCAAAACATTTTGATCCTAACCTGTGCCTGATGCTCCATTCTTTATTTCCTCTTGTGCCTAGTTGCCAAATCTCTCTCTACCTTTCATCTGCAATAAGTAAGAAACAGTACTTAATCCTCAGCATTTAAGAGACATCTTGTTATCACTGATAGATCAGGAAGACATGTCTTTAGCACCTGTAGCAAGTGACAGGACTTCTGGTAGTATGTCTGGGCCCTATTACATGTTTTGCTACCCCACAGGACTTTGAGTCATGCTCACAGGAGCTGCAAGGAGTTGCAGTCTGAGATTTTGAGCAGAGGTCAGATTTTAGTGCTGTTCAGTTTAGGACAGAAGAACTGCAGGGAGGGATGGCAGTGTGGCATCTGCATACCTGGGAGGGATAAAGACACCATAGCCAGCAGTACTCAGCAGCTTCTGGTCTCTAATGCAAGCACTAAGCCAGGATGCCTTCACCAGCCGCAGCCCCGGGCGCAGCTTGGTTAACTTGAGGAGCCGAAAGGCGCGATCGCAGTCCATGTCCTCAGCCACAATGACGTGTGTCACCTCCGAGGAGAGCTGGCTGTGTACCACACTCCCGTTCTGGACAATCTGCCTGTGGAAGATCTCGGCCCTGGCCTGGCCAATGCCGGCTTGCAACACGTAGGCGATGACTGGTTTCAGCCACTCTGCTGAGGAAAGCACAGGGGCAGGGACACAGTGACAAGGGAAAGTGCCCCAGCCCAGCAGGGCTACATCTTTCACACAGGACTTGATGGCAACAGCCCTGGCAGGCAGTCCAGGGGAGCTCCAGCTGGACACACCAAAGCAAGCTGGACATGACCTCTACAGAAAACACACCGAAGGCCAGGAAAAGCCTTTGGGGAATGGCACTTGCAGTTAACAAGCTGAGTATAAGTATTCTATCCCATATCATAGGGACACAGGACTCACCCTCAGGTATCTCTGTTCCTTCCTCTTTCGGGATTTTTGGAGGGATGCTTTTCCCCGGGCCATCCCTCACCTTCTTCCTCTTGGGAAAGGCTTTGACAATCCCTCGTGGCTCCATAGACCTGGTGGGAAGGTTAGCAGCAATTGCTAAATACAAATAAGAAAGAGCAAGGTTGCTTACATCTTACCTAATCACAACTCAAGATCCACTCATGTTGCTCACTGTCTTTGTTGTTCTGAAGTTCTTTTTTTGTAGTTGCTTTCCAAAAATGCTCAGCCTAAGGGAGGTACCCGGATCAGGAATTGGAGCCCATAAGGTCAGAAAAACCAAAGTCAGAAAGTCACTTAAGTCAACCCTGCCTGAATGTCTGGGAAACCTCTACAGCTGAGTTCTTACAAGGGAAAGCATTCAACTACTTTAACATTTCAGAGCTCCTATCTGCTCAGCCAAAAGAAACAACTTTATTTCCCAGGTATTTCTTAAGCACAATCCCAAGAGACCTCTTCTGCCAGGGCTGAAATCCAGTCACCTACAAGATAAAACAGCTGATTGACACCAAGTGTTTCACACAGCCACAAGAGAAAAACTCCGAACTTGGCTTTATCTGAAAACAGCAAATTACTAAAGACTAACTAGCTGAGTTCAATATGGGTACAACTGTAGCTTTACCATTACAAGCCTTGCAAAAGCAAACTTTGGAGTGTGAACTACCAGATTACAAGGAAGGTCAGTCTTCCGTAGCCCAAACAAGCCCTGAATCACTATATATCCCAACAGCCCCTTCCATGTGGCTGCAGCGTTGAGTCAACACCAGCTTGGTTTCCTCTATGTGCAACACTCTGTGTTTCACTTAGAGGTTTCTCACACACAGTCCAGCACAAACCTATCCTGCCAAACCTAGAAAAGCTGAAAATGGTCCCACCTGGCCATGACTTCCTGCTATGGTCACCTTCTCATCTGAGCATTAAACGTAATCCTCTGAAGACCAACCAAGAGCTCGACTCAAGTGCTTGCTTCTGCGAGGAAGAGTTCAGCTCCAAGGGAACAGAAACCCTGCTACGTTTCTAAAACTCACCTTCGCTGAAACGTTCCAGTTTTCAGGTCGTTTTGACCAAAAAGAGCCCTCTGGAAACAGTAATCCTTCTATTCTATAAAGAAAAAACCCAGATCAAAAGCCCGCCAAGGTTCTGGGTGCCCAAGTACGTTCCGGGGCTCGGAAGTGTGTTTCTGCTGGCTGTATTTTAACTCCTCTAAACCACAACCCACGCGCCGGGTACCAAACCTGCCTTGCCAGCCTCCTCAGGCCGTGAAGGTTTTAAGGCCACCAACCCGGGGCTGGCAGCACCCACAACCTCGGGGGCAAGAACGACCCCCCAGACCGGGCGGCTGTGCCCGGGGGGGG
>VWZT01004951.1:74850-143676 GCA_013397055.1 Pachycephala philippinensis | reverse complement strand
CGGGAGAGAGTAAGGGCGGCGAAGGAGAGCGGGGCCGGGCCGGGCAGGGCCGCGAAGGAGAGCGGGGCCGGGCCGGGCAGGGCCGCGCTCAGCCCGGCGGGGCGGAAGCGCTTCCGGGCGGCGGGCGGAAGTTTCCGCGTTGCCGCGGCGACGGCGCGGCCGCCATGGCGGTGCCGAGCTGGCTGGAGCGGCTGCGGGCGGCCCGCAAGACGGCGCTGGTGCAGGACGGTAACCGCGGGGCGAGGGTCGGGACAGCACCGCCTGCCCCCGCCGCGGGGTCTGGGGGGGTCCTGCAGCGAGCGGGCGCGGAGGGGGGCGCTCCCGGGCACTGCCCCGCACCCCGGGCAGGGCCCCGGGGAAGGACACAAGGCCATCACCGCGGGCACACGGGGCAGTGCCCCGTCCCCCCAGGCAGTGGGACGGGGTCCCGGACAGTGGGATAGGGCCCCAGACAGTGGGGCACAGCCCTACACCCAGAGGTAGGTGTATCCCGTTTCCTCTCACCGCCTGTTTTTCCTCTAGGGAAGCGGAAGATCCACTACTTGTTCGAGGATGGGAAGGAGATGGCCGAAGAGTACGACATTAAGACTGGCCAGTTAATGAGTAAGTGGTGCTCTCAGCTGGCCCCCAGCAGACGTGGGTCGGGGTAAAACTGCAGGGTAGTGGGTCTGTACCCTCAGGGCTGGGGTGTTGAGAGGGAGCACCTGGTCAGGAACAAATCATCCCTCCCATTCTGGGAGACAGGCATGTCTGTAGTGAAACTTTGTAGGGACAGAAGTTGGGTTCAGCTTGCAGCCAGGGTTCTCTGACTTTCATGGCATAGCAGACCTTGCTTTAGCCCAGGATCTCCCCCAAATATCCCATCTGTCACAAGAGACTTGGATGGACTAGATGGGATTGCCATCACAGTTGCCAGGCACTGAGTCTGTACCACATGAAGGGCTGAAATATGCTTTTTGGTGGCTTCTACTACCGCAGACAAGGTGTTGATTATGGCTCTTGTCCAAAACCACATCAGCTGCAGCACAGCACCTGTTGCAACCCCACCACGGCTTCAGCAACCAAGTAGCAAAAAAAGAGAGGCAGTCAGTACAGAATTTCTGACCTAGGAATAGGCCAACTAGCAGATCAGCTCACACTGAAGTGGGAATTACTGGAATTAAGGTACATATATTCATATCATCTCAGTGTGCTGGGCAGCTTTGGCACTCAGTTGCTGAAGTTCTTATAGAGCAGAAGAATGAAAACCCTTCTTCTCTCTTCCCCAGGTAGAAAATGGCGAGAGAAGAACACCCTCGGGGGCACCGGCAAGTGGCAGGTGGAAGTGGGAGAGCCAACCTCGCCGCTCCTGGGAGCACTGGAGTCAGAGCTTATAACAGAGAGCAGCTCAAATGTATGTAAGGGTCTGCAGGTACCACTGCACCTAAAACTGCCTTGTCTTGTGCTTACAGCAGTAGTTGGTAGAGAGCAGATTACCAAGAGACAGCTTTAACGTGCAGCACTGTGCTACAAATCACCCCAAAACTGCAGGGCTGAGTAGAAAGAAGGCACAGCTTAGGTTCTTCAGGGGTCTTCAAGAGATCTGTAGTTTCCTTAAGTAAAGAAACTGTACTGCTCTGTTGGCCAACTACTATCCTGGCTTGAAAGAGCAGGCTGACAAGAGGGCCAGTGCCAGGACAAGTCAGGGGATAGAAAACAGAGGTGATAGCAATGAAAGGCACAGGCAGTGCATAGCAGGCTGCTCCCTAATAGAGCACAGCCTGTTTCATCTTCACACCCCTCTAGCTTAGGGGGCAGATGTTTTAGTCTCTTACTATCTTTTCTACAGACCTGAAATACAAGCACAGCTCTGCACCACAAATTGGGGCAGAGCTAGGACTGAATCCAGCAGGTTCCTAGAGCAGGCAGAGCTCAGTATTTGGTTGCCTGTGAGGAAGAGGCTCCTTGTAACCCTGTACTGCAAGGCTTCCTCACTGAACACTTTCAGCCTCCTGCAAGCAGTGCCCTGGGCAAAGGCAGAGCAGCCCTAGCTGTAGGAAAGTGATGCCCAGGCAACTTCTTGAGTTACTCCCTAATGCTCCAGTGTGAAAGAACAGCTACTCCCATGTGGAGTCTCACAAGGTAGTACAGGAAGGAGACAGGGAGGAGAGGAGACAGCTGGAGGGGCCTTGCTAAAGGTACTTGTTTGCTGTAGCCTATCTTCATGAGGAAGGATACCCTGAGCAGCTTCCAGTGGCGGATCCGTAACCTTCCCTACCCCAAGGAGGTCTACAGTGTCTCCGTGGAGGAGGAGCAGCGCTGCTGTGTCATCCGGACCACCAACAAGAAGTCAGTAAGGACAGCACTGCCAGTGCTGACAGTCCCTTGGGGTGGGCTGGCACAGAGGGCAGGCTTGCACAGGGGAGGCTGTCCCCCCTTCTAGTGTGCAAGGGCTGAGGGGCCCCACCTTGCGGCACGTGTCTCCTGCTGCCCGATTTCCCTTCCCAACTGCCTCACACACATTTACAGTAGGGCTCCTCAAGCTCTGCACTGGCCATTGCAAACTCATCTTGGCTCCAGTAGGGTGGTGCTTTCTCTGTTCTCACCCTGTCAGATGTCACTTCCTTAGAAAAATAAAGTAAGAGCCTTGCAGACCTCTTGAAGCTAGAACATTCCATCATCTCCCTCTGATTTAGTCACTGCATCTCAGAATGCTGCAGGGTTCAACATATACAGCAAAGTCGTGGGCACCCAGACAGACAAATCTCCCTGCATAAACATGTCCTATAGTCACAATGCCAGTGATATGATCTGGAGGTAGCAAGCAAAAAAGACAGACTGAATCTGGAAAGGAAGCACCTCGGTGTTCTGCCAAAAGAGATTTGAGATTGGAGGAAAAAAACGGAAAATGCTTTTAAAGCTACATCTTGTAGTGTGTCAGTACATGGCATCTCACATGGAATGAAACACACTGCATCCCAAAGCATCTGCAGCCTCAGATAAGCCAAGATGAGCTATTAGTACTGGGAAGTGAGTGCACGGAGCGAGCCTTGGGAGCACAAGGGAAGCTGATGGAAGTGGCTGTAGGTGGTGCTGTCGGCACAGAACTGCGGCGTCTCGGCTGCCGAGGGCTTTGCGACGCGGCATCCGCGACTCTCCCGGCAAAGGGCTGCTCGAGCTCTGCACATCAGCACACCTGGGGGCTCAAAACCGGAAGGCCAGGAAGAGGGAAGTTACCCCATAGAAAGAGCAAGCAATTACAGCTGTAATACAGAAATGTTGGCCTAAATGTACACAGAGGGATTCACAGAGCAGTGGTGCTATAGTAGGGGGACCTATGTATCAGATGAATGAGATTCCTATCGGCCACACATGGATATGCATGGAGCTAGGACAGGAATGGAATACTTGATCCTAAATCCAACCACATACTGTCACAGACAGGCTTATCTACTCCCAGTCCTACTGATAGTGGTGTGTATGTGGGAACCTCCTGCGTAGATGCTGTAAGGTTATAAGGTAGCACTGAGGCTTCACCTACACCCTACCTGACTTCAGGCTTTTTTGTACCGCTCTCAGGAGAGTCCTCCATGAGCAGCTGACATTTATTCTCTTACAGCTAGTGTCAGAGGACCCAACAGCAACTCATGGCCTGTGTCTGACAGTTAAGGACTTTTAGAATTAAAGCTGAAAGCCACCTCACTGGGGACAAGAATGACGTTGCTGTCAGTAGGGAGCAGGGACAGACTCCAGCACTAGCACACTTAGTACAGGCTCCAGGATATCTTAGATCATTTCTCCTGGGTCTCGGCCAGGGCAAGGCACCACTCAGCAACTAATTCCAAGATAGCAACAACAGCATGGAATCCACAGAGAGAGCGCACATCACTACGGGAGAGAAAGGAAGCCTCGGAGCCTCTCCAACCCTTGGAAGTCAGCCACGCTGCTACTGAGCAACAGAGCTGTGCTGACCGCCAGCCAGAGGCACAAGTAACAGGATGGGCTGCCAAGTCACTACTGAGTAGTTCAGCTCTAAATTCTCAGCATACCAGCAGTAGTTTTCCCTACGGGCTGACAAAAAGTGGGTTTCCAGTAGGAAAATAATAGAGGTGATTTCACATACATACTGTGGATCCCGGGCCAGGACTTGGGCTCAGAGTGTAATACTGCCCTTGGCCATGGGGTGAGAGGCAAGGGCAGAGAATCGGCCTGCATCGGCTGGGATAACCATCCATCAGCTACCTCCCCAGCTCAGACAGGAGCTCTTCACTTCCTCCAGTCACTCCGTTCCCTCTGGCCACGGCAAGGGCTGCTCAAGTGGGATTTGCTTAAAACCTCTTGCTGTAAAATAAATCCATTAAACTGAACTCTAAAAACAAACCTAGAAAGCCACCTCCCCAAACGCCAAACCTGATTCAATTATTGTAGTGAGAGGCAGTGGTAATGTTAGGAGGAGGAGGGGGTGGCAAGGCAGATCTGGTTTCCTTTGATCTTGTCACAGATTTTAGTTTGAGGCCAGCCAAAGCCATTCTTCTCCCCTTCTCCTTAGTCCTGGGGCAGCAGAATGCTGCTGTTTCATTGATGACTCCCAAGGCCCTTTGAAACAGTGGTTTTTTTCTGTGTACTGCTTTTTTTTTGTCTAATCGGTAAGAAGTTAACACTTCCTTAACATGTCTTTGTGTTCATCTAATCTCTGCTGTTTAACCTTTGACATCTCCCTTATTATCCATGTCTGCCACCTTTTCCAAATACCGACAGCAGTGACAACACAGAACGGTTTGAGCCCTGCGGTAACAAGCCGTGTACATTCCTCCCACTGCACCGGGAGAGCCATTTGCCCTTTGTAGCTGTTTTCACCGTGACTTGGAAAATAAACTGCAATTTGGGCAGAGGTAGCTAGAGAGGCCAAGCCTCACACACAGCGAGCTGAATTGAGAACCACCCCTCATGGCACGGTAGCAGCCACTGCCTGTTCCCTGCTCTGCTCCAGGCACCTCAGTACCAGCTACAGGCCAATTCCTTGGAGGGGATTGCCCACAAGAGTGCTGGAACGGACTAAGAATCCAGCCATGCCTCTGGGTGGGCACAGGACCACCAGCCAGTGTATTTGGTGCAGCCCCAGAGAGAAGCAGTAGATGCAGGGCGAGCCATGCCAGCACAGAAGATCCCAGGCAAACACAGACACAGGTCTACAGGGTTCTGGCTCCAAAATCTTAGGAAATCTCTGAGGTGGGAAAAACCTCTCTGTCCTCTGCTTGGATGTGAGAGGTTATTGGAAGACTGGGATAGAACCCAGGGAAGGGACAACTACGAGAGCTGTAAGTGCAGAGGAGCACCACAGCCACCATGGGAGCTGCATGGAGATGCTGCAGAGCAGAGGCTCAGGTGATTGTGGGCAGTTACATCTGGAGATCTGTGCCCAGGGGTATGCCTGAGCACCACCGTGCCACCAAAGCAAGAAGTTACCTAGGAAGTACAGCAAGAAGTTAAAAAGAGGAGTTTAGGAAGGATTGCAGCACAAAATGGTGCATCACTGAGGAAAGTAAGTCATTCACTAAGGAAGGTAAGTCATATGGCACAAGAGCTTTGACAGCTATTTTGACAAAAGCTAAAGGAAGCTGCTACTTAGAGGGAGTGAGAGGCCATGAGCAGGGAAAAAGACAAGGAACACCTTGGTAGAGCTGAATAGTTTATCTTTAACCATATCTGGCACTACACATGAGGGAAAGCTGGAGGACCAAGCCTGCTGTCACACACCAAAGCTCTTCAGGACTTTGCCAGCTCTGATTTCCAGTTTGGAGGTTTGTTTCTAGTGCTCCTGCTAACCTGGGGGCACTGGCAGGCACACAACATGGCACAAGGGCCTCCTGCCAACCCTGAGAGGTCTGTTGTCCTCATCTACACCTTGCAGAACAGCAGTCTGTCTCAGCACTGCTAGTGGGGGAATAGAAACGCCACCTTCCTTATTTCTGTCTCCTCTCTTATTTGTAGGTACTATAAAAAGTTCTCTATTCCTGATTTGGACCGGTACCACCTTCCCTTGGATGCAGCTGCCCTGAGCTTCACCCATGCCAACAACACCCTGATCATCACGGTGAGGCTTTAGCCACGCAGAACAGCACTTTGCCCTTCTCTTTATGTCCACAAAGAAGCTAAAATTCTTACACGTGGGGAAATGAGGCAGAGCAGGGAGATCTGCTGAGGGTCACCTATGCAGCCCCTTCTCTGTCACACAGTCAGTGGGAGTTTCAGATTACACTGGGCATGCTGACACTAGCCAAGAGATCCCAGGCAGCAGGAGAGGCCCTGCCTGCTGCTCAAGGTGACATGCAGGTGGAAGAGTGTCTGTCGTCCCCCATTTTCCACGTATTCCCTCCATCAGGCCTGAGCGAGCTTCCACTCTTAGTGACACTAAGTTTCTCTTGTCTCAGAGCATAAGAGTCCAAGGACCTGCTGCACTTCGAGGTCTTGCAGTCTTAAAAAAGAATAATAAAAAAATAATCACCTGCTGCTTTGTGTCAGAGAGGGAATGCTTCCACACACATGGTGGAAGCAACGTGGGCACACACTGGTTGTTGCGAGAAGCAGACAGATGCTTTTGAGCAACAGGTGCTTGTCCTATTCAGTGCAGAAGTCAGCCTCACAGAGGGCACACCCTCTGCGGGAAACCTGGCAGCAGAGCTGGGCTGCACGTGCAGAGGTAATGGGCCAAGAGGAGCATCTTGAGTCCTCCTGAGCTTCTGTTTGCTACTGGCCAAACCTTGCAAAAAGCACCTGCATCCACTGCTGAGCTGCACCTGGGTGAGTGGCCTCTGAGGGGAAGACAGAGGAACTGCAACTCTTACTTGTCTCTGCTTTAAAAAAAAAAAAGCCTATTTTTTATATATATAAAAAACACTTGTGAGCATACGGTCAGTGAGCACAGCAAGGATCTGCTTGCCAGGATATTCCAGAGGGGCTGGTGAGGGCCAGGATTCCACATCTAACTGGAAAGTTTTACTTGCACTGTAAAAGACACTCCAGAACTTGGCAAATGTCTCTAGCTTGATGGCACCACCTCTCTAAATGGGCTTCAGAGGCAGCTGGTAATGGCAAGGACTCCTTGGGCCGGAGGGCCCCTGCTGGGCTGGCAGCAACAGGCCCCAGTTGGTCTGCTTGGAGCAAAGGCTGAGCAGGAGTTCAGGAGTGCTAAGGGCATTTCTCTCTGTCCTACAGTACCAGAAGCCGAAGGAGATCCTGGCTGCAGAAGAGCAGCTGCAGAAGGAGCTGAAGAAGATAAAGGCAGCTAACAGTGGGGATGGAGACTGTAAGACCCAGTAAGCAGTGGCTGCTAAGAGGCTGAGGTGAGGGGCAGCTCTCTGGCACAGCTTCATGGTGTTTATTTTGCCTTATCTAATAAAAATGAGTTCTGTTGTTAATAGAGCCATTTGGAGGAACCGCTGTAAGCCCAGGAAGATGGCAGGGCAGTTGACCTGTCTGCTGCCTGGCCTGCTGATTTATGCAGACATTTCATAAAAGCATAGAATGGTTTGTGTTGGAAGGGACCTTAAAGATCATCTAGTTCTAACCCCCCTGCCAGGGGCAGGGACACCTTCCACTAGACCAGACTGCTCAAAGCCCCATCCAACCTGGCCTGGAACACTTCCAGAGATGGGAATAATCCTATGAATGGTGGGAAGCTGTAGCATGCAAAGGAAGGACACCACATCCACAACCAGCAGCCCTGTCCCCATCCTCCATGAGCAACATGACACCTTGGGAATTCCCCATCTGCCACCATTGCTGAAGGCAGTAATGTCTGGAAAACAAGAACTCCCTCCTCACACCCATTACTTGCCTGGGATGTGCTTGGAAGCAGCTCCCTCCTGTGCAGTTATGCAGCTCCTCCATGCAGTCAGAAGGATGCTCTGGTGACTGGTATCTCTGCAAACAGTATCTATGCTTAGACCTGAGTGGGCACAGCCTATGAAACAGGGTGAAGAGAAGACATGCAGCTGCTTCCTTAGTGCCAGCCATCCACAATGTGACAGGGCTGCGCAGAGCGCAGGAACCAACGTGCAGCTGTCTCCATTTGCATGGCACAGAGGGGAAGCAGTGGCTAGGTTGCTGGCCAGCTCAGGAGCAGCAGCTGCCCACCCTTCTGTGAAGGCACAAACATGGCCCATTGCAAACCTCACTGCACAGGGACAACCCCAACAGTGCTGCTTTACCAGCTTCTCTCTAACAGCCATCCTCCTGCTTAGATTTCTGAATGTTGTTCCATTCCGGTTCATACTTGAACAGTTACTACCCAAACAAACCCTACAGACCCCACCATCAAGTGAGCTGCTCATGGGCTCCCAACATAGCTCCCCTGATGAGGCTGCTTTCAAACCACGACAATTCCTTAGAGTTCGGGGCTCCAGCAAACACATTCCTCCAATTCTTGTGCATCACAAGGGAAGAGCAGCCTCTTGACAGTGGAAATGAACTATGTTCTAACAAAGCACCGTGCTGAGTGGCTCACCCTTGAAGTGCTCCCAGTTTGTGATACAAACCTCTCCTTTACCTATCCAGGATACCCAAACTCAGAACCAAGGTACTTCCTTCCCCAAGGAGGGCCAGACCCCAGACACCACAGTATTCACTCACAGCACATTATCCACATCCAATCAGACAGCACAGAGCACACTGAAAGCTATGGTTGTTCAGAGACCCACATCAGGTTCAGAAGGATGACAAAAAAAGGATCAGAGCCCACTTGGATGTGCCTACAGGATCCCAGTAAATTACATCCAAGTGTTTGTAACTGGTCTGATTTGCTGCTTCATTACACAGGCACCAAATGAGTCACAGATCCTACTTTTTGAATTCTTGTTTGAAAAAGTGACAGGAGATCCAAGCTCCCAGGACTGCCTTCAATGCAGCAGTGTCACAGGGTCTAGCCAGGGAGAGAAATCTATTAGACATGGAGACAGCATCTGAAAATAGGTCCAACCTCCCCCACCTAGCCAGGCCCCTGCAATCAGCAGGTAACATCACAGCCCCTTCAGGAGTTGAAACAAAACATACAATCTCTTCTGTTTCCTTTCAGTTTTATTTAGCAAAACACGACCATTTCAGCCCTGCCAAGTGCACAGCCTGACCTGACGGCCAGCTTGGGGAGGCACACTGAAAGCAGGGCTGGCTCTGTCTTTTAGCTCAATTGTTGCTCTTGGGTGTGAAGGACAACACAAGCAGCTGTCAGAACAGTAAGTTAAGGAGAAAGGTGGGCCTCACTCCAGGCACCTTTCCCTTCCACCAAATCAGTCCACCCCACACACAGCCTAGTCTTGCTTCACGTGCTTAGAGCTTGGCCGATCTCAACCTGACCAGCACATAGCTGATGGGGCGTCCTGGCTCAACTTGCCCCTCAAATGATATATCCACAGGAAAAAAAATGAAATTAAAAAAAAAAAAGAAAAAAAGGAACACAGTTAATAAAACAAACCCTGACTTGCACAAAATAAAAAGGGTAAATAAAGGACAATTGGCCTATTGTTTTCACTAACAGGCAGGTGAGGTTGAGAAAGTTTGGCCCTTTGTGCACTCTTCATTGTAGCTTTCTGGGAGGAAAAAAGTCCCTTCAGAAGCCTTGTAGGCCTTTCTCACCTCTCCTGCCCTGCAATTCCCTGAGCCAAGTGTCAGCTCTGCTGAGTTGGGGTCACCAGAAGCAGCTGTGGTGCCCTTCACGAGGCCGTGAAGTCCAGGACGTGCAGGGCTGATGCCAGGGCAGCATACAGGTGGGTGGTACTGAAACGGAGGCAGTACACTGGGCTGCTGGTGGGTGAAGACAGGTGAAAGCTCTGCAAGAAAACAGGAGAATCAACCTTTCAGAAAAGAGGTCAGCCCAAAGACCCCGGCTGGTGTTACAGATCCAAAGGCTGAGATGTCTGAGCAAAGCAGGTTTTCCCTGCATATGGGTTAGGTTTGCCATGGTGGACTAGCCCCAAGACAGCCCAGCAACCCCTCCTTCTTTTTCCCATGAGGCATGAGCACTGGGCTGCCAGAGAACAGCTGAGAAGCTCTGCGGCTGCCCAGCCTCCCACCGGTGCTCACCTGCAGGCACCGAGTCTGCCGCTTATCCCAGAGGCGCACCACACCGTAGTAGGAAGAGCCGCTGGCAATCATATGGTTCTTATCGCTCCTTATGCAGTACAGGGCACTGTCATGGGGCTCTTCCCACTCCTGGACACACTTCCTGCAAGGGCAACACAAACCAGAGTGGGGCTGAGCCTCCACTCCTCTATCCACTTTGCCTGAAGAAGCTAATTCAGTGAGAGCTGAGTTCCCAGATGCTGCACAAGGAGAGTCCAGGAGCCTTGTGTGGGCCCCAGACGGCAGCAGGGCAGGCTCACCTGGTGCTGGTCCGTATGTCCCAGTAGCGGATGTAGGTGTCATACCCACAAGAAAGGAGAAGGGAGGGTGTTTCGTAGAACACATCCAGGACTCCAGCTCCACGGTGGAAGTCAGTCCCTAAACAGGTCAACAGCTGACCACTGCAATGAAACACATTAGGAGAAGAGTCATTCAGAGGAAAAAGCCCTTCCAGTTCAGCTGGCCAGAGCAGAGATGGTGTCACAGAAGTCTTCCAGATGTCATTTCTGTGATTTAACAGAATACAAAAGCCTGCAGAGTTTTCCTCTCCCACCCCCAGCTTCTGCTACTGGTTGGGTCACTAACTGTCATGAAGGGTGACCAGCAGGAGTCCCAGCTGAAAGAGGAAGAGCCAAGGTACAGGTGCAGCTGACCCCCAGCAGAATGGGATCCTTTTCCCTGGGAGAAGTGACCAGTATTCTGAATTATATGGCTCCACTTCCATAGGAGACAACTCCCAGCTTAGTCAGACTCCAGATAATCTGCACGAGCCATTTACGTGTTCAATCCCAACCCATACTCTGTCCTTCAAAATACTGCCCACTGGGGTATTTCCCTGGATCTTTGACATGCAGGACAGATCCACAGGCAAATCAGACTCTCCCAACCCAGTCTACCATGGCTCTGGAAATGACCTTCCAAAGGTTAGATTTTTTTTTTTTTTGACCCTTTCCTCCTTTTTAATTCCTTGCTTGCAGTGAAAGAGGAAAAGCAAGATCTCCTTGAAGCTCTGTGCTGGGTGCTTTGTGGCGCTATGACTCTGCTGCTTGTTCACGTGCAGAATCAGCAGCTCACCAGGCGGATGGCGCTTGGTGAGGCCCCACCCTGCCAGACTTCAAGAAGAAGCTTGAGCCCCTTCCCTGGGTCACACAAAATTGCATCAGGTGCATGGCACAGCCCGTCCCAGTATCACTCCACCTGCTGCAGCAGCCAGTGACATCCAGACATGACAGACTCTTGGGAATGGAGTGGACAATCTGCCCAGCTGCTTGAAATGGCCACCTATTGCAAACCCTCCTTTTCTTCCTTCTCCTTCTCCTCACACCCTCTACATCAAAAATGCTGGACACAATAAAACTTGAAGCACCTGCTTTTCAAACTCTGCTGCATGGCCACCCCTCTCCAACAGCCTCTTGGTTCTCAGGACAATGAAGCAGTCCTGAAAGCCAACAGCACGGATCCCGCAGTGGGGTCACTCCCAGCATCTCCCTCCATTATTTTGTTACATTCTGCTCCTTGATCCAGCATCACACAGTTCTGAGGCACATCGCCAAATGCCTTAATTCTGTCTGTAATCTGGGCTAAAGCCCTCGTCGGGGGATAAAGACCACACAAAAGGAGAAATAGAGTCCTGGGAGATGTTAAAACAAGTAAACACCTTTGTGTCAGGAGAGAGAAATCGCTGATAAAGCAGATTAGCGCCTCGAGCCCTGGTGTCCCCAGATCAGAAGGCGAGCCCTGGCCGATCTTTGCAGCCAGCACGCTTCTATGATCACAGAGCTGGCGGCATGCTGGGGCCAGCCTGTTTCCCCACAGTCACTCTCCAAAGAGCAGATTATGTAGAATAACAATTTCTTTGTGGCTGTGTAATTCCCTCCGTGACCGTGGCTGTGGGCAGCTACATTGGCCCTTGATGCCAGGGCCCTAGCAACCATTTAGAGAGGCCAACCAGCCCTAGCAATGGCCCCCCCATGCAAACCTCTCGGACAAGCTTTAACATCAAGTGCATGAATTAATCCCCCCCAACATGAATCCAGGGGTGCTGGCTTATTGGACTTTGTGTTTCTCCAGGCAAGGGATCGAGGGGATTCCAGGCTTCAGCCCTTTGCAACCTTCTCACAATACATTAACCCTTGGAAGGTTACTTGTAAACCAACCCAGCAGCAACTCTGCACCTGTCTGTGGGTTGAGAGGTTGAAGCACTCACGGTTTGAGCACCGTGAGCAAGAGCAATGGGGTTTGGTTGGCACAGATGGGTCTTCAGATCCACCATGGAGTGACACATGGATGGGCATGAGTGCTCTGGCACATCCCTGCCCTTCCAAGCACACAGATCCCTTCCATCTGCCATTCTGCAAAGCCAGCAGGACAAATGGACATGCACACAGCCCTTCTCAGCGCTTCTGCAAAGCCTACAAGTTGTATGTGTGGCCCAGAGTTGTAAGACATACAACAGAGGTATGAGGAGGAGTCAGCTGCTTTCCCAGCAAGAATCCTTGGACTACCTGTGAGATGTATAAGGGCCCAGACTGCCCAACTGACAGAGTCCTCTGCCAGTTGCTAAGCAGGAGTGAGGAATTACTCCCACGAGATGAGCTACCCCAGCAAGCCCTACGCAGCACCAGCAGCTCGGAGCCTGAGCACCACCCAGGTGCTTCACTCCCAGTCACACCTCACTGCAGTGGTACCCAAGCATTCCAACAGTCACACCAGTTTTCCTCCCTCCACTTCCCTTTCCATCCCAGGCAACAAAAATGAAAGAAAAGGCAACAAAAAAAGGGAAAGGAAAAGAAAAGGATTAGCTTTTCTCTGTAGGCATAAAATGAGCACAGATATTTCCAAGTTACTGCAGCAAAGTAAACCTTGCTTTGCTTGTTTGTTAATCAGTTCAGTTCTCCTGTCCCAAGAACAGGTCAACCAAAGCAGCTCTCAGGTGGGAGGTGCAACCCCAGGATACTGGAGCAGCTCTTTGGCAATTTACAGAGGCAACCTGGTAGTTGCTACAGTGAAGCACTTACCATCTGGCACCAGGGGAAAATTTACTGTGTGGTACACTGGGCACACAAACCAAAACACCCATGTGTTCTGGCATGGGTACACTTGAGGTGATAAAGATGCAGAACGTGACTAGTATTTCCCCTTTTTTTCAGCAGATTAAGGTGTCTCTGGACCAGCTACCACCATGCCAGAGTAGCTCTATGTGCCTGCAACATACACAGCCAAGCTGAGCCCATGCTGGGAAGGGAACTCTGCCACCACAACTCTTCCAGTCTTGGGATCACAAGCTAGTACCCAGAATTTGTCCACTCTTTGCTATCCCAAATACTGCCTGCCCTCAAACCCCATACCTGAACAGCTTCCCCTTTCTTGGGAGCAAAATCCACAGCTAATGCTTAATAATCTATAAAGGATCAGCATAACCCATGAATGGGTAACAGAAAAGCAGCAGCTACACCACTACATCACCAATGGTTTCTAACAACTTCGATGGACAGAAGATACCTTCTCCATGAGGGACAGAAAGAGATGGCATAGCTATCTTGGACCTTTTTCACCAGCATCAGCCAAACACAGCAGGAAACAGCTGCCTTCTTTCCTTTGTGGTCCCTTTTTCACCTAAACACCTTTCAAATCCCAGGTGGGCTGATCCTCAGCACTTCAGAGGCCCTGTCCTTGTTATGGGCTATGAAGGTTGGTCAGGAACTGGCTGTGAAGACCAAGCGAGACCAAAGGTGGAAGGTCCACACCATCTCCCCACCCTGCCATGGCCCTCCAGCTGGCAAGTAGCTCTTTCGCTCCCAGATCTTCCTTAGGCAAGCCAGGTAGTTACCTGGGCAGATGGTTGGAGCTTTGCTTGTCTTTGCACTGAACAGGCTGGGCCAGGTAGTGCCCGCGTTCAGTCCCAGTGCTGGGTGGCACCAACAGAAACAACTCGGCACCAGCAGAGCTCTGTGAAGCAGAATCACAAATGTGACAGTGCAGGTTTTCTGGAAAGACCAGTCTAGAGCAAGAGCTCTCGATTTCAGCACTTTAATCACAAACCACCTGGGCCAATGCAGCACCTACAAACACACAGGTAGGTCTCCAGTGTTGAGAAATCTCATAATATTCCTAATTTCTCATACTTCCTGTTACGCATCTAGACAGACTGAATAATATTGGCAGTAATCTAGTACCAGCCCACATGGAACACAGCCAGAGCAAATCCAGCAGCCTATTTCATCCCTAGCACAGGAAAGCTGTGTTAGCACTAGGCTCTGGACTCCTTGGTGATAGAACAAAATGTTTAAACAAAGTCCATATGCCTGGTAAATGTATCCAACTGATGAGCCCAAAAATGAAAGGCATTTTGTTCAGACACTATAGAGAATCCTTTGATTCACCTTAATCAATTTCCAAGTTCTTCAAGACTTTTTAGAATTACTTTTAAAATAAGGTATTTGTTCAGGATTTCCACATTTCACTCTTTCATTTCCATGCTAGAAATCTAGCCTTGAGCATAGCTCTCCTGGTACCTCCAGAAGACAGGCAGCCTGGAAGCAAAGTGAAGAGAAGAAATGGGCTGGTTTCCTTAAGTTCTTGCTCTTCTGTTTAGAAACAGCTTCAAGTTCTATTCCTTCTCAGTCACTAATACAAAGACAAAATAAGATCAGTCATGGTAGAGCCCAGATGGTTACTTTCCACATAACCCATAGGATGTTGCTTCACCAAGTTAAAGTTATATACAGCCTCCCAAGCCACGGCAACTATTTGTGTGGCCATAAAAGCTCAGGATTTCCCTGAGATCTTTCAGAGTCCAAAAGATAGTCAGAGTCCAAAAGAAGTCTGCACCTTCCTCCCTGGACCCTGCCCATTTGCTGAGGGTCTTGCTCACCTGTCTCCAGTACACGAGAACTACATTCCAAAAGCTGGGATGAAACAACATTTCTCCCTACTCTCCATTTCTGGTGATCCCAATTCACTAAAATTGATATTATATAACTATGAAAACTCTAGGAAACTGCTCAATTCCGAACATCTGTTGAAAACAGAGATGTGCAAAACCGAGGAAACTTCATTTGCTCTGGAAACCTCATCTGTGAACTGTGATCATCCATCAAAGAGGGGAATCCATTGCACATAAGCAGATGACTGTTCAGAAACCAAACAGAGCTCTAAACCAATATTTCAGCCCCTATAACTATTTGAAACAAGACAGGTGAGAAGCACATACTTTAAAAAAAAAGGTGTAAAGAGCCCTGTTCAGTTCCAAACACTGGGATATTTGATCTGAGTATCAAACAGAGAAAGGAAAACAAATCCATTTAAAAGTAATTATCCCAAGTGTAGCATTTGCACAATTTCTGTCATCCAGTTTGGAGAGTGCACCAAAACCAAAGGGAATAGCTGAGCTGCTGTCTCTTCCAGGTGCTTTACAATAGCAGCCGAGGCACTGAGGGGAGGCAGCAACTTATGCTGAGAAGGGAAAGGCTTGTATTGTACATAGGGAGAAACACAGATCCTTGGCAGTTATTCTTCTATCCTACCCCAAAGTTGCCCTTGCATTTAGACCAGGCTACTAATTCCTACTGGGAGGTGTAGGATTGGCTTGGGGAATTTTGGGGGAGTACCTCCAAGTGAAATGGCTCAGAGATGCTGTTTCAAGTGATTTTCAGGGCAAATGCCTCTCTCTGATTCCTCAGTGCAGCTGAAGGGTCTCAAGGCAGTAGGGGGGAAAGACACCAACGACGGTCTGAGATTGTGTTGGGGGAGAGACAGAAGAGGGAGTTTTGCCTTCTTTTCTTCTGCTTTCTCTGAATTGGCCCACACACGTTTTAAATGGTCCAATAAAAAGATACAATTTCTTTACCTTTCCAGCTCTGGGACCCTGTGAGTTTTTGTTGTTCGGGTTCCCGTAAGGTTAAGTTCAGAGGATAAACTGACACACTGGGCTATGGGAAAAAGCCAGTTTCTTCAAATAAAGCCACAACGGTGCAAAAGAGACCCTGCTGGGGCTTTTATTTGGGAAAACAAACAGAAATGGCACCAAGCCCTTCTGCTTTACGAACCAATTTAACTATAAAACCAATGTTCTCCCTCTCGGGGGTGAGGAGGGGAGAGAGACAGGACATGACAATAGTGCAAAACCTTGAGGGGGAAAAAAAAGAAGATAGGACAAAAAAGGTTGTCTATCCCCTTTTCTTTCTTGTCCATGGCTCCTTTTCTTAGCACACGTGTGTTCTTGTAAAAACGATTAGATTGCAATTTGTATAACATGGTGACCCCCAAATTCAGACATTTAACCCCTTTTCTCTGCAAAGAATGTCAAGAATGTCTTCTCTGTCTTTCTTTCCAACGGGAGGAGCAGGGGGGAATTCTCAAACTGTGATTTCTTGGAGGAAGAGAAAAAGAGGGAGGCGAGGAAAAGAAGCAGGGAATTCTCAAAGCCTCTCGCCTTTCGCCCCACTTGTGTGGGAACAGGCGGCTGTATTGCTCCCTTTCTGGACAGAGCTCTGCAGGTCTCCTTTAGTGGGGAGACAAAAAAATTGAGAGTCCAAATCAAAACAAAGCCATCTGTTTAAATGAGCTACCACTAGCCAGTGACAGAGGGGGTTCCTCATTCACTCCTTCCCATTCTTCCCTCTTGCCTCTGTTGATTCTCTCTCAACCCAGGGAAAAATAAAGATTACTTTTGCTTTGGCTCCTCGGGATGAAACTGATTGATGTGCTTGGAGTGTCCAGCCCCCACCCATGCTCTCTGATTGTTCAGGGCCTTGTAAAGTTGTCATAAATACGCCTGAACAAGAGTTCAAAGGCCGCAGCATGCCCTGAACATGCACACATCCAAAGGGGAGGAGCTGGCCTCATGGACTTCTCTAGTGAGACAGGGCCAAGACTGCCACAGGGAAGAAAGGATTTAGGATAATCACCTGTATGTTCCTCCTCTTACAATGATTTTACATTTAGGTTAAGATGGACCAGAGCCCTCTTAACAAAAGGAAGGCAGAAGACACCCGGTTTTTGTGAGAGAGTTCAGAAACACATTGTCAAAAAAACCAAAACCCAATCAGAAATCAGTAAAGAACACAAGGCTTCAAACAGTTTTGAGAACACGTGCATACCATGGGAATATGTTGCACAGCCAAGACTGAAGCTATCCATTATAGATAGGAGACAGAGTTCTGAACACAACGAAGTCTTCTAAAATGGACAGTCATACAAGAAACCACCACTTAAGAGGCTCCCTGCACCAGCAAGCTTTCTCCAGAATAGGTTCAAGCTGGCCATAGGCCTGGTGTCCTGCTTCCAACAACACTCGAGATGTCAAGGTCTGCATTGGTCATTCTGATTTAAAACTCTGTTCAGTGAAGGCAGAGATGCTGAGATATAAATGCAAGTCTGAAAGGAATAGGGAGCCTCTTTCCCACAAAATCTGGAGGAGTTTCCTTGGCAAAAAAAGATGCCTGGCATATGAATCTATAGAAAAGCAGGGCCAGAAAGGGTATTCCACACCTACCGCATGCTATTATTCTTCTGCTCCACTTCTCTGTGACTGGATAAATCCAGTTTAAATGCCTGGGTGAAACAGACTCCCCACAATTCTTGGAGTCAGTTACCTTTCCTTTTGATCTAGCAACTCCAGTTCAGAATCCACGTGCTCCCTTCACCCAACAGCTCCTTTGGTGATTAAATTAGAGGGTTTCAAACTTGTATAAACCTTGGAGTTCAAAGCTGTGGAGAGAATGCTCTTCTACAGAAATTATTTTAGAACACAATGCTAAGAAGTTTTGAGCCAAGCTTCTACATTAAAAACTTTTATTGAAAACATTCAGCAAGCCTTATACCCAAGAACTAGACCTGCAGATTCTCATTTCACTCATCTACTTCTGGAAAGACTGGAGCACAATGGGAGACAAAGTCAAGAAGGACTGGATTTAAACAGGAAATCATCAGTAGTGATCAGCTGACCAGGGTGTTCAGTGCTATATGCTTCAACTCTCAAATTACACTTACTGTTTAAGACCAGTACAGGGAGCCCAAATTTTAACTCAATGGGCTCTGAAGAGCCACCAAAATGGATGCAGATCAACATAAGCCAAAAGTTGAAAAGACAGCAACTAATTCTTGCCCCCTCCATGGCCCAGACAGATGTAACCTAGCAAGGGACCCATGGAAACACACAGTAGAGATCCAGCAGCAGCACATTACCAAACTTCAACCAGCTGCTTAGGATGGTAAACTGGCTCTTGGAAAGAAAGAGCACAGTGCAATGCACCATAGGCTGAACAGATTAGTAACCTGCTCAGCAGCTGCCTGGCTACCTGAGACTCCTCCCCAAACCTCTGCTGAGGGCACCAGCCATAAACCTGAATCTCCCTTCTCCTCCACTCCCAAGCCAGTCTCATGAATCCTCTACCTCCCACCTCCCCAAAACCCGCAGACATCAAAGGCACCTGCCTTGAACACCTGAAGAGCAGGGGGGCCTGACGGTCAAGAAATGCAACTCTGTATCTTCCCCTTCCATGCACTCTCTATTTTTTTTTTCTCCATCTCTTTGAAAAAGGTGGCAGAGATAAATGGAGAACAAAGAAACAAGAAAAAGCCACAGCTTTGGCCCACACCCTGCCTATTACTTAAGGGGGAAGGAACTCTTCCGAAAGAGGAGGAAAAAAATGTGCTCCGACACAATGGCTCAAAAGGCCAGGCAGCAAACCGGGCCACTTTGTACTGCTAACAAGGGAAACCTAATTACAGGAAGAGGGCAAAGAGGGACAGATAAAAGGGATACAAAATTTCAACATCTGTTGCCATAAAGGGATAAGAAGTGGGGAAACGCAAAGTGTCAGTTTGGTGTCAGTGACGGCATAAAGCCACTTTCAAAGGGCTCAGGACCAGGAGAAAAACCGAACAAGAAATTAGAGGGTTCTTAAAAAAAACCAACAAAAAACCAGAAAACAAACAAACAAAATCCCCGCTCTGCCAAAAATACCTTCAAAAGGGGGGAGGAGTTGGACAAAGACTGGATATTTAAAAGGTAGAGGATCTGGGTGGCTTGCAGGGCACAGCTAACTTTGGTTCAGTGTTCACAGCTCTCATGCCCTGCAGCATGTCATGTCATGTCACAGGAAAGAACACTGCAGGACTTATGCATTCGAAGTGTTTATAGCACGAAGACTACCATGTCAGACAGATCACTGTCCATTTCAAATATTAGGCATTGCAGAATAGCTCCAAGAGTTGCTGCAAAGAGACCTCTGGAGTATTCCATCTTACGGAGAAGCATCCTTGAGACAGGGGCATTTGTCACCTAACGACATGCAGACCACCCCAATAACATGGGAAGCAACAGTTCTCTGCAAATGACAAATGCTGGCCTTGGAGCTGTCAGTGGTGCATGACCCTCATCTTCCAAGGAGTTTAAAGTCCCAAAGGCAATAGAAAGAAGAAGAAAGGGGAGGAGGATCTGAATAAGGTTTCCTTTTCTCTTGCTTGCCATTAAGTGGCTGTTCTGTTGAGCCACACACTCACACTGGCAAACAAGACAGGACGGTCTGAATAGAGAAAGGCAAAAGTGAGCAGAGGAACCTAACCTGCAAGAGGGGCAGCTGCCATCATATCCCTCACT
The DNA here is from genome assembly GCA_013397055.1 of Pachycephala philippinensis. Lineage (NCBI taxonomy): Eukaryota > Metazoa > Chordata > Aves > Passeriformes > Pachycephala > Pachycephala philippinensis. The sequence continues at coordinate 123,977 of VWZT01004951.1, read as the reverse complement.
GAAAGAGGGACAAGGGGACTTGGAAGAGGACAAGGAGTCAGCAAGGGCTGATACTTGATGCAAGGACACAGGTTAGTATCCTGTGGCCCATACTGCTCACCATTTTCCTTGCAGGCCTCTAATCACCGAACTTACTCACAGCTGCCTTCCACACACACACCTTGATCCAGAGCAGGAATAACTGTACAGCAACTTCTCCATATCTAAAAGCCATCAGATGGCACAATGTAGAATGTGTGGGGTGAGAGATGTCCTCCCGAAGTGCAGCTAGCCAGCTTCAAAAGCATAAGAAAAAACCCTAAATCCTCCTTCATTACAGGAGACAGGGCCAGGTGTAGCGGCAGCTGGAATTTCAGCCATGAGAGACAGTGTCTTGGCATTACGCAGTCATTCCCCTGCTTTAGACTCCCTTGACAATTGCTTGTTGCTGCCTGTTGTGGCTTTGATCCAACGCCATCATCTCAGCAGAGTCAGAAATGAAAGACAGTTGTGGGGGTGGGATGCAGCAAGAGGCGTTTCCTTTCCCCACTAAAAATTCCCTCTACACCAAAACCAACCAAGCCCTTTTCAAAGCACAGGACATATTTACCAGTGAAGATATTATCCCCTTCCTCTTGGAGGGACGAGAATGGTTGCCCCAGGGTCAGGGAACAGCGAAGGTCATAAATATGAAACATACCATGACCAACAGCTACAAGCACCAGCCAAGGACTTATCTGGCCTGGAACTAAGATGATCAGTACACAAAAGGTTATTTAAGCTTTAAATCCTTTTGTAACACATTACAGCTCTCAGCTGTTGGGTAAAAAGACCACCTACCCCAACGGAAGAGAATGGCACAGAAACTGCTGTACTGTTACTCACTTACCCCCCTGATGCAAAGAAAACTCCTCTAACTGAACTAACTGCTCCTGGACAGCACTAAACACCTCAGTGGTGCTAAGGATCCTGTGGTTTTCAAGAACACACCTTACGCATCATTCTACCCTGCCTAATTTTTTTTGACGGAAGTTACCCGGATTCTGTTCTTAGAGATAATATCCTTGCCATGTTCAGCCTCTGCGGGTCAGCCTCTGGGCCTTTTTGTGGCCACAAGAAAAGGGTAAGCAGCAAACTCAGAGGCCCTGGCTCTGTCTGCCAGATTTTATCAGGACACATTGAGCAGAGGAGGACTTTTCAAGTCCTGGATGGCTCTAAGATTTTAAGTTTTCATACCACACTCTCACTCCTGGTGTCTGACCAGGGAGACAACATTCAAAAGCCTCAAAGGAAGAGACAGCATTCCCTACAAGATCACTTCTGGCAATCACTGGAGTCTTTGAAGATGGATCCAAACTTTGGTGGGAAGATGAACAGTTTATGGAGTCAAGACCTGGAAGGATAGCTTTGTACTCCCTTTCTATGAATGACGACATCAAGCTTCACATGCTAGAGTCCCAGCCATGCTTCCTACTCAGCCTCCTATCCTGCTGACGAGTCTACCAGCTCACACACAGGTCCCTGGAGGAAAAGACCCAGTGGCATGGTGCATTCCAGCTGTGACAGGTGAAGAGGGAAGAATAAGTTTGACACTCTAGCCATTTCAACAGAGGCCCAGTGGCCTAGGTTGCCTTGGCTTTTTTATTTGCCTGTCACTCAGGCTTTTACGTTATTGAAAGATCAAACTCCGCTGTGCTTGTTCATTACCTTAATCCTATTTTCTACACAGCTTTATTATCTCTTCAGGCTTCCTTGGGAAAGGCTGTCAGAAAGGCTTGGGGCAGGGGGGAGAGGGTTGCCCATCTCCTCACCCCTGTCAGATGCCTCTATTCAAGAACAGCCAGAAGACTTGATGGGCAGGGGTATCACAGCACAGCCTGCATCCTTCTGGGGTATTCCAGAGGCAACACCGGATGGGTCACTACAAAACATGCACCATAGCTAAATGCACTGGTGCTCTTTCCTGCTCCAGATTGTCCTTTGTAGGATGCATTGTTGCAAAGTATTTTTGTTACTTCAGGGAAAAAACAGATGGTTTAAATTTGTATTTGATACAGTTGACTTAAACAATCTAAACTATTTAAACTATAGATTAGAAGGCAACTGGTCTCAGACCCGTCCTGTGTCCACACCAATCGTCCTCCACCCCCTTTCCCCAAATACAGCTCTACTGACATCCCTCAGGCCCCTTCTGCCATTGCTCACCTCAATCCTGACAGCTCTCCTTTGGATAATCTGGGCCAGCCATGCCACTCCTACCCAGAGCATACTGGTCCTGGAAGGCAGGGCTGCCATTCCAATAATCCTGTGAAATATTTGCTATCTGTCCATCACTACACTAAGACCCTCAGGCTGAGAGTTTCAAATTTGTCAGCAGTTGAGTCTCACATCAAGATTTGAGAACAACATTTCCCCAGTTGCTAAGGTCAGCACCTTCACCGAACAGGAACTACTCAAAGACCCCAAATCAGAGGCCACAGCAATTAACCTCCTCAGTACTTATTAGGACAAAGAAAAGACAATGTGCCTAAATCACTTCCATAGATAACCTGCTGCCACACCTCACCTCTCTGAGCTACTGGAATTGCCAGCCAGGAAAAGGTGACTTCAGAGCCTGTGTTTGCCTCTGGCTTCCCAGCACCACAGAGAAGTGGGTGAATGGAAGGATAAGGATAACCCTCCTCACCTCCTCTGACTGAGGCTGAGGCATCAACAGAGACAGATGAAAAGGAAGGTGTAATGGGTATATTTTGACTGTATACAGGTAATGGGAAGAAACCAGGATGGCTGTGCCATCCACTGGAAAAGCTGAGAAGAAAAGCCAAGTTACTGAACCAGAACCACCCCCCACATATGCCTTTCCACACGAGTTTGCTTTGTCCCCCACTCCATAACACATCTCATCTTCAATCATCCCTTGCCTATATTGACAAAAGGAATGATACCATTTTGCAACATTTCCAATATTGCATCGTTACTCACTTTTCTTGTCAAGTCCCTCCCTGTAATCTGGAAGCTCACTCACCTCTCAAGGTCCCAGATTCTCAGAGGTGAGGTGTGTCCACAGCAGGCTGTCCCCGTCACAAATGAGCTGTTGAAAAAAAGAAGAAGCAAACAAAAACCACTTACTAATCCTCATGTTCTCAAGAAAGTGCATGAGCAAGACAAAGAAAACAGGTTACAAGACAGACTTTGAATTCCGGTTCAAGATGATATCAGCATATCCCCCACATTTCACAAGGGACAGGCAGCAGCAAAGGGAGAGCTGCTGCAGGACTTTCAGTAGCTGAGCTTCCCAGATGCAGCAGGTCACAACTGCAGAGAACTGGCAGGACATAAAAGATGTATTTGTAAATACAAAGGGAAAAACTGAACAGGAACAGCCGTAAACAACATTTTCAAATGAGTCAGTAGAGTACTCAGCATGTTTCATACACAGTCAATGCTGTAAGCTGCAGAAAGACCCCATGGAAAATTTACTCTTATTTCCTACTTCATGTCTCACTTCTGTTTGTTGGCAACTTCTGAGCACAATCATGAACCGGCTGCAGCATCACAGGCCTAAAGAATCACAGAACAGAGGTCTCTGGTCCAGCCTGCTCAAAACAGGGCCAATTTCAAAGCTGGATCAGGTTGCCCTCCCCAGTGCTCAGGCACTCTTTGTTAGAGGCAGCACAGCTCTTCTGCAGCAATATTTGGCTCAGTTTACACCCTCCAGCAGGGTCCAGTCCAAAGTCCTCTTGGCAATGCTATGTCCCTGCTGCACATGCTGGCTCCAGAGGTCACCTGACAGCCACTGGCCTCATACTAGTTCATAAGACAGAACAAATCCTTAAAATCAAGCATCAGGAACATTGAGTGCTGTGGCTTTCCAAACCACACTGCTTGTTTCGTGCCAACTTCCTATCCTCGGTCCAAATAAGAGGAAGCAGCTCATACAAGGATTGCTAAGTAAGTTATAAATGATCTCTCACAAAGCCATATTTATTGCAGCTACAGAGAATAAAATGCCAAAACTATGTTAAAGTCAACGCAACAAGGATAGCATGAACGCAGGAAATGGAACCTGCTTTAAACAAAAGCCATCTCTATGCTTTGCCTAAACAACTTCTGCAGTATGACACAGGGCTGGCAGCTGAAAGATGAAAGCAAAGTAAGAAAACAATGTCATGTCTGTAAAAATAGCAATTAGAGCAGTTTTTAAACATTTCTTTGATCCCCTACAGCATTCTTCCTTTGGAAGTCAAGGTGTCTCCTAGCCTCTACTGCACCAGGAATGGATTCTTGCAGCGTCCTTGACTTCTGTGAGAAGTGCTACTGCTGCTGTAAGAAGGCACTCAGCAGCCAAGTGCTAAACACAGGCTCAACTCAACCAAACCAGAGAAGGGCCAGATGGAAGCAAGGCCAGAACTCAGGACTCCTCCTATCTCTGTGGTTTAGCCGAGCAACTGGTTTCTCCAAACCATAAGGCCAAAGCAGCACTGACAAAACATGCTGCAAAAGAGGCAAGTAGATAACATCAAACCATTTCAAAGAGCTCCAAAAATTTAGGAAGGGCTTCAGCAACCAAGGCTCTCTTTTGTGCTGACTCTATCCTTCCACCCAAACTCAGGTACCTGGAGGTGTCCCCAAGTCCTGTGACCCTTAGCTGCCCTTTAGGCTAGAAAAGGCCTGCAGGACTAGAGCTATTTCGAAGTGTTCCACACAGGATATCTTACATGCAAAATTCTAGGTTCATTGGCAGTGCACATGCAAGCAGCCAAAGCAGCTGTAGCACTGGGCTGTCCCTACAGGTGCTGCAGAGTGCAGACATTATTCTTCTCCATGTAAGTCCTTGACCAAAGCCTGAGAGTCTATGGAAAATCCAATTCCTGTTGCTGCGCAGCAGCCATCAGGTTCAATTAAGAAAGTGTGCGGCATTTCATCTTTGGAAACAGGGTTTCTGTTCAATGCCTGCCTTCTCTCCACCACAGTGCAGGACAGGAGGGAACATCTCCCTTTTGCCAGTGTCTCCCATCTCAGAAGAAAATAAGCAAAAGACACCTACTTTGACAGCTTGTCGGTCAAACCCCATGTCTGGAAAGCAGCACTTTGGTCAGGGAGTCCGTCTGCTACAAAGCTAGGTGTTGGGTTCTGTCCCCCCTCCCCAGTCATAATCCATTAATAGCTACTAAAGTCAATTACTGTGGTTAGAAACATAATAGCAGTCAGGGAGTCAGTCAAGCAGGCAATTGGGTGCTTAAGACTTTTCTTCTGGGGGACAAACTGACTCTGTCCCAGCAGAGAACGCCCTCAAGTGGGAGACAGACCCCTTTGTGCAGAAGGTATGCAGAAGGCTTTGATGGTTGCCACAGGTCTAAATTACCATGGAGGCACACCAACAGGGAGAAAAAGGTGGGAGGAACAGCTAGGTCTAATCCTCCCTCATGCTGTCAGTTCTGGACTTCAGCTTTTCCTCCTTGGTCCTTACCCCTCACCCCTCACCCCTCAGACAAAAAAAACAAAAAAAAAAAGAGAGAGAGAGAAAAGCATTAGATAAAGAGATTTTTCTCCAGCATCAAATACAGGCCTCAGGGCCACAAACAAGTCTCTTCTGGGTAAAGCTGACTCCATTCAGTCAACAGGAATTTTGTCTCATACTTCAGCAGGATCAGGTTTGCAGGCCTTATCTTTAACAGCCTGAGCCCATTAGCAAGCAAAGATAAGACTTCTCCCACAAGAGCAGGCCACCTTCACTGCAGCATTAGAATGCAGCATTCACAAGACAACATGCACAAGAAGTGGTGCCAATGAGAAATTCTCGAAGCCTGAGAGTGAACTGACCTTAAAGTCTGGATTCCAGGGCATGATACAGGGCCCCTCACCTTGAGTCTGATCTGCAGGCATACACCTTGAAGCCTCAGGTGTCTCATACCTGAGAACCTCTCAGAAGTGACAGTTTTACTTCAGGCAAAAGGGCAACACAAGTCAGCTTTCATAGGTCTAAAACAATATGCATATTGGAGGTAAGCATGTAAAATTTGGCTCCAAAACTTCTGAAACTTCATTTAGCAGAGCTGAAGCATTCTATCAAACTTGCTCCTTTCAGTCTATCTTCAACAAGGCTCTTTTGTCTTAGAAAGCCCAGAGCACACGTAAGAAAACTCTCCAATTTAGAGAAGCGCAGCTTTTTCACAACTGTTGTTGCCAGCTGCAACAGAGAGAATTCAAGCTGAGTTACTAGCTCAGAGTGTCATTTATTTTGCCCACACTGCTTTCTACAGCCAAACTGAGGAGAAACTAGATTGGGAAGAGGGGAGTACAGGATACCCTAAATATATTAATGCAGGCATGACTCATCTACCTGAAGTACATACAACACTACCAATGTACACTGACACTGATCAGATGCAGCTACATCCACCAAAAAAGCTGCTATGGCCAATCTCCAGATGGCCTTGGAGATGCAAAGCCCCTTCCCCACTAAGCTTTCCTCTGTCCTTTGAAAGCTGCTGGCTACCATGACTACAAACTCCCTCTAAAAGGCCCTTCTAAGGGGAAAAAAGCACCATTGCAGGGCTTCCATAACAGGGCATGTTGTCTTCACAGGGATCCCCTAGGAACTAAAACCAAGCCAACAACCAAATCAGAAAGGCAAGAATTTTGCACAGCATTTAGACACACATACTTCATAAACAGCACATTTTTGTTGTCCAACACAAGGAATTTTCCAACTCATCTGATACTTTGATGTTCCCTTTCTTATTTGAAACTCCCTACTGACAGAGAGGAGAATAAACAAGAAGGAAAAAAACCCCAACAAAACAACCAAGAGCCTGCTTCTCCAGAAGCCAGACCTCTATATTGCAGAAGAGACATTTCATTAGACATCACCCCCCCACAATAGAAGCTGGGCCCGGAAACGAAAGAGAACACACATCCTGGCAGTGCTGTTGGAAGAAACACAGGAACTCTCCATCTGACTGACTTGTGGCTGTTGAAGGTCCCATGGCATTTCTGGCAACAGCAGTTGTGCTCTGGCTACAGTCCAGCTGCAATAATCCCATGGTTGCTCCCAAGGTGCCAAGTAGAGTTTGACTCATGTAACATCCCTCTTTACCCCATCCTGGACAGACCATTGCCAGATGTGAACAAACCAGAGGGACAGAGATAGATGCCCATCAGTCCTTTTGGAAAGATGCTGTTTATCCTGAGGCTTGGAAACACTCTCAGCTCCAGAAATACAAGTCCCATTGAATAACACACACCTTCCCCACTATCAACCCAGCCTCCAGAGCAGGCCCTGCCTGAACTGGGAATCCTGCAATGCAAAGTCATTGAAGGGACCTGGGTAAAACAGGTCCTTTCCCACCTCTTCTCCCTACACCTCCTCTGTGCCCCAGGCTTGTGCCCTTCCCCTGTACTGTAAACAGATTGCTTCTCTAGTCCTATTCTGCTCTTCGGGGATTTCAAATCCAGAATCTGCTTGACACGTGCAAGAGTCTGGCCCTTCCTCCTGGCGCGCTCCCCCGCCCCCTGGAATTGGACATCGTTGTTCCATTTTGGAAACTATTATATACGGAGACTCATTGGACTGGGAAACAAAGAAGTTATTACTTGACAGAGCCCTGCAGCTGGGAATGTGGAAGGTGGGGGGAGAGAAGGGGGAGAACCAAGGGAGACAGGATGGGGGGGTTGGTAGCAGTGTTATGAAAGCGATCAACAGGACAGCTCAAAGATGGGAAACATCTATTTTTAAAAGTCTCAAGTGAGATGAGAAAAGGAGAAGAGAAAGCAAGTCCAAAAGGGAGATAGGAGAAGAGAGAGAGCAGTTGGTGCCGACGGTGCCGCGGGTTAAACACACGGGTCTGTGGGTTTGTGTAGCCTTTGATTCAGCACTGACACGCTTTGGCAAGGGAGGCCACCGGAGCTGTCAAATCCTTCACCAACGTGCCCATCAATTGTATTCAGCTCTCCCCGACCCGCACTGGCATTTTAATTACTGTTGGGTAAACTAATTTGTACAAATGAAGGCAACTCTGCCTAATAGAATATGCAAGCTCTCTGACCTCTGACAGGCGATGACACAAGATACAAAGGAGGCAGAGGAAGGCTTTTTATCAGAGCCTTATTACTCTCTATTACTCCAATTAGTTAAGCTCCAGTGCTCCTAATTGGGGGAAAAAATTGCAATTAAATCAATTTTTGATGGGCTGAAAGTGGGTTACCGAACCGCCCTGCCTGTGAAACACTGATATTATAGCAGCAAAGGTCAAAGTCTTTGTCGGCACCTGTGGGGCCCCCACCTCCCCTCTCCAAGCCCCTCTGTGCCCCCCCAACACACACACACAGCTCGCTAAGGCGAATCATTAGAACATGTCATGTCTTATCGCGGCCGCCACCATCCCGCCAACCTCATCAGTTGACATCATTATGGAAGGTAACTCCTCCAGCATGAATACAGTGCTAAGGTCACACAAACTTGATGGAGCCCCTGCTGAAGAGCAGATGCAACAGTAACAACATTGTGAAGAGGAGAGGAGGGGGTCGGAAACCCAGCACAGGGAGTTTCGCCACCTCCAGCATGAGACTTCTCCAACAGACCAGATACACACAAAGGGAGAGAGACAGAGAGCGCAGGCAAGCAAGTGCTCCTTCCCTAGGGGCATTTAATTTGCAAGAGGCAAAAAAAAACCAGCACAGCATCAGTTTAGCATTTTCTTCAGGAGAAAGCAGGCACCACAAACATGCAAGAAGTATCATCTGCCTTAGATGCAGGCAATGCTGGACAAACCCAGGATTTGGTGGTCATTTAGGGCTGGTGCTGCCCCTTCACTGCCCCAGACCAGTTCCTTTAGCCATATTTTGTACTTCTCACAGGATGACCAGAGAATTAAACCAAGCATCTTCAGTATCTCAGAAGTCGAGACAGCTGGGTTATATGTTAACATTCTGTAACCACAAATTCAACATAAATCAGCAGGTAAGACAGTTGCACCTAAAGCTCACCTGAGCAAGCAGAAGAACCCCACTGCAGCACAACCTCACCTTTGCTGAATAACCTTGCCAAAAAGACCCAGCAGCTGAAGGCAAATAACCAGGCTTGTTCCAGAAACAGACTGGAAAGTTCTGGCAGGTTTGCTGCTACTGCTTTGAGCTCATGTGCATGCTACAGCATCCCCCAAGGCACCAGTCAACTCAGAGTTGAATTGTGCTCCTGATACACATCATAAATGCCACACAGAGGAGGTACAGAAGAGCTCTGCCACATCCCACCATGAACTCAGCACAGAGAGAAGGCAAAGTGCATAGAGAAGACCATGAACCCTGCAACACTGACAACCACTACTGCTCCAAGAGGACATGCTGTGCTCTTGCAAGGAGCACCAGTGACACGCATGAACAGATGGACTAGTGACTCATTCATATGCCACTTCAAGTGGACCCCGAGAAAGTGGTCCCCAGAAAGAAGGCATTTACATTTTGTACTGAAGGGCACTGTAGGGATGTTGGGTTGAAACATGAAGTCACATTTGAGGCAGAACTCCAGCTCATAAGATAGAAGAAATGCTCACGTCATTGCCTCCCAGGTCATTTACTTCGTGCCTCATGGTAGAGAGAATATCAGCTTCACCTCTCCAGCCTTCCTCCTTGGCCTCTAACTTCATGCCTTCCTCCAGACTTCACAGACACTCAGGCTGAAGAACAGAAAAAGCCTTTAATATCCCTAAAGGCTCAATTTTTGGCATGGTAGACAGATCATCCCTACTCTAGCAAGCTGCTTAGCAGGTGTCCAACCTAGACACCTCCATCTTGCCTTCACTGCTTTGCAGTTTCACCCCATACTCTGTGCCCAAGTCACCTGCAACCTTGATCACTGTCCCTTCACCAGCCCTGCAGCAGGTAAGATCTGTGAAAACAAGCCACCAGTTATAGAGCACAATACTCATTTCTGGAGAAAAACTGAGCTCGATGACATCAAGACAAAGATTCCAGACAGGACAAATACATGCACACTCTTCCACACTACAGTATTGAACAGGAAAATATCCTTGATTAGAAACCAGTGATTCAATCCACAAACGAGTCCTGATGTTCCTAGGGCTGTTCACATCTAAGTATCACCACTTTCCCCAATATTCCACGACACACACTTTGAGGAAGAAGCAAATGTCCAGAAGAGAACCGCATTCAGATTAGCTCTATAAAAGTAGATTGAGGGTCCTGAGTGTTCCTGTACAAAAGGAATAGTAGAACAGTGTTTTTCACAGTGCTGCTGTCATTTTTCAGAACTTCAAACAGAATTGCTTTTGTAGCTACACAAGTATTTCTACCAGGTTGACATAAGCCCTGCTCCTTTATTAAAGGAAAAGGCTTGATAACCTATTTTTAACAGTGTAAAATACATATTTACATGGTATGTCCAACAATCCTCATCTTTCTTCACTCCCCAAACCTCTGGGCTTGCCAGGCATGGAGTAGTTGTTCACGACAGAGGTCTCTCTACAAGAACTCCTTGTCTCTCTCGAGACCAAATTTAAACCCCAAATGATGCTCAAGTTATTATTGTTATTACAGGATAAAAGAGACTCCTTAACCATAACAGAAGTTATCCAGAACATAACTCTGGCACTGATCTGAATAACTTTTACCAAAAATCAAAGCCCATGCCAAAACTGATTTGTCTGTGCATGCCTACCAGGCCTTTCTGTGAGCAGAGCTCTCTGCAGGCATCCACTGGGGTTACATCTTAGAAGCTGGATGATAAAGAAACATGACTCAACTGAGAAATCACTTCTGAGTCTAAAATCTAGGCTGTGCAAGAGATATGGCTCTCTATTCCTACCACAGAGAGCTTTCTGTGGAGAAAGAGAAGAGGGGAAAAAAAGAAGAAAAAAGATGAAATCTAGGGACTTTCAGGTCAGTTTGAGACTAGGTGGTTAAACACCACAACAGTATGGTTATATCAGCTTATCAGTAACCAGAACAAAATCTCAAAAAACATTTTTAATGCTCAGAAGCTATAACATCAGAAATTCAAAGAAAATGGCTACTAAGGTTACATTTGTGTTTTGAGGAGTTAAAGGTTTATTTGTGGTTTTTGTTTCTTTTTCAAGTGCAGGTGAAATAACCACAGCTGGTGTCTCAACTTCTTTACTCACACAATGCATTCTCCTAACATCACCACAGAGATCTCAGCCATCTGTAGCAACTTCATCCTATGCTCTACTCTTGCTCTACTCCCCAGAGCAGCCTTTCAAACACCAATGGGCAAGACTCCTGTGAGGTACCTACCAGACAGCATGCTCTACCTCCAACTGCTGCACATGCCACCTGAACTACAGTACATGGGAGTTGCAAGGTAACTTCATAAAATCTCTATCCCAAACAAATTCCCTGGGTTTTTGGAATTAATTGAAAGGAAGGAACAGATGAAGCTGCTGGCTGAGCAGCAGAAAAGCACAATCCCCGGATGAGATACATGCACAGTATTAGATACTGGCCACCATTTGCACCTACAGACTATCACGCAGATCTCTGAGGGCCTGCCATTCAGTTCTCACCAACCTGCACACTCACTTCCAGCCTTCGCACCCAGCACGTTTCCCCTCCCTGCTCAGCTCAGTGCCATTATCCTTCCCTCTCGCCCCCATGGGGAAGACACCCTGAGCCCAATCTTCACCCACTTCCCCAGACCCAACAGCCCCCTTGAGCTCAGTGCTCTGGGCCCACACACAGCCTTACAAGAAGCTCTGAACTCCAGCCCTCACTTTCTCAAAGCCTGCCCAGGTGTAAAGCTCCAGCGATTCCTTTTTCTTTGCCATTTTCCCTCCCTCCTCCCTCTCCTCCTAGCCCCACCAACATTTTCAGGCCACACAGTGAGCTGGGAGGTTGGAGTACATGAGGACCATTGCAGCAGTCGTGCTGTTTCAGGCCCCCCCAACTCAAGACAATTTCTAAGAGCCATTTCTTATCCTCCCCTCCGTGAAATGATTTCTGTTAATTGCCTGGTGGGAATCAGTTATAGGTGGGGGAAACTCTCCCCCCACACACACCCTGGCCCCTAATTGGCTTATTGAAGTTTTAACGGGGCTTTCACCTGGAGAAGCTGGTAATTATTCCCTTCATTCCCCTCTTGCTTGTACCTGTAGCTTCACACTTGGGGCCTGCCTGGCTCCACGGGGGGGACTTTGTTCCCTCTAACTACAGGCCCCACACAAATGGGCCCAGCAGCAGGACAACACGGCAAAGTGGTAATTTTCAGCCCGGCGTAATTAGCCAAGGTTCTTTCAGCCCAAACTGCTGAATGGGGAGAGGGCTGCTGAGGAGGGTGCACCATGTGGGAATGGAGGAATGGGGGCTGCTCTCAACATGCAGACAAAGACCTCTCGGGGGCTCCGATCTGGGGCGAGCAAGAGGAGGGGGTGGGAGTGGGACAGTTTGCCTGGCATAGCTGGGGCATGGTCAGCGGTGGGACACACACTGAGGAAGTCAGCCCATGGCATCCTTCCCCCAGCCCATGTAATAGGGCAGTGCAGGATGCCAAAAAAGTGGTAAAGGAGAAAAGAGATCCACTGATGCACAATGGAAGCATGTGAAGGGGTGCGATGCATGACAGATTGTTGAAGGCCTGGTGTAGCCTATGCTCACAGGACAGGATTTCTAGTCTAGTACCTTTGCACTGACATTTAGAAAGGCAACAGACTCAGGGAGAATAAACCGGACAGTGCAGGTCCCAAATAGGATAGCAAGAACTGTGCCAAGGACAGAGTGAGAACTCTTACTGCTGAGAAAAATCACTGAAAAATAAGTCAACTCCTCCAGCATCTGCTCCAAAAGTCAGGCAACAACCATAACCAGGAGGACAGCAACAAAGGCTCCAGGTTCTCTTTTTGCTGAGGCATCTCCCATTAGCAAACCAAAACTATTTTTCATAGTGGGACCTCACTTGCTCTGTCTCCCTTTGTGCTACAAGACTTTGATTTTGCAAAACTACCAGGAAACCTGCTGCATGTGCGTTCAAAAAACTTGGCCACCAGTGTATCACTCCTGTGTCAAATCAGACTGATGTCAGACGTCCCACAAGCCAGAAACTGGCATCCTGTGTGTGACATGCTTCCTCTGCTGATTCCCAGGACTTGTTAGCATCTATGCTTTCTTTGAATTATCACCACTGCCTTCAGGATAGAAATGTTTGTCCTGACTGGTCAGGTCTTGTAGACAAGTTAAAGCTCCTCAGCTGGATTGATGATCACAGCTTCAGTGCAATGGGGTCTGGGGGATTTTTTGTTTGTTTTTAAATGTTAAACCATAGTTTTAAAAAACTCACCTCGCATCTCTTATGATTGCGATTTCCTGCTAGAAAGCAAGAACTGTCATAATCTAAAAGCTTGGTCCTGATTCTGCAATGAAGACCAGGTGGTTAAGCAGGGAAGTGAAAAGACGCTACTACTTTTATCAAAGGACAGGTACACTGGAGTGCTGAGCAAGCCCTAGGAGATGATGCAATTACAACAATCCTGACAACAAGGAAAGGAGATCCTCAGGGACTCCAATTGTAGGAAGGGAGCAGGCAGGCAGCACAACTCCCAGGGCACAGACTTGTAATTTCTGAGCTGCCTAAAATACAACTGTGACACAATGCTGCAGCAGGTTGCAAACTAGAGAAGCAAATTGCCTGATTCGACCCCATGATTCTGGTTTCTTTTCAGGCCATATCTATATCTATCACATTTTATGAAAGACTCCCACAGAAAGGATCATTTTTCAATTTCAATCCTATTTTTTTCAGCCTCACCCAAGCTGCCTTAAGTACTTGTCACAGAGATGAGTTCAGCCAGATACTGTGTGCCTTTGACCCATCAATGCTCCAGGGACTTCCTTAGAAGCAACTTTTGACACCTCTGGACAAAGTAGGCTTGCTGTGAAATCCATGCCAGCATCTGAGAAGCAGACACCAAGAATAAACATAAGCAGACTCATGTTGACCAGGCCAATTTCAAACCTGTGCAGAGAAACAGAGTGAACATTACCTGCACCAGTGGGAAAAGATATGTAATGTCATCTGTGCTCATCCTTTATCACAAACCTTACGTGGTCCAGGGCTTTTTCTTCTTATAAGCCCACACCCTACAAGAGGACATGTAGAATTTATTTAAGTAAATACTCCAGCTGTCCCTGCTTTGGACAAAAGTCTAAATATTTGCTCATATATTCAAAATGCTTAAAGAATCACGATGCAAAAGAAGAAAATCTCTTCTATTTATAAAATATCTCCTTTCTATTTTTTAAGGTTCAGGACTGCCAAGACCAATCCCAATATTTTTTCAGATGTGACTGGCAAAGTTCTCAGTTAACAAGTATTGTTTTAAAAATGCATGTATATATATAGAATGACATTTTATATAAACTTTTCCATTAGAATCTATGACAGAAAATTACTTTTCAATAAGCAGCAATCTGTGCATGCCAGTGAGGTCAGGGGGAGGGGAGAATCCTTTCAGGTCTGCCAGAACAAGTAAAAATCAAGAATGTTTCAATTTAAAAGTAGAGGTGGAAGGAATCTCTTTTCCTGGTGCCACAAGCCACGAATTATTTTTGTCTTTTTCCTTTTGCCACACAGACACACGTATACCAAATTCAAACTTCCATATTTAGGAGAATTTTGAAAAAAGTGATCAGGATGGTGAGGAAGAAGAGCATTTCTCAACAAACATCTACTTTCCTTATCTTAGCACACAGGGCAGCAGCTCTTTCTCGACACCATGCAGAGGCAGGAGCTGTACTTGTTCATGCTTTTAGGGGAAAGAAGCCAAATCACAAAAACAGAGTGCTCAATCTTCCTCCTCTGCCCTGTGATATTCAAACAATTTACAAATTAAGTCTAAATGAGTTCTTCATCAGGGGAGAGGGAAATAATGCTCAGAGGGTTTTAAGAAGTCAAAGACCAGGAAAGGTGAAAGGGGAAAGGCAGGTATATGCAGCACATGCTACACACAGAGGACACTGAGGCATGGAGACACAGGTGCTCTGTGGAGGAGGGAAGCAAAGCCTCATCTGCGTTTAACTCAGCCATGAAATGACTCCTAGAGCTTTCCTGCTCTGATCATTCCAGTCCTGACACGGACACGCTTGCAACAACCTTAATCCACTTGCCCTTAAAGCACTGGGCAGCTTCCACCTCCCCAGTTCTCCTCTCTATGTAATATGATTTGCTTCAGGGTTTTCATGCTAAGTGTTTGAAGCATGTCAACTCTTCAGCCCTAAGCAACCAAGATCCTGAATAAAACCCCTCCTCCCCATCTGCAGGTTCAGGGCATGCTTGGTTGTGAGCAAGCACCAGAGTGAGAAATCAAACCTGCCAGTCAGGCCAGAAAGCCCCAGCCCTGTATGCAGAGAAAGGCACACAAGGTTTCATTAACAGATAACACACGTCTACGGCATAAAGCTGTTTAGTGGGCCACCTCCCACACAGAACCTGAACCACCCAAAAACTCACTGGAAAAGTTTTGCAGAAGCCAGAGTTCAAACCATGCTGACATCAATAAGGCACAGCTTCACAGCACGGGTTATCACCTTCAGTATCTGTAATCAGGCTGGGCTGCAAGGCAGGCTAAGAATTATTAAATTTCAGTGATAACTGAGATAAGACAGATGAAGATAGGAACGGGATCAGGCAAAAGAGATGGCGTAGAGATAGGGAAAGGATAAGACAAGCAGGTGAGCAGTAGTTTATTATGATGCTTTATGTCAGTATATTGGGGAAAAAATTACACATAAAATGATATGAGCAAAAGGATTTCATTGGAAAGGACTGAGAAAAAGACTCTTCAGGCACACATCTCAACTCTGCAATGGAACAGAGGATTCCCTAACACACATTGTCCTTTGATGACCAAAAATATCTGATAAAGGGATATTAAGTACCACACTGCCTCCTGCCACTCAGTAAGCTGCTGTCTAGGTGAAGCAGGACAACCTGCTGGCAGTCAGTCTTCCAACACTTCAAGGAACAGAAGTCTGGAAGCTTTAAATACATAGGCAGCTTTGCGGGTAGGAGTGTGAAACCACAGTTTCTTCCCTTCCTTTCCATGGCTTGCCCTATTTCCACGTGCTCTGAGCATTTAGGAAGTCACATCCAAAAACACAGCTATTAAAAGAACAATTTCTACTTGGTCAGTCAAACACCCACACAAAGAAATGCCAGAACCAAGCTCACTCACATGTCCTACACTGAAATGAGCACATTACTTGAGCATCAGTATTTGATTCCACAGCCAGTTACAAGTGTCCCAGTTGAGGCTGTCACTCTCATCTTTTATCATGTGAATACACAAGAACCAATTCCATGGCCATCAATTCATGTTGGGCTGCACCTCTGTGGACTCCAATCAGAGGCTGCACTGGGAGGAAGTGATGAGCTTACCACAGCTCAGGGATGCCTGAACTCCACTCCATATGAACTCCACTCCAAATAACAACTGGCCAGCAAGTACCTGCAAGTTGTGGCTTGCTATTGCTTCACATAAGGCCATCAATACTGGAGTAGGGGTGGCTTGCAAAAAAATTAAAACTTTAAACAGAGTGGAGGGTATCCAGAGTGAGAAATCATTCACTGTATAACCCCATAAGACAATCAGGCAAAAGGTTTAACAACGGAACAATGTGTTTCTTCCTCAGGACACAACACTGAATCTGAAAGGAGCCTATGAAGCCCAGAACATTAACAGGTTCAGAAAGAAGAGATGAGCTGCTCACAGAGCTATCCTCTGCAAATATGAAAGAAACACTGGTCCAGGTGAAAATTCTAGCCAGGGAAACCCTAACCTCTCCTCATTAGAAGCTGGGGAGGAACAGGCAGGAAAGGATCTTTTTGCTCTTGTTTCTTACCTTCTCCATAGACATTTACTACTGACCACTGCTGAACACCAAATGCTGAGGTAGATGTATGCTGGACTGACCCACCATGGCCAGAAGAAGAAGAGAAATGCCTACTTTTGTCAAGCCATGGCCCATCCAGCTCATCATTTTGTCTCCAGTGGTACTGGCAGATGCTGTTCAGGAATAACATGTAAGCTTGGCAACCTTCTGTGGTCATTCGCTTTGCATGCACAATTGCTGTATTAAAGATTTTAAAGAGTGTGTCCCCACCTAGTCCCCCATTATGAGCCTGCTATCCATGAATTTACTAAATCACTTTCAAAACTGCTGGCATCATCCATCTCCACAACCTTCTGAAGCACTAAGTTCACCCTGTGTGAAGGAATACTATCTTTTATTCATTTTAAAACAATCTCCTAGTAATTTCAAATGTCACTGGTACTACTGTTGTAGGATTTGGGGAATAACAGTTCCACATTCAAGCTTACCCACCTTCATCTTACTCTCCATATTTTTTTCAGGCTGGTTTTACCAGGACTAACAGAGGCAACCAAATATCAGCACATCATTAACTTCTGCAGAGTGTTTTACTTGGGGCCAAGTATGGGGAAAGACCACAAAAACATGATACAAACTAGTAATGCAGCCATTTCTTTGGCACAGAGGAGTGTTCCTCTGCTGTATCTCCTCTTCAAAATCTGTTGGTTCACTGCCCCTTCTGAGGCAGGTTAATTGCTCTATGTTTTGAGGCTTCAACCAGCCTCAGTCACTCCTAAAATTAGCAGGGAACAGTATCACTGGCTTTACTGCGAGAGCTGAAGAGCTAGCACAGGTCTCAGGACCATGAGGGTCTCACAAACCAGTTTGGGAAGCAGAGGACTATTGCACAGTGGCAACAGCACTGCTCACCTGCACTCAATACTACTGAAGTACCTCATATTTTCCACCACGTACCAGGAGCATGAAGTCCTTGCTTTGCCAGGTTCCAGACTTATCTGAAGTGGTCTGCACACCATCTATGTTCCCAGACTGCTCTGAGACCATCAGAAGACAGATGTTAGAGAAATATTATTGCTTTTCTAATATGTGGAACAGACTCCCTTGCTTCTCTACTGTCAAAGAGGAGAAAATCCAGGGGAAGTACACGGAAAATGAAAACATGCTCTAGGCCAAGACAGCAAATCAGATGCAAGAGAGAAACTCTTCGATCAGACAGTCCTGCTCCATCCCCATCCCTCATTAAATCAGCCTGAACAGCCGAAGCAGGTCACTGAACAAAGCACAGGTGTAAAGCTCAGCACAGCTGCACCAGGAGGAAGAGACCAAGCACAGCAATAGTAGCAGTTGCTGCTTGGCCCAGCTTAGTCTGCAATTGCTTCTTCTGATGAGTTCACTTCTTTCAGGAGTGTGGAAGAGCTACGCATACAGATTTCTTTTTCCCCTGAAAAAACCCAAGCTGTTGGGTTCCAGCTTGCAAGCCTCTCTTCAGCCCCCACACTAATAAATCTTTGGGACTATAAATCACCTTGGTACAGGTCTCTCTTCTCAAAGGAAATGGGCTCTCTCTTGTCATTAGCTGCCTGTGTCTACCAACCATAGCAGGGCCTCATTCAAGTCCTCTTTGATGGACGGTTAGACTTAAAGGAATATGTGCCTCAATCTCAGAGGAGAGAGAACAAGAATTTACTAATTAGACAGGGCAAGGCACATTAAAAGCTGGCTTTAATACCTGGTCCCAAATTAGCCCTGCACCTGCTAAGTGTCAGGATGCCTACAAAGCAGTAAGAGTACATCCCACATGTAGTCATGTGGGATGGTGAATGGAGTATCACGAACCCACAATACCTCTTTAGAGCAAGAAAGTGTTTGCAGCAATTGTGTTTCATGCAGTTGGGAGGGAAGGTAGAGAAGATCTGACAAATCCTAGATAATGAACCACAGAACACAACACAGGCAACACTGCACAGAAAGAACAGACTTTCCACTCTGTCTTCCAGTCTGGAATAATCTCACACTGACCTGAAAAGAAACCAGAGGCAATGGAGCCAAGGAGAGAGTCAGAGCCACACAATTCTGCCCACGTTTCCAGTGTCCAATTCAACTCACAACAGAGATTCAGGATGCCAGCAACCCAAGGAAACTGAAGCTTAGCTACAGGAAAGAGGCACTCCAGCACGCTCCATTTGAAAGTGTATTAGTACTCAAGCCAGATGCCCACATTGAGGAGAAATTCCCATTCTTCAGGGGAACTGGTTTCCCTTCAAGGAGGACTATCTTCTCTTACTCATTTGCTCCTCTCCAAACTCCAGCCTCTCTGGTCCTGTTGCCCTCTTGCCTTATTTTAAACAGTCTGCCAAGCATCTTTTGTGAGGACTGAAGTGACAAGGAGAATGTTGCGACAAGAGACATCATCATCCTGATGTATGCCAGACCTAATATGGGAGAAGCCCATCTCTGAGCTATGCTTTTGTTTTTAACAGTATTTTCTCTAGGCCTCAAGATATTCCTGTGCACAGTGCTATGCTCTGTGTCAAAATGCCAAAATTCAGCAGCAAGTGATAAGTCAGAGATTTACATTTATGACCTCTGTAAATTCACAGCATCTGCAACCTTGTCCTGAGCACATGGATGACAGAGCCTGCCCAGGATGAAGGCAGTGCTGCTGTAAACATCTCCCACTGTCAGGAACGACCTTCTCTGCAGACAGAACCCTTCCTTCAGCAGTTTCCTACAACCCACATTGATATGCTCATATATTCCCTCTCCTGAGCTGGAACAGAAAAGTTTGTACCTGTAGATTGGCAGAGCAACATACATTGCATACCACATACCTGAAGAAAGTATGCTTTTCTCTTCTTCCTCCCCCTTCTCCTCTTCCCCCCAGCCTTTCCTGAGAGCACTGACTGATAAATAATCCAATCCATGCTTGGAAAAAAGAAACTGTCCCCCTCTACTTCTAACCAAGAAATGCAATGCAAAACCTTGTCCCTTGAATTGCCTCTAAGTTACTCCTTGCACCCATTCATACAGATACAGATGCACATATAAAGCACATCCATGTCCTCCTGTTCCTCAAGCTGGCACAAGCTATTTGGACCACAAAGCTGTGCACAAGCCCCAAAGCAGCCACCAGACATTCTGTGCTGAAAGCTGGCCATTGTCTTCCCAGGGATATATGCAAACTTCTGTTGGATACAACAGCTCTAGTTAGAGGTAGAATCAGGCAAACACACATTAAACAAGTGTTTTGCACAGCATGGACTTGATATGCAGTATAAAACAGGCTTGAATTGACTCCATTGACCATAATTAAAAACATATCCCTTTGCTTCGAACAAACTAGTGCATTTTGGATAATCTAAAAATTTGATTCAGCAAGTACTTGAATCAGAAAGTTACCATCACCTGCAGCCTCCTGTATACTTTTTAGTTTCCTTCAGGAAAACTAGGAGTAGCAACTGCCTTCATTTGTACACAATCATCACTTTCTTGTCTTAATAAATAAAGAACTGGTGCTTTAGTATAATTCTTCCTCCTGTAGCAGTCTGAAACCTTCACTGTGATAAATTCAGTACTTTCACAGTTCCCTCCCAAATATATTTTTTATTCTAGAAAAACCGAGAGTGGGGGGAATCCCCCAAAGAGGCCCAGTGCTTCCCTCCTTGTAATGAAACCCTGTAATGGAATGCCCTGCACTCCAATTAGGAAGAAATGCTAATTTTCTCCAGTTGAGCACCCCCTCTAGATGTATCTAATTTGTTTCACTGCTTTCATCTCTCCCCTCCATCACATTTTCATTTAAAGGTTATGATCTGTTTGTGCCCTCCATGCCGCGCCCTGACAAGACACCCCTATGAGAGGTTGCAGGGGCCATGTCGCCCCTCCTAACCCCCTTCCCAAACAAAAACTAAAGCTTTTTTCCCTCCACTGCCTCTTTAAGAAACGCAGAAAGATGAAGGGGAGGAGCAGGGAATTGGGAAGACAATAATTAAAAATAAGAAGTAAGCCCTCTTGCAAGTTGGGTTGTTGGTTGTTTCCAACAAAAGGTTAGAGACCTTTGCACCATGACCAACACCAGTATGACCAGTGCAGGCCAGCCAGGAGCAACAGCACAACAGAGCTTTGCTTCTTCTGCAGATCCATTTTAGGAACAGCTGCCATGCAATACTCTTTCGCAAAAGGTTTTGAGATGCTAAATTGTTTAGTTCCTTGTAGGTCTGGGGAATACGTATTCTCTCATCTCTCACAGAGAGAGTCTGGTCAAAAAGGACATGAAGAGCTGGCTCAGCTGAGGACAAAGTCTCAGTAAAGCTTTCCCACTCCCCTCTAAATGGCTTATGCCTTGTTCTGGGAACCTGTGTTCTGCAAATTCCTTCAGGAGAGCAGAGACTTCAGATGGGTAGCTTGGGCCTTGGAATAGCTCTTCATGGCATCCATAAATTTGTGCTGCCATGGCTGTGGCTGGGCACACATGTAAATCCTCAGGGTAAAACCTATCTGGACAGGTTATCCACCCAGAAGAGCTGTGGATATACTACATAGGGAAAAGGCATCCAGATGACCTTGCTGGTGCCATACCACTTACCACAGAAATTTCAAAGGGCTTTTTTACCAAAAGACTACTATTGAAACAAAATAATAAAAAATGCAGCCACCATCCTACATCCAATCAAAGCCTCTTTGCAGCCTGCTCCCTCCCTTCACTTCAATTTTCTCCTTCAGTTCTTGTCTGTTAGAAAGGAAATCACTGATCTACACTCTCTAGACACAAGTTTCACCATACACCTGTTGTCAACATCCTGTAAGTTGAAAGTGCCCTGAGAACCTCTTTGGAGGAAAGGCAGCTAAGTGGGCCCTGATTGAAAAGGAGTGGAAACTGCTGGGTTCCACCAGTGGCACAGCCTGGAACAACCACTCTCTTGGAAAAAGGAGAACAGCTGGACACGCTGCCCAGACTGAGCATTGAGTAGCCTGTTCTTGACAGTAAGATGAAGCAGGAAAAGTGCTGCAAGAGTGTTTTCTGTTATTAATAGGCACTTTGCTAATACTGCTCAAGATAGTCAGCTCCCTCTCAGTCATTTCCTGCTGCAGCCACTGAATCCCATTGGTCACAGCACTATATGCTCCATTACAAGCTATTTCCTCTCTACATTTGCAATGCCTCCAAAAGCTTTTGCAGAAAGTCCTGATGATCTCCCTTCCTGCCCGCCTCCACAGACACAATTCCCTCATAATTTGACTTTCTGGGACCACAAACGGGGAGCGGGTAAGAGGCGCACAAAGATTTACTCTTCATAGATAGTAGCCTTGCCCCTTCCTCCCCTTCCAGGCCCCCTCTCTATCTGGTCCATGCAAACAAACCCGGAGTGGGAAAGAGCGTTCGGAAGAGGCCTGTGTCTGGGCCAGCCGCCTTTCATCCAGAAGATGCCTCTTCCCATTGGAAAATACAAGCATTGTGTGAAAACATTTTAATATATTCATGCACATTCCTATAGCTCGCAGGAGCGAGTGGGTCTCAGCGGCCTCCCCTCCCTGCCTTCCAAATGATTTTCATAGGCAACGATGCACTGGGAATACCACTTGTTTTCTCGAATGCCCGCGAGTATGTAAATTGTGGGAATATGCAGGCCAAGGGCTGTGGTTTTATTGTGCTGCAGAAAAGATTTTACTAATTACTTGCCTAAACTCCAAAGCAGTACGCNGCACAAGGGATGCATTTCAAAGTTTCTCCAGCAATTGGATGGGGGGGAGCTGGGCCCAATGTGAAATCATAGAGGTCAAAGGTGGGTCTCCCTCCCTTGTGAGAAAGTGGTGAATCAGGACGGTTTATCAAACGATCATTTTCTTTTGAAACTGGGAGGCAGCGGCTGGGACAATTCTGCAGATGTGCTTGATGAGTTCGGGACAAAAATGGGCCGCCTCCCCGCCCCCCCCCCCCCTTCAGGGCNNCCTTTAAGGTCTCCCATCAGGGGTTGCTTCTCCCTCCACTGCTTCCAGGACCCTCCCCTCCCTTCTTCAGTGGTCAGCTGAGACCCCCACCCACTGACCGCCTTTGTATTCCTGGCCTTTGGACACAGTGACAGGGCCCTTTATGAGACCCCAATCAAGACCCCCATGTCACAGGTACCTAGTAGAGATACCAGACCCTTTTCAAATGAGGAACAACAAGGAAAATATGCTGGCCCATTGTCCCAGCACGGCACCAAGGGAGATGAAAGGGACAGGCTGCTCCCTCTCTGCAGACTGCCTGCCAATCAACCCCAGTTATTAAGGTCACGATGTGGAAATTCTTTTGACCTACACCTAATCAAAGATGCACCAAGGACTTTTGAGACAACATGGGGGAAGGTGGGAGAGCAAGCATCCCCCTGCCCTCTCCACCCATAAATACAGTGGAGCTTCCACAGAGAATTAGTAGGAGTTCCCCCAGCTAGTGCTGCAGCACACTTGCCCCAAGTACCACTA
The DNA here is from genome assembly GCA_013397055.1 of Pachycephala philippinensis. Lineage (NCBI taxonomy): Eukaryota > Metazoa > Chordata > Aves > Passeriformes > Pachycephala > Pachycephala philippinensis. The sequence continues at coordinate 100,673 of VWZT01004951.1, read as the reverse complement.
GGGCAGCCAAGCAGAGCTCCATGCTGGTATCCAGCCTCAGGAGACCTTAAATTAAAAGCACTTCTCACTGAAAAGTTACAGACTGAGCAACACTGGAGGTGGCGCAGAAGCCATGATCGAGGACATTGTGTGACAAATACTAAGCATTCTCTTTCCCGTTCCTGAGATCTTCAGTTTGCGCAGGCTTGGGTTTCACTAAACATGGTCAGCACCATCCAACAGTGAGTCCTGAAGAAGAAAAAGTCAGTGGATGTGAATCTCTGAGTCTCCAAAAGCTGAAGCACCTGGAAGAGTGGATAGATGCCAGTAGCGCAGAGCAGACATTCTGACTCCCCCTTGAAGAAACCAAGATGACTTTGGTGGTGGCAGTTTTTAGGACTACACAGAAATATCTCATAGAGAAGAGGTAGGAGCCACGTGCACTGCCAGAACAATGAGATGGGCACAAAACAGTTAGAGCATGGGTCAGATGGGATCAGAGAAGCACATCCCACCAGATAGCTCCAGAGCACTTGGAATATGGACAAGATCCGCTACCTCTGAAATGTTGTTCTGCATCACTCACTGGTCATCACCATACACTCAGAACACGATACTTCAACCTGACAAGTGACACAAGAAAAGACAGACTACAGTCTGTGGTAGTTCACACAAAAAGGAAAGAAAAAAATCCAAATTCTGTAACAGGAACATTATTCAGCAAATATAGGATGCTTCTGCAAGTGCGTGACATTGAATACCACAGAAGAGCCACATGGTATAATTCATGGCCACTACTGGTACACTTATGATCAGTCTTGAAGAAGCAGAAATTTCTGGCACTCTTCTTTATGCACCATATCTACTGTCATTCAGGGAGCACCCTTCCTGATCCCATGCCAGCTTACTGCTCTCATCCTGGTGGCATTCTTCAAAGCCCACCTGGATGAAGGTCATAGTGAAAGGAAAACAAATTTGGGGTGGTAGTAGAGTGAAGTCACGAAAAGTGTAACAGTCACAGCAACCAAGCTGCAAGTTTCTTTGTGCTAAACACGGCTCACGTGTTGGCTCATTTTCCTCTGTCTTTTAACTAAAAGATACCAGTGCAGTGCTACTGGAGCCCCACAATTCCTGTCAGAAAGCCTGCAGAAGGTAACAGCCTACCAGTGGTGACCAGCTGGGTAAGAGATGAGAAGCGGAAGATACCAAAAGAGCTCTGGGACAAAGACTCATGTCTTTACACAAGTCCTACTACACTGCCTCTCCACTGCAAGTCATAGACATTCCTAAAACTGTCCCTTTGTTCCTCGGCTCTTACACAGCTGTTGAAGCAGGTGGAAAACAGCTTTTTCTTCTTGATGTTGAACCAACTGCTCTTATACCAAAAACTGCTTAGCTATGGCTAGGCATGGTCTGGTTTAGGTCGTTGTAAGCCAAGATGCAAACTGACACTTCAGACACTGTAAGCTGCAGTGCTCAGAGCAGCCATTACTTAAGCCCTGCAGTACAAAAGACAGATATTGCCTTTACTTCAGGGCAATATCCTCCACTATCACCCTCCTTTCAAATGCCAATGGCAGGCTGAGGACCAGTCTCCTGCTGTCCTCAGAGCGAATCAACACTCCTTTAGAGGGGCCAGGCTGCTATCTTAGGACACTACAGCTTCACTTCCCACCTCAGGGCATGAGCTCGCATCCTCTGAGTGACACCTCCGGCCTCATCTGGGAGGAGTAACAGTGGAAGCTGAGCCTGGTTAGAGGCATCTGCACCTGGGGCTCTCACCGTGCAAGAAAGGTCCATCCCTCTGTGTCCCTTCCCGCCTCCAAAAGCAGTCATTTGAAAGGCGGGGAGGGAACAGACACCACTCTAATTGTAGGAGTGAAACCTTGCATCCTCCTGCTCATCTACCTTTGCACTCCGTTTCTGTTTCTCTTTGAACCTCTGGTACAGCTTGTCAGGTCGCTGCCCTCCTGAGAGATCAGAAAAAAAAATACAGCAGTGATTACTATTGTACACTGACATGCAAGCTGGAAAAAGAGAGAGAGAAAAAGAGAGAGAGAACGGCCTCCATGTGTCAGACTATGAAAGGGTTGCGACTGAAGCCGCCTGAAAAACAAACCCTTAATTTAAATGTTAATGAAAGTGCTGAAGGGACATCAGAGGCTTTCGTTTCTCTACAAGGAACAGAATCACCAGGTCTAGAATTTATGGCCCCCTTCACCTCCCCTCTCCTCTTCTCTGCTCCATCAGCCACAGAAGTAAGGAAAGGAAAAAAACCCTAATTTTAACATTAACTCCACACTTCCACCCTAGGATGCAATTGCTAAATTATCTGTTGGCAGGACACTGATCAAAGGTGGAAAAACAAAGGCACACTGCACAACTGAGCAAAGGTAAACAGCAGCCAAGGTCTGGTGAAGTTACCTTGTCCCCCTGCGAATTTAAAAAGCAAAGAGAAAACAATCACAAACTGGAAAGGGAAACCTCAAACCATAAGGCTGCCAGCCCCCTCAACTAAGTTTCTTCTGTCACATCGATTAAACAGTCACAGATTCTCCTGTGCAAACCAGGCAGCACAAGAAAGATGCTTCCTCCAAGCTTTCTGAGACAGACTTTCCCCTCAAGCAAGGGGAAAGATGATAAAAAACTGCAAGGGGAGGAAAAAAAAATTCAATATGCAACACAGCTCAACACGATTAGAAACAGATGTCTGGGTTCCAACTCAGTCAGCTACTGCCTCCCAAAACCTGCTCACCTGCCCACAACCACTAGTGAGCCAATTCACACAGTCACAGAAAATATATACATTAGAGTATTGGCGAAAAGTGACAAAAAGGGAGGAAATCATCAATCACGTGAGCTTTAGAGGGCAAAGGAAAGAAATTGAAGTGAAGAAAGGTTAAGCTGCAGTTTCTCAGTCTATAGAAATGTTTGCATGTGTGTTTGTTTCTAGAGGAGAGGGAAAAGGGACACGCGTGTTCGTTCATGTGTTCACTCACATGAAGATGACCAAATAGTCAAAAGAGCACAATTAAAGAAGGTAAAACAAAGTCTTCTTCCTCCCAACATCAAGGGAATAGTCAGGGCAAATGGATAAGACACAGGTGTCATTTTAGCTCCAGAGGGGAGAAACTGATACTCATTTCCTGCTCTTCAGCTTTAGGGTGAAAGAGCACCAAGTCAGTTATGACTATTGCATATATCTAGAAACCCACATCCAGATCACCCTCTGAGGTCAGTAAAAGATGGCAGTTAATGCCACCACTAACTCTGCACGTCCACTCTGGGATCTCACAGCTGAGCAGGTTCTTCCTGCCCCGCTTAAGAAACAGCTGCAGGTCAGAGTCCCCTCTCAATTATTCAAACCGAGCAGGCTCTAGGAAGATCCCCAAGGACAGCAGAGCTATTGCTGCTGGCTGTTTTGCTGGCAATGCACAAACCCGAACAAAACCCAGTTACTTCTCCCAAGTCCTAGCAGACTCAGGGAGGTTAACTGCACAAAGCTAGGTCAAAACAGAGCACCACTATGGCCAACAGCTCATTTTGATATGCAGTATGGGAAATCTGCTGATAAAATTGGAGGAAGAAATGAGGATGGGGGGAACATTATCCAGCATTTTAACTTCTACACGTTAGGGCTTCAGTTGCACAGTTAAAACCACTGCAAAGCTGCTCTGATTCAAGTGGGCTGTTTTGCTCTAAGGCAATCTGCAAGATCATATTGTTACACTTTCACAAAAAGTTCCTAGATAACCATTAAAAAGAAGCCCTCAAAATTAATCATTATGATTGCTCCCAATGGAAGAGAGGCCCATTCAGTAAAGCTGCCTGTCAGTAACCTTTCTCTTCCTTCCTTTCCCCAGCGAGTTTGGGGTATGTTTTACAATTTGCCTGAGGTTGTCCACAGGAGCAGAGATCTCCTCAGATATTAATTCCTCTTGATAATCCATGGGAGAGGCAATTAGGTTAAAATCAGCATGGTCGATTAGAGGAGTTGCGTCTCAACTACAACACTGCATAAACAGGAGAGCCAGTCTGGCTTTTTAAATTCCACTGCTCACGTAAGTACTTATTTTCCTTTAAAGTAAGCATCCAATGCAGATAGCTAGTCTTCAGTACAAACTCTCCTCCTCTCTGGAGTTAACCAGCACTTCACCAAGGCAACATCCACGAGGAGAGGTCATCTACTGCAGCAGTCAGACACAGTAAAGACACAGTCAGAAAAGAAGAGACTGTCTCTTGGGCTTACACACCCAAAGCATGTCTCTGTCACAATAGGGCACTTTATGATTGCCTGATGTTGCCCCAAAATGTACCAAGGGTTTCCTAACTCTCTATCTACAGTTGCACATTGGAAACCATTTTTATGCCTCCATATTCTCTTTGCTTGCTTAAAATCTGACACACTTCAAGTACAACATCTCATGATAAATATTTAAGTATTTTTAAATGAAAATAGCAAATACCAGTGGCCAGACCTGGCAGGAGAAGCCAGCTTAGATCTGAGTACTCTTTTTAATTCAACACAAAAAAAAATCTGGATCCAAGATTCATAATGAATTTAACATGAAGGTCCACTTTTTTCTTTCTCCTCCAGTTTACAGTGTACACTGCTCCCTTGTCTTCCCTGGCTACTGCCACCTCAGGGAACCACAAAGCATGAAGGTGCCACTGCTCTACCAGACACTCCTGAGTTTACCTCACTTTGCACATTTGAATTGGTCCACTGCACTTAGGCTTGCCCTGGTCCCTGAGCACACATAAGTCACTGCAGTAAGCACCAGTAAATGAAAGTTTAACATCTGCGTGATGCAGAGTTCAAAAGGCAAATGGACTCGGGGCGGGGAAGAGGATTATGAGCAGCTAAGAAACGTAGTTTAGAGTATGCAGCAAAGTACAGCATTTTACTAATCCATGGGGAAGGACAGCTTTGGAGATCAATTAAACCAGTTGCTGAAGGAAGCTGAGGTACCCTTAATTTAAGTATCCTACTTTAAGGACACTCTCAGACTCTTCTCTAGTCACTTACGTGACATGCAATGTGTGACCTGCTATCCAAAGCACATCGACCAGCACAACTTTGCAGAAGACTTGCTGAAAACGCAGAATGAACACAACGCCCTCCCATCCCCATTACCCTGCAGGGCACTGTTAGGGATCCCCAAAGCAATGAAGCTCCAGCAACACACATGGATGTCAAGACACTTCCATGGCTGAAAAAGTTATAAAAAGGACGAAGTACAATATGAAGAGACGACCCAATACTCTTGGTACCCTTTTACTACCTTTTTCTCTACTTAATCTGCCTTATAGGAATCATTCTGCTTGCAGACCCTAAAAACATCCAGAACAGCACCACTACACAAAGAACAAGGAAGCCTCCTCCCCCAGCTCCGTACATCTACAGGATGATCTCTGTAGTGACACCGGGAAACCATGGACAAATCAAAGCAGAATACCTAAGAAAAAATGCCTGAAGCCAGAGGAGCTGTGCTCTAAGAGCACAAGTCTCTAACACTTAGCTTGAGTGTACAGGTACTGTCCTCTAGAGCAGCAGTCCAGCAGTGCAGGACTACAGCAGGCACAGCAGAAAACCCAGCTGTGGGTCAGAAGCGTATGGGACACTTTGTAAGAAGCTTCACACAGAGGAAGATATCACTGAAAAGACAAAAAGTTTCAGCCCATTAACAGCTGAAGTTCAGTAAGAATACAACCCCGAGTACTCTAGAGAGTCCTAGTCCTGGCAAACTTCCAGGTCAGGAAACTACAGCCTCTCCAAAGCAATTTTGAATGGCTAGAGTCGGAGGAGCCTTCCTTGCTCCTACCCCACTGCACACAACTGCTTTGAGCTGTTTCTGATCTCTGTGTGTCCATAGCAGAGACAGCTAGCGGGTTCTGAGCAGCAATGGGCCAAAATACCTAGGTAGTTGGAGCCTGATTGTCCAGCAGTTCTACACCAATAGAACTACCTGTCCTTAGGGAGGAGATCTCAGTTTACATCAGCACAACTGAGAAGGGGGAATCAGAAGGGCATGTTAAATGTTTAGGAGGAAGTGGAAATTATAGGCCATGTTCAGCCTCACTGAAGAACAAATGCATCCAAGCTCTGGCTAGAAGGATGGGGACTGCAAGGGAAGAAAAGCTTTAGACACAACTGCGTAGGGAATGCATATGGATGAAATATGGGATCTTGCAAATAAAACAGAAACCACAGAGCTCCTCAAAGCAGACCTTCCTAGAAACCAGATATTATCTTTTTGATACTCGCCCTCATTAGACAGCAAGTAATAAAACCTATTAGTGAAAAATTCATCTCCCCTGCCCCTTGCCCTGGCCCACCCCCACCACATGCCCTCCTGCTCTGATCCTCTCTCTCTTCTAGGATGGCTGCGATTTGTTCTGAGAAGCGACAGGTTTATAGGTTAGCCGACACCTTCTCTCTGTGGAATTTTAATTAACTTCTCCCATCGTCAATATGTTAAGGAGCAGGGTTCCCATTATACGAGGTCAGCAGCGTGTTTCAGGCCCTGCTATATCAGCCGTCAAATTGAAGAATTAATGACGTGGCTAATTGGCTCTAATTCTCCACGCCCCCCTCCCTAAAATATGGAGGTGTAAGGGGGGGAGTGCAGTAGAGTGGGCTAGTGGGAGAGGCTGGTACAGTCCACAGTCTCATAAAAAAATGAGAGTGCACAATTTAAGCCCACTTGTTCATGGGGTAGCTGTTCCACCACCTTCAATTTATCACCCTGCAGGGAGGAAAGGGGGGGTGGGGAGACTGAGGGTAAATATTGTGACAGAGAGTGTGCACGAGCGTGCACACCAGGGAGAGGAACACTGTCCTGACAAGAGGCCATGGCAGTAGGTCATCACTTAGGAGTAGGAAGCAGCATGCCACTGGGCTCTAACCAGCCACAGTGCGCGAGCCAGAGCCTGTCTGCCTGAAAAGAGACCCTTGCAGCACAGGGCTTCCATCTCACATCTTGCAGCAGCACTAATGCACAGGGCACTTCTTCAAAAACACTGTCTGTTTCAAACACTCGGAGCAAAGGGACAAGGGAACAGCAAAATCATAGCAAGCCTGGAGTGTCATTTCCCTGATAAAGCCATTAGCTCTATACCACTAAGTTTCTGCTGCCCGCAAAACAAGCTTGAAAATCTAACAAGGACAGCAGTTGTGGACAGTATTTTGGTTTTGCACAAGCCTAAAATTTAGTATTTGCAGACATCACATGAGCAGCAACAGCAGTTCTCCCTCCCCTCCTTCCCTGAGGTATGCTGAGGAAGAACCTCTCTTCCATGCAGAGGACCAGTTTAACAGGGAACCAAAGAGACAGATCATTCCTGGTTGGTATAAGATTTTAACAGTGAGAGTTTCTCAGATTTTCACTTCCTCAAGAACAGGAGCACTTTAAAAATACTTACTGCTATATGTATTGCCCTTGCCTCTCATGCTGAAGTTGTACTGTAGCATGATGCCTGCACTAGAAGTCTGGAGCTACAGGCAACAGAGGCTGGAACACCACATCCCTGAACTCCACTTCATCTTTGCCAGTTCAACATGTTCAAAGAAAACTGAGTTCTAATCACTGCATACAGCTCTCAAGCAGGGACCTTTTTGCTCAGCATCTCTTCTGCCAGAGAATGAGAAAACAAGTTGCCATCTTTTCAGCACAGAAAATCTCAAGAGGATCCAGCTCACTGTTTCTAATTAGCAAGTCAGCACTCCTTCGTCAAGAATGAATGAACAGGTCCCACCTGAGGCACCAAGAGGAACCCATGGCCACTTTCATGGCCTCTTTATGAGTGGATCACTCTGCTGGTATAGGAAATAAAGACCACAGGCTATTCCCTGAGCTCCTGCTGCAGGCACAAGCACCTGATCAGCCTCCACACAAATCAAGTCCCTGAACTGTCACATTGGTGCCTCAGAAAGATTTCTGGACACACAGCCTATCCAACTCCCTTACTTCTCTCTGCTGGAAATTGGGAATAAAGAGATCTGTTACCTTAATAATGGGCTGATAGCAATGGACCACACTCGATCCTCTGTCTGTACTGTATGTAGACACTGACCAACTCTGCCCGTGGACAGGGACCAAACCTAAAGAGAGAGATGCATGTTATGCCACATCACCCAAAACTGCAGAAGGTAGGATGCACACTGCTAATGTTGTGCTGGAAGAGCTGCCCAAATTGCCATGCTTACCTTCCCTGAGACCCTCTTCCTGAATTCCAATTACTTATTTTTGGGGAGCAGAGCCTTCAATTGCTGGCAGAAACAAGCACTTGAAGTCATACAAAGATTCAGCTTATAAGTATGACCTTCCACCCCACTGGTAACAGAGAGAGCACCCCCATCACCACTTGCTCTCTAGGGGCAGCACTCAACACAAACTCCTCATCTTCTGTAGCTAAATAAATGAGAACTAGGATTTGTTCAAATCTGTTCTCTTGAACAGTATGGGAAGACTTTGCAGCATCCCTGAAAAATTTCCATTAATATTAACTATAAAGTTAATCATTCACCAGCCTGTAAAATAATCTTCTTTTATAAGGTCCCCCCTTTAGACCAAGTTTCTCAAGTGTACCCCAGGCTGTTTTCAAACTGGCCCCCCTTGCTCACTGACAATGTGAGAGAATTCCTTCCCTCCCCCAACAGTTCAAATATGCACATCTCCTTCCACCAGTTCACCCCTTTGTTTCTGGGCCCGAATAAACGCCCCAAAATTCTTGCTGGGGCCTCTGCTAGTGGCCTTCATTTTCTCCACCTTGCCATCATTCTTGGCCCACAGGACTCAAGCCCCCCAGTTGTCTGTAACCAACCCCCAATGTTTCGCTTCAAGACTTCAAAGCGGGGAGTGCCCTATTTGTTTGTTTATTGATAATGCCCGGGATTGCAGGCTATTCTTGTCAGCGGGGAATTTAGCACCTAGTGTCAGCAAAAGCAGCAGAAAAGCTTAACTCCTTTAAGGCATCCCTATCTCCTACAGGTTAAAAATATTGCTCAGAGCACACTATCTGCTGCCTATCACACAGGAATGTACATTAGCAGCTCTTCAGGGCTTAGTCCTAATCAACACTCAGCAGAGCCCTCAATAGCTTAGACACTTAGAGACCCTTTAAAAGGTTGGTAGGGATTCCCTTCCAGCCTCCAAGAGCCTCATTCACGCAAACAAGACAGCCTACAAAAGAGATGATAAAAAATGAGAGGTGAACATCCCCAGAGTATATGCTGTGGGGAGCACTGGGTGGGCAAGATCTCACACTAGCTCTAAGAAAAACAGGTTGAAATTCCTCTCTGGCCTTCAGGAATTTGTTCTCAAGGTCGGGGATGTCTGTCCTCCAGCTGTCAGAGAAGTAGCAAGAACGCACTCTCCCAGAAAAGAGGATCCACAGACGAGAGAGGAGCAGCACTGCAAAAGTGTGAGACAAAGCAGCAACAAGGCCTTGCTCCCAGGAGGCAAACAGCAAACCCAGAATTGCTTTGCATCTGAACATTGCTTTACTTGGAGGTGATTTTACTCAGGAGTACATCTGTACAGAGGGACCAACAAAAATTAATCGGGTCATGTTGCTCCACACACCTCCTACAAAACCTTGAAAGAGACATTTAAGTCTTTCCTTGCTTCAACTTCCCCTCTTGAAAAACAGGAATTGGCTGGTTTTCCTCTTACCTCCATGAATGCTCTATGATATAAACCAGGGACCAAGAGTATCCATCAGCCTACCTGGAGCAAAAGCCAACTTACTCAACATACAGTAACCACTTCCAACAATGAAACAAGTGCTTGTGAAGATGCCACAGGTACTGCATCATGCTAGCAGGACAAGGGTGAAATGTTTGTGTAGAGTTTCCTAGACTGATAAAGCAGAGCTGGTTACAGCTCAGAAGAACAATTTTCCAGGTCCACATAGGAACAGAGCATTGCCAACCAGATCCAGAAGGACAAAAATTGACAATGTCCTACCCCAAAAAAAAATAGTCAAAAATTATGTGACAGGACCCAGTGATGCCAGCTGGAAGAGAAAAACGGGAGCTAACAATATTCATAGTCTAACTTCACTCCTGGTTTGCAAACCAAGAAGCATAAAAAAAACAAAAAAAAACCCACATGCAAATAAATAAACCACAAAATTAGTAAATAACCACAGATTTGGAAAACACATCATGCTGTCCTTTACCAAGATTGAACAGACAACAGAGAGCATGTTAAACCACACTGCAATGTTAAATCACAAAACCAGGATGGGTTTGAGATCCATGCAGCGAATTTCACACTAACTGGCATGCATCTCCACTACAATGTAGATAGATGTACAGGGAAAGAAGCAAAATATCAGATGCTGCCTTCTGCACTTCCAGGTTTAAGCCAGCAGCTGATGCTGTAAATTACTGCCAAATCTCTTTCGAACAAGCCTGGCAGAGCAAGCATCTTTTCAGAGACGTGAGCCAAGACAGTCAGCACTCCTCCTGCAAGGAGTACAGGGCTTGAAACAGTTCTGCTGACACTTAAATATTCATGGCACAAGACCGCTGAAGTCACCTCTACAGCAGCACCTGCAGCTGTTGAAACATCCCCTGCTCACCTTCGCTGTTCGGTCCCGGGAGCCGCTGACAATGAGGCCACCTTGGAAGTCCACACAGTTCACCTCCTGTTCATGAGCAGAGAACTTGACACTGTAGGAGCCATGGATCTTGTGAAGGACAATACTTCCATCTCTGAAAAACAAATCCACAGGCAGGGAATCTGTATCAGCTGCATCTCCCTTGGACATGCACCTTCTATTAATGCTTCAGAAAGACCAGGACTGGTCTTTGACAGGGGCTGAAATTCATGCAGCGTTATTAACCCTCCACTCTTCACACATCACCTGTTCTCTTGCAATTCCACATCTGGCCAATCAAAGCCTAATATGACGCACATGAAAATTTTCCTGGCTATCTTTCCACCCTCCACTTTGTGTTAAGCTGCAGAAACTATAGCAAAGCAGCCATTCCTCCTCCTACTGCTCTGAGCTTGCCAGAATCCTGTCTGCATGCTGAATGGCTGGAGCACGGGAACAAGTGAGAGGACATTCTCACCCATGTCCAAGCCTCAGCTTTACATTGATTTCAGAGCAGCCATGCAGGCTGCTGTGGTTTGAATTAACTACACAGACATTTAGGCCTTTTTCAACCCACACAGTTACTGGAATTTTAAATGCAAGCCTTCATTTTCACCTGAATTTTGGGCTACAGTTCACAGGGGGGAGTCTCACAATACCCAGGGCAGACAGCCATGCTTGTCTCTCCCAATTCTGTGCTTTACTGCTGTGTATATTTATAAAGTTTTAGCTGTTAATAAAACTCCTGTCATTTGCTGTAACTGAAAAAGGCCAGTCAAATGCAAAATTAATTGGAGAAGTGTGTGTGTGTGTGCTGGAATGCTTGGCAGTTTTCCTCTCTCCACTATTATATCAGTGGGTCTAATAAACACACACTTGCCTCTAGAAAACTTTCTGCACCACTGCAGTCCCAGCTACCCAGCAGTACTGATTATTAGAACAGTCTAGCTACCCTGGCTCTAACAGAGAAAGAAATGAAACCTGCACAGCAGTCAGGTTTGCCTGATCAGTCAATCCCGATTCAACAGTCCTGTGGACATCAACACAAGTTTACAAGAGCAAAGGACACTTTTTAAGGTCAACAGCTTGAGACTCAGCACCTTCACTGCTGCAGTAGAAGCTTTTTCAGGCCAGAACCAAAATTATAAGAGAGGAAGCAGCAGCAGTTGACCACATCCAAGCATGAGGACACTGTGTAGCAAGACTGGCCTCTTTGCTCTGGGCTGGAGTTACACAGAATCTTTCCAATTTCAGCGGCAAAACCCTTGGGCTCCTTCATTCACCCAACTTACCCCCCTCCACTGACAATGTGGGAGTTGACAAGAACAAAGCGACACACATCCTCCTGGTGGCCAGAGAAGATGGCTTGAGGGTGACGCTGCAAACCTGTCCCTTCTGCACAGAGGTGGTAGGCCTGGATGTTCTCCGCTTGAGACAGGTAGAGATACTCGCCATCCAGCTCCATCCAGGGCATCAAACTGCAAACAGACAGCAGGTTGGGGGCATGAAGGAGTGGGGAGAAGAAAACGAAACAAAACAACCTCACACAGAAAAATAAAAAGATTCCATATGCAAACATATTAACAAAAACAAATGCCTACTCAAGAAAAGTGAAGTTGAAGCTGCAGGTCACATGCCAAAGCAGGGCTTAATACAGCAGCACAGCTACAAGTGAAGCTTCTCCAGCAACATAAAAAGCAGATGACATTGCTGGCATTTTTCTAACCAAGAGCTGAGGAAAAGGAAGCATGGAATCTCTGAAAGAGAAGATGGTCAAAAGTGTAGTGAGCATAGATAGGAAATACTTAAGGGCCCCTGAACCTGCACTGAACTCTATACCTTTTAAGAAACTAGACTCTGGTGTTGGTGAGCTACGCCGAGCATTTCTAAGAGAGCATTCAATGTGAGGCTGTTGGGACAGTCAGTCTTGATCCTGAACACTATTTGCTGGTGCGCAGCAGAGACCACAAAGCTGCCACTGTTCCACACACCTCTAAGCAAGGGAGCATGTCAGCAAAATACCACAGATCTTCCTACAGCCAGAAAGTCACTCACCTCTTGCACTCTGAGGCTACCCAAGAACTTTATGCTCATCATATAGAGGAGATATTTTTCTATATTCACACCTCTTCCACTGCTAAGCCAGAGGCTGTAGAGCAAGCTCTTGATTTCTCTTGCCCATCTTTTAGAAGAGCCCATACACCCTTTCTGCCCCCTGCTTTATGTGGGACAGTGGCAGGTTTCTACAGACAGGTTCCAGGTGAAGAGCAGTGGAGTTAAAAAAACGACTCAAAGTTTTTTGAAGACTGATGTTACAAATAGAAAACATGCTTTACTTTCTGGGGGACCAAGAAGAGGGGAAGACACTCAAGCAATGTCTGAATCAAGTCTGTCATCTCAAGAAGTTTATTTATTCTTGAAACAAAACCAAAATACAGAAGAAAATAGGCTACAATACACACTTAGGCAGTGAGATCTTTGCTCAAGATTTTGCCTTTGTGTAGCCACCAGAGAATCAGCAATTAAGATTTCTGTATATAGAGAGGCCAGATACAAAGACACATGGGACTCATGTCCTGTGGGGCACGGATGTGTGAAATTGTCTCTGCTCTGCAGTCATTGCCAAGTGCACCAACACCCATGGAAACACCGAGCAAATCCAGAGCCTTTCTACAGAGCAGCCTTTCAGTTTTCAAACTGTTCAGGAGCAAATGGCTTTGAAAGCAGGAGGGCTTCTCATAAAAACCTGTCTCCCTCTTTTTTCAGATCATTTATCCTCAGAGGTCCTGATCTTCTGTGTCATCAGAGTCATTACACACAGCCATACCTCGTAACATCACAATGAACAACTAGAAACAAGCAAGAGGACAAGGTTGCTCATTAGACAGAAGGCTCCTGCTTGCCCGTATTCATCTCCAGTAATAGGCTTTTAATCACATGGACAAAGCAGTTGAGTTTATAACGTTCCTCTGGGACTTGATCATATAGATGGAAAAAGTCAGAGGCATCTTTAGAGCAGGAGCTTTGGGTTTAGGCAGGCTTTGATTTTCCCTTCCTTCCTCCACTCCTACGCAGTCCTCTAAAAGCAAGCGAATATCCAGCTTACCTAGACTACAGCCAGTTTCTGTGGCTCTCCTTTTGCAGAAGTTTAGCTTTTTACCTTTTTCTATGGCTTTTTCATAAGGAGAAGTAACAAATCTGAAGCAGGATAAATGAAAATTAGGGGATGCCATTTGGATGGTGGCCTCATTAAATCAGTCCTTGCCTTTTCACTTGGGAAGCTGGTTTAGTAATGATCTCTAATATCCACAGAGCCTGTCTTCACAGATGGTTGCAAGCACTTCAAAGGCAGGTATACAACCTGCACCAAAACCCATTCTGCTCATTACAGCTGTTCCCAGGACTTTAGACAAGAAGTGGCACATTATCCACCACTTCAATCTACACAGCACAAAAAGGCATGAAAGCTCAGTAGAAGGTCCCTGTTCTTCAGCAGCTTACAAACCATAGTCTTTCTCATTTTTCCTTCAGTCTGATGATGTGAATGCTGAAAATTTAGATGTGCTGCTCAGACAAGAGACCTATTTTACGCTTTGGTTTGAAAGCCAAGTACACCTTTGCAAACAAGAATTTAACAACAAGCTCCTATCATTAATGTCAAATATACTTTTTTTTTTTAAGTGAAGGAGAGAAGCATAATGTATGAGAATGAAGGAGCAAAAGGCAGATGAATGGCAATTAGCATTTTAGATTTGTAAATCAAAATCAGGGTCCAGGATAAACCACAGGACACAAATGAAGCATTTTGAAGGGACACCGAAGTCCACATCTGGGATCAAGGTGAGCTCATTGTGAGAACAGGACAAAAGATTGCTCATGGTATATAGCAGTAGCCATGAATGCAACAGTTTGAAATCTGTAGTAAAGGTTGCTAAATGTGACTAGAACTGCTCAGATCAGAACAAAGACAAATTCAAATTACTAAGAAAGAAACTCTTGACACTCAGCATGAATCCCTAGGGCAAGGCAGTAACTCTGGTTACCCCACACCCAGCTAGCCAGCAACAGCCAAAATAAGCCAGCAACAATCACTTGTAAGACCCCATGAATCACAACAAGCAGGACACATCTCATTTCAGGGTACAGGCACAAACCCAAGGCCCCACAGCAGTTGTCACAGAACAAGGAAGAAAAGAAAGAAGCCACTTGCTTGCATTTCCATTTCAGGACTGTCTCCCTCCGGCAGCGTCCATGCCTCCAGTTCTGAGACACCTTCACCCTTTCCTTCACTGGAATGCCAGCAGCTCTGCAGAGAGAGGAGGAGAGATGAGATTAGCAACCAGGACTGATGCTTTCTGGACAACAACTGCACTCAAGATCGCCACAGGTAAGCTCTTAAGCTCTCATCCTGGTTTCACAATGATGAACTGGCACACACTGATGGTGCCAGAGCCACACTACAGTGAGCACACTCATGAGAGCTGACAAGAAAGAAACACTAAGAAGAGTGGGGAATCATCAGCAAAGAAAGCCACCTCTGATGATCACAAACCTTAAAAATTATAAAGACTTGACCAAGTATACTGAATGCCTCACAGGTTCAGACAAAATGTAATCCAAACAAGAAGACGCAGAAAGAAACCACCGGAGAACCAGAGACATAGGACGTCACCCTTTTAATAGAGACTGAAAAGAGCCATTTAAGACAAGGACAATACCACACAAGAACAGATGGAGGAAACACTAGTGAGGAGAACACTGAAATGAGAAGCCAGAGTGTGTCTATCCAGAAGGACTAGTAAAGAAACTGCTCCAGAGTCTCACCTCCCTGACAATCACATAACCAGATACAATAATCAGAAATCAAGATCTGTTCAAACTAAAGATAAAATACATTCATCTGTATAAACCACCCAATGCACACACACCCCAAGACAAACTATCTTTTGCAGCAGCTCACCAAAGGATAAAGAATTCCAGCATATCGCTGGAAAATTCTCTATTTACAGTCAGACAAAGCTACTAAAAGAAAGACTATAGTTCATAAGCTGTTGCTGGGTTACAAATCAGTTATTGGGATGAGCTGAGACAAAACCAAGATCAACACTCTTCAAGATGTGACAAAAAGTACGTACCACAGAGACCTGGGACCAAGGTCTCTTTAGAGTCTGCATGAACATACCCAGTTCAAACAGCTGTTCAACATCTGTTTTGCTTTCATGATCCAGGATTGATTAAAGACAGGGGGAAAGGCAGCTTTAGCTCCCATCTTTCTCATATCATAAATTTAATTATCCAATATCTTTGCTGGACCTGCTTAGGTAGAAAAGATCAGAAAACTACAAACAAGAAGAAACTCTAGAAGTTATCCTTTGTAACTAGGGGTTGTGAACCATTTACTAGACTACAAGAGTTTATCCGGCTTTCCTGCATTTCTCAACAGCCAACACAGCCAGATGCATAGGAAGAAGGGAAGATCCTTGAGAGATAGGAACTGGTGCCTCATCAGAACCAGTTTACTCCTCCCATCCCTATAGTCCCTCCAATCCACTTCCCAAAAGTAGCATTTTTGGGTACTCTGTCATTTTTAAAACAAAGATTAGGTCCCTGTAAATAAACGTCTCCTGTGGTTGTTAATGGGTGTAGGAATCTCTAACCTGGCCCTGGGGTCTGGCCAGATTCTTATTTTCCCAGCCTTCCTTCCATAGCCTCAGGCTCCTTTTTTTCTGCTCACTCTTCCCTCCTCTTTTCTATGCTTTCCGGCACTTAGTCACCATTATAATTTGACTGCATTCCTGGGCATGTGACCCATTTTAAACAAAAACAGAAACCACACACAGAAAAGCTTTTCATCCTCTAGAAAGCTTTGCAACTTTACGTTTATGATCAGTAGAGCCACACCAATTAAAACTGAATTTAGAAAGCTACAGGCTCTTTATTTTTCACAGCCATTTAAAAACAAACAAACAAAACCAAAATAGAGTTAGACTAGGCTGCAAGAAGAGGAATTCCTTTTTTAAAGGGAGCACTTGCAGGAGCTCATGAGGCCAGATAGTGTCTGAGATGAGGAATGCACAGTACTGAAAAGTCAGGTCAGGTCCACTCTCATCATTGCTTATTACTCTCCCAGACGGCGTTCAGGCTCTCCGCCTACATCCAATTCCATTCATTACTCCAAAACACTTCTCCTCCCTACACTCAACCCTCAGTTAAGTTCTCCCCACATACAGATTTTAAGTCACCAGCCTGCAGAGTGATGGAAAACACACTCGTGCCACATCCCCCTCCCAACACATGCTGGCCCAACCAGACATTCTGAGCTCAATGCATAAACCCTACTAAGACTAGATGTAATTTCCAAGGCTCTGAAAAAGGTGAATCCAAGGTCAAAAAAGCAGCCTCCATCTTACCCTGCTGGTCCCTTTTCTAGCAGGCCTGGACCCTCCTGCTGCTGAAAATGGAATTTCCAAAGAGTCACACGTTGGCTTGGCCCAGAGTACCGGTTCACTATTGCAGTTACTCCTGTAGCAGACACCTCATTCTTTCCCAAATATCAACAGTGCCTGTCTGGAAGGGACGAGGGTTGGGTGGGGAGGACTATNATTTTGACTTTTTTTGTTTTACTCTTAATAGATGTATTATTCATCCAGCCTTCCTCCTCCATATAGCAACTCTGGATCCAGCTAATTTTAAAATGTCTTAAAAGTATCCTCCTTTTATATTCCAGACATTTTATTTATTCAAAATAGAGGCAAGAAAAGGGACAAAACACATGGAAAAAGATGTTGTAGAAATTCGACTGATATATCCCTCCCCTTTGCCAATTATGGGGCAGCAAATATTGAAGTGCAGTGTTGGTCAGAGACATTCGATCCCTTATACCAGAAGTTAAATCAAGCCCAGTTATGGAATCAAGTGCTGAGATACAACTTGACAATTTTATTTGCTTCCTCAACAGCACCCCCCAGAGCAATTCCCAGAATACATTAAAAAATGTGATGAGTATCACTGCAATGCATGAGAACAATTCTCAAATCTTAGAAAGTTAAAAAGGGCATTACCATATTAACTTAACAATTTGACCAAAAAATTCCTTCTCTCCCCTACAAGAGCTTATTTTGTTTCAGTCATGATAACACACTTTCTACACATGCAAACTTTTAAGAATTTTTCCATGATGACCTGAGGCAATCAACAGGCATCACACATCTGCACTGAGTGGTTGACTTAACTAGGTACCTCTCACTTCAGCAACTGTGTTTAACATCCAAAGATTCAGGAGACTAAACCACCTTATGAAGCCAAATGCTATGTAAAATGCTATGGAGCGAACACTATCCACTGGCCAGTTAATACCTTGTTCTTTCTTAGTATACAATCCAGAAGAATACTAAGCCACATGCTTAAAATTCAGCACATGCTTAAGTACTCTGTGAAATCAAGATCTTGGCATTCGTGTTTGCAGAGAAGCCACCCAACAGTGAACTTCAAGACTGCTGAAGGCTGACTCACTGGGGAAGGACTGCTATTTTTAGCAGGACCTACACAGGCCTGCATCAGAAAGCAACTGAGGTACAGTCCAGCATCCTAGAAGGATGACACAGGAAACACAAAATGAAGGAACCAGTGAACATTGATTATGAAAACGCAACGAAATTCAAGCAAAATGTTCTTAAAGCCCTTTAGAGTGCATCATCTTACACCTCTGCTAGGGCATCACAAATATCAATATCTGATAAAGTTACATTACTCAGGACATGCAAGGCTGTCTTTGTTATCATCTAATTACCACCAAAAAGCACTCTAGCAGGATCCCAAATCATATAGTGCAATACATGACCTGAGCCAATGCATGTGTCCAGTTGCATGCACTCCTGATGGAAGCTCCCCTTACAAAGACTTCGTTATACTGAGAAAGAGAAGCTGAACATTTCTTACAGCCTGAGAGAAAGCTTCAGGAGAAAAGTCATCCCAAGCAACCCATTATAAAGGACTTTTCATTTCCCCCTTCCTATCTCACCCCACCCTACAAAAAAAGCTAAAAGTATTTTGCTCAAATTATGAATTTCCTCTCTTTCTTGGCAGAGTTACCAAAAGAAATGTAATATTCCTTCTGGAGTCCACTTCCCAGCTGCTCAAGTAAGAGACTGGAACTGTCCCCACACAGCACCACTGACCCAGGTGACCTCAGCTACCAAGGCAGTTTCTGGCCTGGGCCCCAAAAGAAAGCAACGAAAGAATCACTCAGCCAGGGCACATCACCTCCAACAGATCTTGCCTTCAATGATCCCCTCCCCAGCCAAAGTCCTTTGCCACCAGAAATGGTATTTCTGCAACAGCAAGGGCTTCTGTGCTGTAGTGCATCCCAGGGAGATTTCTGCTGGCTGTCTACAATTTCAACATGTGCCAAAACAGTGGTGCCTGCAACAACATAGACTGTGTTACAGAAGGTAACACCAACATGTCATACCGTGTATTTTCCCAGCTGCATGGGGCATCCTAACTCACCGAAGTCCTTCATGTTTTGCTACATTTTAGGTACTGAAGAGCTCATCTGGAAATGCAAGTCTGCAGAGACCTGCTGAGAGTGAATTTCTTCTGTGGACAAAATCTGCTGTTTGCATAAAAGCTGTCACCAGCCTGCCTGAAGCCTGACTGGAAGGGTCATACAGAGAACAAACAGGTCACAGTGGCTAAAGCCCCACTTTCAACCTTGGCCCTGTGGCAAGGCTGGCTAACACAAGGACCAACTGCACTTATTTGTGTAATCGGGACACACCTGTTGAGTGGCAGGATCTCACTGCAGCTACAAGTCATGGGCCACCAACAGACAGCCGAGAGGGAAAAGCTATTTATGTCAGGAGCCCCTGTTGCTGTCCTCAACAAGTCGGCTGGCTTTCAAAATGTCTCTTCCAGGACAAAAATTCCAACTGAATTCCTTTAGCACATGACCCTTATTTAGCTTACTGCCATGTTCAGCCTGTCCTCTATACTCCCCTCTCCCTACGGGACATGGGTTCAAATAACTCCGAGATGGAAGAGAGCTCTGCGACGGCTCCTCACTTCTTCTGCTGTGTCTGTGCCATCTCAGATGTTACCAGGCTGTCAACTGCTCCACCAAACAGCTCCTGTGAACAAGTCACCTCATGAAGAAGGCAGAGGCTGTCACAATACACAGAGGTGCAAACAAATTTCTGTACACACAGCAAGGACACACACTTTCACAAAGGCTTCCCAAAAAAACACCACCACCAAGACTGAGCCAGGCCACTCTGCCATCAGATGCCCTCTCCCTCACAAGTGATTGCAATGGGATTTTGGCTAGAAACTCCAGGCAGGGTTTGGACTCTCTCAGGAACTTGCGTAGGCTTTTTGGAGATGAAATCTGGGCTTCTTCAAAAAATGCACTGCCCTGGAAAGATTATGAGAAAACCTGAAGCTGCTGAATAGGTGTCATGTGTATTCTGATTTGAAAGAGTAGATTGTCAGGGTAGTACTTGAATAGAATGAAATAACCCATAGCTAGTCCAACAGGGGTAATAGCAACAAAGCACACATATTTTAAGCCCTGAACTACATAAAATTCTTCTTCCTCTTTGAACTTGTTAAGATCTTAAGGGAAGGGTAGGCAGGCCTCAAAGAACTCTGACAAACAACTTCACATTCCCAGAAGAAGAAGCAGTTTCAACGTTGTAGAGCTGCCCTGGCAGATCTATCCTGCCCAGCACTAACAGTTTAAGAGAGAGTAAGAATAAATGTAAAAGCAGTTTATAAAAACCACTGACTTTTCCAGCACAAAGCAAGAGCTGCATTCCCTCTTCCAGGCTTTTTCTGTTACTGCAATATCCTCCCCAGAGTATTCCCCTCTGCATCATCTGCACTAGTTCATTGCCTTCTTCATTTCTGTCTTAAAGAAATGAAACTTTGTTTTCAAAACAAATTTTAAAAGATGAAGGAAACTGAAGCAGCTTTACAAGCATTCACACTCCCTCCCCCTCCAGTGGTGAAGGCTGAGGTCTCCTATGATTGCTGCAGTTTGCATTTGGATTTGACTTGCACAGATTGGCCATTTCCTGCTCCTGTAGGTGTATACATTTTTCCAAGATCTGGAGAAAACACAGCTTTTATTAACTTACCAAAATGCTTACACAAGCTCTTAAATACTCATAGATAGTAAACTTGTCCATTAATGAATCTGTTTCTCTGAACCAGAGAATATACCATGACCCTAGTGGGCAAGGCAGAACAGGAGACAGGGAAAGAGAAAACATGCAGTGGAACATTTCTATATTTTGACATCTATTAATACATTACAAAGAGCAAATTGTCAAGCTATTTAAGTTCCAACTTTTAACCTGCCCTCTAAAATTCCTTTGTAACAAAGAGGAAATAAGTTTAGCCCAGCTGCAACTTTATTCCTTTCTTCCATGCTTTAAATAAAGAATCACCTTGCAATGAGCTCTTTGCCTCTCCGATTTCTTCAGTCCAAGGTGGTCCAGCAAGCAGGCCCTGGATAAAGGCTTAAAGCACCCTCTGCTATTCCTGGCTCTGACACTGACCTGCTGCACAGAGGGCAACTTGGTTGACATCTCCCTGCCTCTCCTTCCCCTCCAGCCCTTGTTTACCCTGGCTATTTAGGCAGCAAGCTCGTCAGGGCAGAGACTGCTCTTGCTGGGCCTGTACAACAGCTGGCAAAACAGACACAGGCTCCCGGACACAACTGTAATATCACTATATCACCAAAACCCCCAAAGGCTTTGTGTTACTACTCAGCTACAGTTTAGCTGCAGAAAGCATTGTTAAGCCTTAACTTTTCTGTGATATGCTGCCACACATTTTTGAAATGAAGAACTTTCCTTTCACCTTACATCGTGAAGAAGTGGCTCAACTTTTATTTCAGCTGCTCCAATGACTGAGTAAAGCAAAAATCTTCAGCACAGGGACTCTCTTTTTACCATCCTCACGACAAGGTCTTGTAGCAGTACAGATCTATACATAAAAATTAACTTGTCTATACAGAAAAAGTGACAACCTGATTTGGAGAGACTCACAGTTCAGATGCCAAGAAGCACATCCATCTAAAACCACTCTGTACTTCCATAATAGTGACACAATCTTCTATTGAACATTTAGTTACTGCTGATTCAATGAAGAAACAGCACATTTTTAACACTGAGAATGTGCTTTAAGAACTCTTCCAGGTCAGACCCTGCCATCCCTAACACACAGTGACTCAGGCTGATGTGAACCTAGTGATTCCCCTCTGACGAAGGAATGAAGTGTACAGATACATCCCTCAAAGCAAACTTCTTTCTTCTCCTGCAAGCGCACAATTGAATCCATACCTTAAATACTTAACTTGGCTTACATCTGTGGCTCCCCTTTGGCTGAATCTACCAGAAGGGGCAAATATAAGAGATTGTCAATGTTGTGAATACGCCTTTCAGCATAACAGCTAGTGTCTGGGCTGAAGTCCACATCTTACTTTGACATCATTAGCAAATTAATTTAATATCATTTCAGCCCAAGCATGTGTCCAGAGATAACCACAGCTGGCAATTTTTAAAGGTATGTAGCCAGGATGACAATTTTAAAAATTGGATAAAATCAAATTTTTTCACATATACTACAATTTTTCTTCTCCATGCTGCTAACAGCTAGGGGTTTGCAACCAGTTTCTTATCAATCTTCTCGCTTCCCGATTTTGGAAGAAAGAAGTTTTATAAGCAAGCTGCCTCTGCAAACAGTTTTTTCACGTACAAGATAAAGCTTTTTCCTTCTGATCCTTGTTAAAATTATCTGAAGATATACCCAACAGAAACAACATTTTAAAGAAATAGTGTCATTTTCAAGTTAATCACCTTTTTAAAAATGGGCAAGTGGGGGCGGGGGTTAAGTTTCACAGCTATCTCCTCTAGGCTCAAATTTATTGCTATTTACAAAGCATTAACAGATGGCTTATCAAAAGCCACTTAACAGCAGAAATGATCAAACTGTTCTGAGATGGATTTTTGTTTTAAACTGTAAATACTCCCTAGACTAGTTTTTAACTTATGCCAGCCTCCCAGGGACCATCAGTTTAAGATCTAATGTTAGAACCATGCACGTTATTTCATTACATATATTAACCATAAACGGCTTCAGCCTTTGCTTTCTCAACTGCACACAGTATTGCACAAAAACTCTCAAAAGTAAAAGTGTTCACCTCATGTAACTGTAGCCAGAACAGG
The DNA here is from genome assembly GCA_013397055.1 of Pachycephala philippinensis. Lineage (NCBI taxonomy): Eukaryota > Metazoa > Chordata > Aves > Passeriformes > Pachycephala > Pachycephala philippinensis. Next base: position 77,856 of record VWZT01004951.1, on the reverse strand, counting down.
CAATAGAAGCTGCAGCTCCTGAGCGAGTCAAAGCCAAGCTTGGCAAACTCAAGAGTTATTCCATATCGCTAAGAAAGCACAGTTATCAAGAAGGTCCAGCTATCCATCATCTTCATCACCATTCTATTTACACAGCAATATTTTATCTTAAATACCTACTCAGCTCAAATTTAACCTCCAATGAGCAATCTACCAGGTTCCTACTTAGAACTGCTATCAAGAAGGACGGTGTGCCCAGAAGCTTGCCTAAACTCCCTCCCCAACTTGTACTGATTAGTCAAATAAAATACAGTTGTCTCTCTGCAAATCTTACTCCCTCAACTGCAAGAGCAGCAATCTCGGAGATTGCTCTTGATCTTGGAGACATGCACGAGGAGCAAGGGCTACAGAAGAGACATGGCTAGTTAAAATCCTTGAGCTGCCACAGGGACTATTAAACTCTTCTTCAGCTAAGAACAAATTTTACAGCTGTACAGCTCAACACATGCAGCCATACTGGTTCTTCTGGAGATGTTCAGATATCCAGACCTCCTGGTTCTGCAATATGCCCTTGCCTTTTACCTGTTGCCCAACTGTCTACCCTACTGGAGTAAAACTCCTGCAACTGCCCCCAGATGGTGGATCTCCACCCAGGGAAAACAAGTGTTTGTTTTTCAGGTATTCTCCATAGGATTTGGTACGCTATTTCAAGGAACTGGAGACTATCTGAGCCTTCTATGAAGTTAAAAGTAATTAAAGGAAACATCCTCCATACATATATCAAGGTTTCTTCATAACCACTTGTAATGTAACTTTGTGTGTTACCCATGACTGAATTCCCCAGGACCAAGGCAGTGCTGACCAATGCTAAAAGCAGCTCTCAGTACTAGAGTTGTTTGAGGAAGACTTGAAAATAGGACACAGCACAAAAGTACACCCCAGAATTACTAAAAAAAACCCCTGTTCATAGCAAATCTAACAGCACTGAAATCCCTGGGAGTTTATGATACTCAAGCAGCCCTCCCTTCTCCAAAACCCTCTGACCTAGCAAATCTCTTCTGTAGCTGTTTATAGACCTGCATTCCTCTGCAGGGGGAAGTGGTGGTCCTTACACACACTGCACCTGCTCTGCTGTACACCTGATCCCTCCTGCAACTGAAGGAGCAGAGTATCACCTTATTCTTAATGAAAAATACAGAACTTCATTTCCTCGGGAGACAAAATCGTATATCACAGTAGACAAGAGTCGAACGCACAACCATTCCACAGTGCTTACTCCTGCTGACTTCCAAGGGAACTGTGCTTAACTTCCAACCTGTGAACTCCGAGTAGGTTGAAGTGCTGGCCTGAAAACCCAACACAAGGATTTTCAGCAGCACCAAACTTCTGCTCCTGCCAGCACATCAGACAGCAAAATAGAGGTCAAAACCTGCCACCCCTTCTTTTGAGTCATGTCACCACAGTGTTTATGGAAACAATACTGAGTCACTGAATGACAAACAAGATCCACGCTGGCAGCTAAAGAGAAGCCATAGGAAGGGATTCATAGATCCTAAGAACACAAACTTCCTCTTGGGATCCTTAAATGGGGAAGGAAAGCCCAGTTTGTGTGGTTGCCTCCAAGAGGCATTTGGTACACTTGGCAAATTTGAGAGAGGAAAGGCAAACTCTGCATCCTCACCAACCACTGCCAAGGCCCAAGCCCCAACAGTACTTCATCTAGAAAGATGCTGGTGTCATACACACTGCAAAGCCTAGAGGGCTTGACCCTATTCCTAACCTATGTTGTGCTGTTGAACTGCTGTTTCCTGGGGGAAAAATAAAGACCCCAAGAAAAAAAACTTTAAAAATTCCTACTCACAAAACTTTAAAACCCAGAAGCTGTGAGAAGTCCGAGAGTCATTTTCTCTGTGCCAGCCATCACCATTTATACCAGCAAGCTGCTCTGTGAGAACCTAAGACACATGTGTTCCTGGGGGCCCATGAGAGCTCTTGCACCTAAGAATGCACTAAGCCCACTCTCCAGCCTTTTCCCAGGATGCCGTCCCACGCCTTGCTCCCTTGCAGCTTCTTCTCTGAGGTGTTTTGAAGACCATGGCAGGGATCACTGCTCAGAAGTGGGGAGGGCGCATGGGCATACAGGTGCACACAGCAGCTCTGTCCATCTCCTTCTGTTCCAACCTCCCCTAGCCTGAAGCCCCCAAGCCTCAGTGTTTGGAAAAGTCTGGGTCCTAAGAAGATCACATAATCACAGAATTATTAGGGCTGGAAAAGAACTCTGGATATCATCTAGTCCAACCTCCCTGCCAAGGCAGGGTGACCTAGAGCAGGTTACACAGGCATGTGTCCAGGTGGGTTTTGAATGTCTCCAGAGGGAGACTCCATGTCCTGCCTGGGCAGCCCATTCCAGTGCTTTGCCACCCTCAGCATAAAGTTCTTCCTCATGTTGAGGTGAAACTTCGTGTGTTTTAGTTTGTGGACATTGCTTCTCACCCTGTTGCTGACACCCACTTCTGAGATATTTCTATGCATTGATGAGATCCCTCTCAGTCATCTCTACACTGAACAGGCCTGGCTCCTAGAGTCTCTCCCCATAGAGATGTTCCAGACTCTTCATCATTCTTCGTGGCCTCAGCTGGACCCTCTCCCTTAGCTCCTCGTCTTTCTTGCATTGAAGAGGGCAGAACTGGACACAGTTCTCCAGACGTGGAGAGGGCCTCACGCTCCAGCACTCCCGCTGGGCCTGACAATGAGATATCCCGCGAAGGCCCCGCCATCCTCGCCCGCTCCCTCGCGGGCACAAGAGGCGCCTCCCCCAGCCCCTCTGGGCAGCGCCGGGGCCGGGCCCCGCCACCCTGGGGTGCGCCATCGGCCGCCCCCTCGAAGGGAGGCCCTTCCTGTGCCCTGGCCGCCCCTCCTGGCGCAGGGAAAGGGCGGCGCAACCGCGCTTCGGGAATGGCCCCGCGTCCCCCGCCCCTCGCGGCCCAGCGGCGGCCACGCCAGGAGCGCAGCGCGGCCCTGGCAACC